>VDFB02049217.1:160332746-160669409 GCA_007258455.2 Sequoia sempervirens | reverse complement strand
AAAATAGAAATTTTCCAAAAATAGCAACTTTCTAAAAATAGGGATCTCAGAATTGCTCAAAAGTGCCAAAAAAGTAGGTCCTAAAAAATAGGGGGCCAAAATGAAAAACCCTAAAAATTGGGAGGTGTCGGAATTGATTGAAATGACAGTCGATCTTCGTCTCCCAGGTCTCCTAAGCATGATGGCGACGTTTGCACAGTGATCCAGGCTAAAACTCATTTGCTTGACGTGGGTAACAATTCAAAATCGAGACTCAAATCCCCCAAACAAAGACCGGACGAAAACCAAGACGCAACGACAAAACCCTAAAAAGAAAATCATGAGGGTCCCCATTTGCAATGGGGCGAGGTGTGAATTAGGTCACAACAAGTCTAAACCTTGCTAAAATGATGTCAAAATACAATATTTGGGCTAGTCAAATATGGACTTTGGCCAGTGTCATGTCAGTCGCCAGCAGCAATTATTGAGCACCTGGAGCTCAGAACCTAAACCAAGGACTCAGAGCAAGATATATCATGATGGAGAAGCACTTCACGAGGAAATTATACTCCTACATGGTCATTTCAATGGCCAGAACAGTGATTACAGAGATCAAACAAATGAAGATTTTTAGCAAAAAGAAAATTTGCGCCCCTGTAGCCCAGGGGGCCCCTTCTCTTTGAAGGTCCAGATTTGGTTATTTTTGCTTGCAGTTACATTCATTCTCTTCCAAATTGGCCCAGCTTTTCAATGAGCTACCGAACGTAGTCATCTGAGTTCCAGAACTTCGGCAGTCGAAGTCAGAAGCTGAGGTTATGAAGTGGTTGCATGTTGTAGAAATTGGTCAGTTTGCAAATGAGCGCCCCTATAGCCTAGGGGTTCCCTTCAAGATGACCCCTAAGATGAATGAGTTTGCAAATGATGTCTTCCTGAGATCTTTTATGCTCTAGTTCGGCTTCGTAACGTACTAGTCAGCCAGTCAATCTGACATTTTGAGAGATCGTGGAAGTGATTCTACCGGACACGTAAATCAGAGGGTGGAAAAATGTGGTATTCACACCTGTACCTTTGTAGGCCAGGGGCGCCCAGCCTTTAGGCCTGTCAGATGGAGTTTTTATCTTTCGCAATCTTCATGAGACTTGTGCACATTTACTCCAGCTATCCAACAAGCCCAGCCTTCAGCCTCCGGGATTTGGCAAATGCTCGTATGTGCGAGGTCTTTGTAGAACGCTAAAAAGTGAAGACGCCCGAAAAATGGCCAAGTATGGAGCGTATATTTTATTTTGAAAAGGCTATCTTCTTTTTGAAGTCTTAGAAGCAATTTTCTTGCTTTGTCGCCTACAGAGACATTTCTTGTAAGTTGTCCTAGCTACGCAATGAGACTGATGATGCGCGAATCGGAGTACTCCAGCTTCCGGTATGAAGGGGTGAAATAGGGTATCCGGTTGAAAGTTGCACTTTTGCCAAAATGGTGTTTGAGCCTTAAGAGGCCAGGGGCGCCCTTCTTTTTGAGGGCCTAGATGCAGTCTTTTGGTACCATACATACAGTCATTGGATGCAGAATACTTCCAGTCACGCAGTGAGCCTACCATCTAGTCAGTAGGGTTCATCATTCTCCGTCAGCAGCAGTTCGAAGTGTTTGATGGAAAAATGAAGAAATGACTTTAAGTCTGGTGCCTGAAAATCAATTTAATCAAAGGCGCCTAATTTTTTTAAGTGTCAAACATTGGTTTTAGCAGTTGCAGCTCCCAGCAAACATTTCATCCTTGCTCTGCAGGCTTCATGATGGATATCTCAGCTCAGTCGCGGCATCACTCAGTCATCCGGAAATCAGAGCTAAACATGGTAAACTGTAACTTTGCATTCAGCTATAAAGTAGGAAGTTAGCGAAAAATCTCATAACTTGTGCAAATGGACGCCTGGAGAGTCAAATGAGGACTTTTCGGAATCAGTGAAGTTTTCCGAGTGCATCCAGATGCTGTGTTTTTTTGCTAATTGATTAAAATAATATTTAATATTTATTTTGCATGCTAAGGCATTAAATGGCGATTTTTCTCAATAATTTATTATTGGCGCCTTTTTAATGATGAAACTCAAATTTGCATGATAAAGCAAACTGAATATTTTAATATTATTCTGTAATCTGGGACTTGTTGATGTGCGTTTTATGACACAACAAACACCTTAGAACAAAGTGTCACAGACGCTCTATTCTCTCTTGAAAAACTACTTCCTATGCTAAGATTGCAAGTGAGGTCATAGGGTAATTCCAATGTTTAAAGATGAACGCGGATAGGCTCTGTGGTATGGATGTGATTTGCTGTGGGCACAAGTAAGATTTTGCAAGTTATTCGAAGAAGTGGAGACATAAACGCAGTACCATTTTGGGTTTTTTGATTTTATAAAAAAAAGTGAAAAAAGATTTAGGGTTTAGAGACTCTACACTACTCCTAAGAACTCAAGAGAAGACGAAGACTAAGTGAAACCAAATAAACCATACTCTGTTTCGCCACGTTCAACGACAACTACGCAGAGCAAGTGCAATCTTCTAGGAATGTGCTTGTGATTTTCACGTGATAAATAATTGCCATCAGATCGAACAACAATTATTAAAACAGAAGTTAAGCATCCACAGTAAAGCTCAGTCTAACTTTGCACATTGAGTGAAATCATCCACCCAAAGAAAGTATGAGCTCGGTTTCACTAATCTCCGTTATCAATCAATCATTCTCCTAACATACATTTTAATTCAAATCTACTAAGAGAGAAAGAAAATATGCGACCATGCAACTATTCAACAATCAAGTATTCAAGGCACCTCATGCATTTGAACTCCATTATCAAAGTAGTGTTTTCACAACAATCTCATAAGAACTCTCTCTTTATTTCTACAATCTATCTATCTCAAATCTGCTCTAACTTCTTAATGAATATCTAACTTCTAAGCATCTAACTATCTCTAATGAGAAATGAGAGAGTGAGGGGGGGTTTATATAGTTTTTCAAATTACAAAGAACGGGCGAGATTGATTCAAGATCAATGGCCAAGATTGAATGGAACTAAACCCTAATTAGGGTTTCCAAAACCACAATCAGTTAACTGAAGAGAACACTAGACAACTGGAGTGTCATCCTTATCCACTTGTGCAGCCTCACGTTCGGCGAACCTGGACACTATCAAGTCGACCTCCTCCATCGCAATGTCGGGCAGCGCGCTGACGTTGTACTCCAGCAAATCCAAGTTCTCGGCACATTCTGCAAACATAGTCGCCCATGATGGTTCTTGTAACAAGAAAGAACTTCTGATGGCCATGAAGTCGAACACTTTGGTGAAACCTTCTTTCATAATTGGCCCGGTGGTGGAGAAAACTTTCTGTACTTGCTCTTTCAAACTCCTTGGCCGCAAGTGTTTCCTTCGGACAATCTCCTTGTCTAGCATATCTGCAGCCATCTCATAGATTTTACTTTGAATTTCTTTTACTTGTTCTTCAACTCTACCACTATCTTGTTTCACCTTTTCGAGGACTCCCTTCCTTGAGATCAAAGCATAGTACCATCCGTTGAAGTCATAAGCTGCTCCAGCTTCGATAACCTTGCCCTCGATCAATCTTTGCTTTGAAATGCCCTTCAGTTCCCGGATGCATGGGATGATCCTGCTCTGAATATCCTCGAGACTTCTCCATGATTCTGCAAGATCTGCAATTCATGAAAGTATGAAGGAAGCCTGTTCATTCACTTGCACCAACCTTTCTGCAAATACCAACGCCTCTTCTTTCCTTCCAATCATCCAGTCTTTAGCCTCCCTCGCTGTTGTCAACTCCTCTTCAAAGTTTGCACTTGGTTCTTGTGAGGCATTTGGAGGTAAAGGCGCCACTCGTTCACCTTCGTTTAGTGGCTTGGTCAGGTGCTGGATGTAGTCTTTTAGACGTTGAATTTCTTTCTTATACTCTTTTTTCTTGGCAACCTCCTTTTCTAATCTGGCCTTGATGGTGGCCACGGAATTATCCAAGTCTTCGACTTCTTGCTCTTTTGTTGCTGGACCCATGTCGATGGTCGTGATAGCATATTCCTCAGGGGCAATCTCGTCTTGAAACTTGTCGGCTATAGGCACTGCAATTTGCATCTTGCGATTTCCAGCTTCATCTCTCTGGATGGTAGAGAACTTTTTGGCCTTCTTCCTTGGGGCAGTTTGCTCTAATCTGGCCAGAAAATCTGTGTCATTGTCCTCCTCAGGGACCTCCACTGGCGCTTTTCTTTTCAATCTTTCCCTCAGCCATTCTGGTACTGTTGGCTGTTCAATTATGTCCTCTTGATTTTGGACGTCCTGTATGTCCTGTACTTCCTGTCCTTCCTGAATTTCTGGCATATTTTGAATTTCTTGGACTAACTGCATATCCTGGATTTCTTGGACGGATGGGTCCTCTTGAATGCCTTTGAGGGCGGAAATCATTCCTTCCTCGAATTCTCCATCCTCGATGTCTGTGTCGTTATCTGATTCCAAGATCTCTGTGCTTGCTGGAGAAGGTTGATCATCATCCTCTATTTGAATTGGCTCTACATTTTCAACCGGAGAAGGGATCATGGCATTTTCCAAGGATTCTCTATCTAAGGCAAGCATCTCTTCTATGTTCCTGGAAGTGGCCGACTGAAGAGGTTTAGACTTGTGTTTCTTCCGCGAAGGCCCTTCATCTATCTCTTTACCCTTGTCTTGTATTGCAGACTTATCGGCTTCTTTCCTCTTCTTGGAGTTGGCAGCATCTGCTTGTCCATCCGCATGAGATGTACCGGCGTTTGAAGAACATGACTCAGTGTCTCCCATCAACTCGTAGGTAAATTGCACATTTCTCTGTTTTAGGACCTCTACTTGACGATCTATCCACCACTGAGAGTACTTGAAAACATGGCGCATCAAAGTGGCTAGATCACCCATCTCAGGCTCGAACCATTTTATAGGTGGTAGTGGCTCATTTTCCTTGAAGCCTGGCTGCACATATATTCCATCATCTTGCAGCTGGTCAGGTATTTTGAAAAGCTCCGTTGCCCTTATCATGCTTAATGGCAACCTTGACCATAACCTTCTTCTTACGTCATATTCATCGGCTGCGTTGGCCCAAAAGTCCTCTAGGTCAACCCGATGTTTGTACCTTTCTCCGTCCACCATCTTGATGTGATGAAGCGGATCGAAGTTGCTCCTGGCTTTGTATGAGATGAATGGATATTGCTGAATCTCCAGTCGAGCAACCTCTGCTGCTTGTGCTGTCGGGCATGACTCCTCCATGTTGCCGATGAAAAACGGAAAGGTGACAGCAGCTTTCTGCTTAGGCCTTTGGATATTCTGATACGTTTCTAATTGTCTTAGCACTTCCAACAATACCATCCTATTAGTCGGATAGACAGGCAGCCTATAAGGATTTCCGGAAAATCCTTGGATTCTGATGTAGGTGAACTTAGGATACTGAATGAACCAGAATCCATACCGACTGATCAGGCTCTTGGCTTCATGCGAGAGTCTTTGGTGCGTTCCGCCTTGAAGAAGCCTGGTGATGTACATCAAAAATGCATCGTGAGCTCTCCGGAAATGGGACTTCTCTTTCAGCTGCAGCTGTGGATAGCAGTCGTAGACTTTGAATTTTCCCTCGCCGTTGCCAACCACGCCTTTGCATGTCAAGCCAGGATACTTATAGTATCTTGCAAGTGAATATACAATATATGAGCTCATGTGGAAAATTTTAGTCTGCTCAAAGTTGACCAACTGTTCGTGCAAGCTGTCACTAATCATCCTGGACCAATTGAACATTTTGACTCCAGTGATTATTTCGTCAATAAAATAGTACATCCATTCTTCGAAAGGAGCACCGTGGGCACTGCCTACCATTCTGTTAAGTAGCAGAACAATATCACCATATTCCTCTTTGAAGTGGGTTCTGATCAACTTTTTCGGCATTTTGCTTGCAGTAGGCTTTGGTTTTAATAACCAATTCTTGTTTATGTTGGATGCACAGAGATCCTTCTGACTTTGATAAAGTTTGAGTGCATCCTGCTTAGTGCGATAGGATGTTCGGTTGTATACTGGAATGCCAAAAGTCTCCTGGATTGCTGGCTCGGACAAGTAGGCAAGGATCCTTCCGTCAGGAGCTTCTATCTGTCTGTCTTGTGCGTTGTAATGTAGTGCGCATTCTGCCATCAACTCAGGACATTCTTTAGCTGGTGGAAATCCAGCTGCATGGACGATTCCGTTGTGCATCATTCTCATGGCGATTGGTGTAGGCAGACGTCCGTCAGTCCCGTACATTCTCTTTCGGAAGTCTTCGAGATCTACGTGGCCAAGATCTGTGTCTAGAACGTGCTCCCACTTTGACTTGATTTTCGATTGTGTTTGGACACCTTTGCTTGCAAATTTCATCTTGGCTGCTTCGAAAATAGATCTGCAATAAAAGGAAGAAGGGAATAGTAAGACTTCGACATTAAAATCAGTTTGAAAGAACATTCCAGCTGATAATTAGATTAGACTTCGCGAAAAATAACAAGCTGGAAAGAAAATAAATGATGAAGCTTCATGTTAACATGAAATGGACAAAATAAATCTGCCTTGTGACTTCTCGGAGACGTGATCACGATTGCTATGCAAGCTGATAACAGATTATTTCCTTCACTTTGCTGCAACTTTTCATCAACCTTTTGCCTTAAGCAATTCTCTTCTCACCACTCTTCTTCTCAAAATCGAGTGATTGCACAAATGAAAAACGAAATCACTTATAGAAGTGAGAAGGTCGATTATTTTAGTAAATTTGCAATGTTTCCCTTTGAACCAAGTTCGAACTCATCTTTCACTTTGCTTTCGTATGGCAAGTTCTATCCTCAATCACCTCGTCCAGGAAAGTTTCTAATTTCATTCACAGTCCAACAAAACTCTTTTTCTCTCTTTCCAATTTCGAAATTTTCAAGACTTATCTCTTTTTTGGTGTTGGAAAATAAATGATTAAAATAATTAAAATAATTATTTTATGTGTCCATTCCAACCCGTTCGTTTTATTGGCAAATAATTTTTTGATTTTCGAAAATTTCCTTGCCAATGCCTTAGGTGAATTTTCATTTTTTCCAATTTTTCTCGCCAAAATTTCTAGCATCCAATTTGGTTTGGCCATGATTTTTTAATCGTTTTCCAAAAATATTTGGCCATAAATATTTCTCGTTGGACATTTTTCTAACCATGTCTAACTTTTTCCTAGCCATGTCCAATTTTATTTTGCCATATTCTTTTGATTTTTCATGATTTAGCTAGCCATGTCCAATATTATTTTGTCCAAATCCTCTTGATTTTCCGCAATTTATCTTACCATGTCCGATTTTATTTTGTACATTTGCTTGATTTTTCCACAATCTTCCTAGCCATGGCGAAGATTTTCTTTAGTCACTTGGGCGAATCTTCAAAGTGCCATGCATATTTTAACTTTCCAAAGGTTTGGACTTAGGCAAATTTTAATCTTTTACTCTCCAATACATGGCGGACTTTAGCATTTCTTTGGCCACTTCTTCTATGGCTATGGCGGACTTTAACATTTCTTTTGCCATTTTAACCTTGTCTTTGTCCATGCCTTAGCCAAATTTCTCTTTTGTTCAAGGGCGGACTTTCCACATTTTGTTGCCATTGGACACTTTTGCTTAGGGCGGACTTTGACCTCTTCCTTGCCATACACTTTATGCCTAGGGCGGACTTAATCAGATTGTTTGCCATTCATCATCTTTGCTGGGCGGACTTTAACATTTCTTTGGCCATACATTCTCCCTTGGCTATGCCTTAGCCATTTTTCTCTCTTGCTCAAGGGGCGGACTTCAGCTTGTGGTTGACCATTCATAGGGCGGACTTCATGGTTTGCATTGCCACTTTCCATTTTGACTTGGGCGGACTTCATCATATCTTTGGCCATTGTCTAAAGCTTAAGGCGGACTTCCTTTAATTTGTTGCCACTTGACTCCTTGGCTAAGGGCGGACTTTGGCCTTTGGTTGGCCATTGCTAACTTTTACCCAGCCATACATGGGCGGACTTGGCTGTTGGTCTGGCCATTGCATCCTTTCCTTAGACATTTTCTTTTCTTTCCCTGGGCGGACTTACTCCATTTGCTTGCCATTGGCATCCTTGACCAGGCGGACTTCCTTAAATCTGTTGCCATTTTCCTTCTCTCCCCAGGGCGGACTTTGTTGATTCCTTTGCCAATTACCACATGGACATAGGCGGACTTAAGCAGATTGTTGGCCATTGCTCAGATTTTTATGCCATTGATACTTGACTTAGAGCGGAATTGCTCAGATCTGTTGCCATTTAACTTCTTCGCTGAAGCTTCATTGACTGGTAAACTCCATTTTCACGCTGGTAAACTTCATACTCAGGCAGATTTCTAGTCTCCTCCATGATTGTTCAGTCATGAACTACCTTCACCATGATCAGATTGCCATGAATGCTCAGATTTTTTACGAATTTCCAGATTTCTTCATGAATTTCATCAAATCTTCAACCATTTTTGGTGCTTTTACCAGATTTCCCTGTGATTTTCCAGAATTTCTCACCATTTTTGAACGAATTTTCCAGATTTTTGAACCTTTTTATGTGATTTTCCAGATTTTTGCCAAAATTTCAAAAAATCTTCGAATCGATTTTCTGAGAGTTTCGTTGATCGTTTTTAACTTCTGAGTGCGTTTTTGAAACTCGTGACCCTTCTAAAAATAGAAACTTTCTAAAAATAGAAATTTTCCAAAAATAGACCCTAAAAAATAGGGATCCCAGAATTGCCCAAAAGTGCCAAAAAAGTAGGTCCTAAAAAATAGGGGGCCCGGGGTGAGAAACCCTAAAAAGTAGGAGATGTCAGAATTGACTGAAACGATAGTCAATCTTCGTCTCCCAGGCCTTCTAAGCATGATGGTGACGTTTATTTAGTGATCCAGGCGAAAATTCATTGACTCGACTCGGGTGACCGTTCAAAATGCAGACTTAAAACCCCAAAACGAAGAGCAGACAAAACGAAACACGCGAAAGCAAAACCCTAAAAGGCAAACGACAAGGGTCCCCATTTGCAATGGGGCGAGGTGTGAATTAGGTCACAACAGGACTCTGAGTCAGTATCAGTTCAACTAGAGGGGTTCCAATCAGATAATTATTTTCAGTTGAGGTTTTAAATCTTACAGTCAGCATAATGGCACGATTTTACTCTATTTAATCATGGCGCCATTATTAATTATTCATCCAGCTTGATCAAAATTCGTATTTCTTCAAGGCAGAGGCGAATGTTCCAGAGTTGGGCGAATTTATCGTCAGCTATCAATAGCGAAAACATCAAAAACATTCTTTTGTAGGTACAAGTCCAGATTCATCAGTAGAATTCAAGGCATTGTCTTAAATTCTTCTATTTCTCATCTTAAATTCTTTCACATGTTTGAAAAACTGGCAACTTTTGACAAAACAAATCATCTAGGTCGATTTAGTATAGCTTCCTCGAAAAAACCCATGTGCCAGAAATTTTCAGGAAAATTTACTCTAGAGCATCAGTTCTCGAAGCTCTGATTTTCTCAACTGAAAATTCCTTGCATGGTCGAGTAGAAGTCAATTTTTTGCATTTCTGACATTCTGGGTTGTCTTAGAATCTTTTTCTGGACAAAACCCATATCTCAGATTTTTTCGTGAAAATTGCCTTTCAATAGGCAATTTTTAGCCTCAACAGGGTATTTTTAGCTTTCCAAAAAAGTTGTCAGAGTATTGTCGTGTTTACAGTCAACAGGCAAGTTTTTTAAAATGCAATTCACACAGACTGAATTCAAGACCAAATCGGTCTTAATTCATGATTTCATCAGAAAAGTTGACACCAATTTGTATCAAGCACATCCGAAGGATTAACAGGGGTAGTCATTCATGTCCTCATGGTTTCATACCTCGTATAGCTGATTGTCTTCCAACACCGGTTTAGAGGGTTGATACCGTTGGAATTTTGCATATGTAGCAAGTTCGTTTGCATTTCTCACAATTAGAGGGTTCGTAGTCAAACTCCGTAGTTTCGTCATGCAACACTTCTCCATAAAGAAAAACGTAAGAAGCGTCAAGCTGCAAAAGAAACAGTGGTCATCACTTCAGTTACAGAGCCGCCAGAGTTACTAGTTAGTGAAATGCCAGTGGATATTTCCAAGATTGTTTGAGTTGCTCGAGATAGCGGCCAATGATCAGTTAGTTAGAACCTGCAGTTATCTTTCGAGGACAGAATCAGGAGCATGCAATTAGAACTCGACTTCATCTTCAGCTCTCTTTGTTGGGTCCACGCATGTCTATCTTTTCCTCAAAGATATTTTGCAGGACTTGGAGTTTCATTTAGGGTTTTCGTTAACTGATGGTAGTTTTCCAGTTAACTTTGCTTTCAATAAGGACATGCATGCTTGCACGTTGTCCATTTAGATTAGATGTACCGGTTAACTGCATAGTTTGCTTTATTAGGGTTTAGCAATAAATCTTGCATGCATTGTAAGACTGTAGTTGACTCAAGGTGATTTTAGGGTTCCCTACACCTTTTGATGTCTATAAATAAGAGTTTTTGCTCATTTGTACATAACTTTTGCACAAGAGAGAAATATATGCTGCGCCTACCTTGCTTGTAATATTGCTCGTTCTATATCTGTTCATGAGTATTTACTGTTATGATGAATTGTTATGCCACTTGGGTTTCATGCAATTATGATGCTTGCCTTAGTTAGATATAGTGGCTAGTTCGATCGTAGATTGTATGCGTGTCTCGCCTATGCAATTTATTGTCCTAGTTGGCTATCCTTTATGTTTCGTGTTCAATAATCTCGTTCAGATTGAACTGATAGTTGCGCCACCTTGCCTTCAAGTTGAGAATTTGTACTTGGTTATCGTGTGATGTGTGTATTCAATAAACCTATTCAGATTGAGTTGATAGTTGCGCCACCTTGCCTTCAAGTTGAGAATCTGTACTTGGTTTATCGTGTGATGTGTGTGAATAATAAGCCTATTCAGACAAGCAGATAATCGCGCCACCTTGCCTTCACGTTGTGAGTCTGTACCCAGTTTATCGTCTGATAATCATTCCCGCTCCATTTCCTCATGCTCTAAATTCTTGAGGGAATTGGATAGTTTAAAGTTACCTAGTTTTGTGTGTTGTAGTTAAGTCTTGTGAAACTAGAAAATACTTAGCTGCAATGTATATAGTTTTTCTTAAACCTTGTGCCTCTTACAATTGAGACAAAAAAGATAGGATATAGTTTAGTTTACTTTTCTTTTCAAGCACTTTTGTCAGCACAACGAGGGAGCTCCCCCTCCTAATTTGAAGAACACTCATTGCGTAGTGTGCATAGCTGTCTGTACCAACTTGCACTCCAGAGGTGTTAGTTGTTACACCAACAAAATCTGCTCTTGAATGCCGTGAATTGGTCTTTAAATGCTTATTTTCTATTGGAATGCTCACTTCAAAATTGCTAGGTGAAACTTAGAAAATAACCTTATATTTATAGATATGTATCCTTAATTTCCCGAAATTCAAATATCACAAGCCAACATCTGAATATGGATTTGAATATGTTAAAATACCACCAAAAACATAATTTAAATTCAGGGCCTAGGTCTAAGGGAGGACCCATTTGCCCATGGGCGAATGGGTCCTAGGTCCTTAACCTAGGACACACATTGCTCAATGAGAAGTGTTATGTCAAGGCATAATGAATGTCGGGTTTTCTTTTTGGAATATGTGATAAAATAGGCTTGAATTGAATTAAAGGGCCAATTAAGGAAAATTAAGCTCAATTAATTAAAGGAGCCCTAAATAAGTGTGAAAGTGTAAATAAATACATTTTACAACTCTAGATTAAGGCACAATTGAGTTCATTTTAATTAATAGGGCCCTAAACTTAATGTGAATATGTAAAATACATATTACAACACTAAATTAAGGCATAATTAAGTCCAAATTAACATTAATTCCAAATTAAGTGTGAAAATGTAAAAGGGATATATTTTTCTACACTACACTATTACATCACTTCTTCCTTTTTCATGGAAAATTGGGTAGAATTGTTTCTTCAATAGTTTAATGAAGTCATCCTACTTAAAATGGTAGTACTTTTGGAACCTCCAAGGAGTGTGCATAACTCTCATACCACATGAGAGGATGCCCAACAAGTTTCAACTTTACAACAGAAATTTGATGGTGTGGAGTAACTTGATGTAGATAAAAGTCCTCCACCATTTGTGACACCCTTTGGTCCAAATTTTCAACACTAATCTCACCATCGTAGGGCCGAATATCATTTTAATCTGTGCCTTGAAGATCCCTTAGAGTTCTCACCTTGCTCCATGTCTTCTTTCTTGAATTCTCATTCTTTTTAGCGCTCCTTTGATGGATTCATTCTTGCTATCAAGGCCAGCATCATGCTTTCTAGCCTATCGAGCTTTTCTTCCACAAGGGATATCTTGGCTAAGTCTTCTTCCAACTTCCCGAACCTAGCATCTCTATCATCTTCTCTTGCCATTCTTGTTGTTCTTAACCACTTGAATCAATTTTGGGCTCAAAAGGCACTAAACTTTCTTTCCCACTTGATCTAGTAGATGGAATACACTTTAAATCCTTGCAACAAACAAATAGCCAAAGGATATAGCTGCTCTAATACCACTTGATACATAAACAAGGAGGTTACACCTCACTTTGCTACCAGCAAACAAATTTTCAATTGAAAAGAACTCATCAAGAATTTTAATATGCTCTTTTAACCACTTAGAGTGGGTGTCAAATTAACAAAGACAAACATAAATCAAGAGAAACACAAAGAACTTCCCAATATGCAGAAACAGCATACATGAAACACACATCATAAAGTGAAAACTCCATTTTCCCTGGAGAAAAGCCTATCTGGGTGAAAAAGTCGAGCTCTAGAGAGAAAATACTCTCCATTCCACTATCAAAAGGGGTTGATATGGATGTTTATAGTGCCACCATGATATCCATGAGCTCACAATGACTTACCAGCTCCTAATACACTTGCAACTACTCTCACCATGAACAAATTAGCTACAACACATTTGCATCAGTCAAAGAATGGTCTACAACCACCTTACAATGAGAGCCAGCCTCACACAATTTGTGGAGAAGCAATAGAAAACCTGTCTTGAGTCTCCCATACACAAAAACTGGACAACCAACAGCCAAAAGGGAAGATCAAACACCAAAATGCTTCAAATTCCATGTTCTATGTGAACTGTGATGTGTTCGCTTGTTCAGCCAGGGGTAGAGCATGGGTTTGTTGGTTTAGGAAGGGGGTGTAAACACATTTGCTGCCTGCTGAAAGAGGTGAGTTTGCTAAAATAGGTTTAACAGGTGGTTTTGAGGTCTGCAACTCTTCCCAAGGACTCCTAAATATGTCACAACCCATCCCTGACCTTCCTAAGTTATAATAACAGCCCCTTTCTGCAATAAAACCCACCAATTAGAGGCAAACCCTGCCTCCTAGCTTGGTGCCAATACTCCAACCAAACATGTAACTCTATTTCCCCAGAGGTCCAGTTCACTTAGACCCGATTTTTCAGATCATGTAGCACCCAGCCAAGACTGAGCGAAGGAATGTGAATACCATTCGATATTAATTCCATTCTCCCAATGTGGAATCATCTTACAATGGCCCTTGAAGGATGCATTTATAACAAACTCGTCAAGAAGTACTTGAACAAGGAGCACAAATGCTGAAGAACATGACGAGACACTTTTTGGAGCTGTCATTCTTCTTTTCTGTCAGACACGAGTGAAACTGCTACATACATCATGGCGAAGCTGCCATGCCACATCAGAAACTGTCACTAAGACAACAAAACCTCTGTCATGATCCTTCTAGCAGTTGGAACATTGACAAATCTGTTATTTGTTTCTACTCTGTTTCTCAGAAACTCACTTCCACAATGTTTGACTCTAAGGTGTTCAGCTCACTTCAGAACATCTGCAACCTCTGTAGACCCCTTTACAAATTTTCATACTTCAAATTTTCTTAAAATATTTGTAATAGGAGTGTTTGATACTGGTTCAAGTCAGTCATTTGACTAATCAATGAAATAAGTGTAGTAAGATTAGTTACTAACTTTTCGTAATCCAATTTGGATCGTTATATCTTTCCTATAATTTTTATTTTCTGTTCTTGGTTATGAGAGCAAGTTGAAAGGAATATGTTTTGAGTACAAGAAGATTCTTTCATAGAATGGATCTCGTGAACACAGTCAATTCTAGTTCAGTGTGCATCTGACAAGGCATACTTATTCTGAAAGTTTGGTAAAGTTTTTTAGCTCAAGAAAGAAATCCATAATTTATTGCTCCACGACAAATTGTAAGTATGGATTTATGTATGTTGTTCAGGATCAGTTCAGGAATATGTTGCTTGACATATGTTGCTTGACATATGTTGCAAGTCAAAATGCAAAATATTTTAAGTTGTTGAGCTTCAGTTCTGGAACAAGCTTCTTAATGGGCAATGACAATTTAAATCATTTCCCTATTTTGTATCAGTTAAGATGTTTATTTTCTGGATGCTTTATAAATGGGATTTATAGACATTTTTTAAATTACTGGAATAAGCATTCCAACTATTCTACTAAACTAAAGAATTTTCTGGATAGGATAGCTTAAGAAAATTTGAATAACTTCTATTTTTTGGCTTTCCCTTTTGGAACTGCAGAATTTATTCATGTACACTTCACGATTTTTTTTGGCCATGGCATTTGACCGTATGTTTGATCTTTCTTTGCAGAACAAGAAAAATATTCATATGCAAGGGAATGCCAAATATCTGTCCTGAAATACAAACTTCTTGTCTGAAAAAATTGAAGAAACTCATAACGTTCTATAATTTTCTCTGTTATTGTCTTTGATTAATTAAGATATTGTCCTAGCTTTTCTTTCATTATCTTTTCCAGAGTATTGAGCTCGCTTGTTTTTTTTAACATGCTTACTTTTAGCTGTAGTCCTTTTGGTGTATTTTTAGTCACTCCGTTTGGAATCAACTGTGCTCAGTCCTTTTTAGATGTTTTCTGCTTTGAGTAATATTTTTCTGATGTTTGTGCACACCCTTTTTTATACAGTGCAAAAGAAAGCATACATACGTATGTCCACAGTATGCATCAACTAGGAATTACTCTGAGAGATCAATTTGCAAGTTTCGTCATCCAAAGATTAAGATTAAGCCTAAACATTTCGTGTGCATGCTTAAGAGAACCAGTGAAGACAAAAAACACTACTTTGTGCCTTTCAAAGAGATGGGTCATATCCAATCTTCATCTTCCTTGATGAATTTGAGTGGTAAAGAGAACACAGGAGTGAAGGGAGCATCTGTGGAAGATGAAACTGCTGACTATATCAGTCTAAGTACATCAGAAGAAGATACCAGTGAGGATGACATGATTGAAGATAATATCTTACAAAGAAGCAAAGCATTTTGCTTTGAACTAGGAATGGAAACCAATGACCCTGATTTGATGATCAAACCATTACTTTTGTTAAGACGACAAGTATAAAATATGTTGCTCAACCCAAACTAACAAGCTGTTGGACATACTGTTTTTGTATATACCGAAATGTTGCATGGTTGGAAAAATCTTTAAATAGCTGGTACGGTTCATCTGATTTTCAAAATCTTCAGTTCTGAAATTTCAGGTGTCTGCTAAGAAAATCTGTATTTCCAAATGTCAGATACTATAGATTTGTCAGCTTAAGCACATTCTCTGACTGATCAGATTATGCTTGTAAGCTTGATGATTAGCACCATCTGATGCTCTGATATGTTTTTTGATCGGAATCATTTGAAATACATTAGCCTCAAAATCTTCATAATTTGTTTTGGCTTTGCTTTTATTCAGGATTGTTGCTATCAACTACAAATTAATATAATGAACTTTGAGGAGCATATACTATATCTAACTGAATTTTTGTGAAAGTTTTCAATTAGAGATTGATAAAAATTGGACGTCACCTTGTTTTCCATGATAGCAAAAACCATCATCTTGCACATCTAGATGATATGCATATTTGATAAGAATCCGATTCAACTCCTTTTCATGTTCTGGGAGAAATCTGCGAGGCTATGGAGATCCATTTGTTATCATATCATGCATTCTTGACTCAACTTTGTAGTGTAACTTTACTATACGGTACTTGATCTGTAACTGAACCATACATTGGTAATGTAAATAGCTCCTCAAGTTGACACAAAATAAAACTGAGCAGCTTCAAGAAACATGAATTTGAATTGACCATACCGATACATGGTGAGTCAATGTGGTATCGGCTTAGGGTTCTGTTCATGAATGTGGAAGATAAAATCATTTTGGTAGTGGATTATGTAGTCACCATTTATAAGCATTATGGGTGATTGCTACTAGATGATATACGTGATCTTTTGAATACTAAGGATAAATATAAAAAGATTTATTACAATGCAAGAAGTTGCGAATTCATAGTGGTATTTTAATTTGTCACTGTTAATATTTTTTCAAATTTGGAGGGGAAACTCAAAAATCTAAAGCAAAAAATCAACAATTTGTTATTTGAAATTTTGCTTAATGTTGGCGTAAAATCTAACACCTCTGGAGTGCAGGTTTGTACGGACAGCTATGTACACTATGCAATGAGTGCTCTTCAAATTAGGAGGGGAAGCTCCCTCGTTGTGCTGGAATGCATGGAAAAGAAAAGTAATCTAAGTCCTATCTTTTTGTTCTCAGCTGGAAGAGGCACAAGGTTAAGAAAACCAAGAACGTTGCAGCTAAGGATTTTCTGGTTTCGCAGATCATTAACTACAACTAAGCTAACTACTTTAAATCTATCCAGTTTCCTCAAGAAAACAGAGCATGAGGAAATGGAGCAGGGATTGACTATCGGACGATAAACGAGTTTAGACTCTCTACTTGAAGGCAAGGTGGCGCAACTATCATTTCAATCTAATAAAGCTTATTGGGCACAAAACAGATTTAAGAATTTACCAAGACAACCTTATGGAACCCTGTGTGGCATAACACTTGATCGAAATAGTAAAGTCTTCACAAAACAGCCTTTATCATCACAACCTCACGAAACCCTATGTGGCATAACCTTTGACTATAATGATAAAGATTCACAAAACAGATTTATCACCGTAATTTCTCGAAACCCTATGTGGCATAACGATTGATCACAATGGTAAATTAACACAAAACAGATTTATCATCTCAATCTCTCGAAACCCTATGTGGCATAACAATTGACCTCAATGATAAAGATGTTCAAACAGATTATCTAACTATGGGAGGAATTTACCACGCCAATCTTATGGAACCCTATGTGGCATAACACTTGATCAAAGTAGTAAAGACTTCACAAAACGATTTTATCATCACAATCTCACGAAACCCTATGTGGCATAACACTTGATTGAAATGATAAAAGATTCACAAGACATAAAGAATCCACCATTACAATTGCATGAAACCCTATGTGGCATAACACTTAATCGTAATAGCGAAGACACATGAACAAATACCAAAAGAGCAATATTGAGGGCAAGGTAGGCGCAGATATATTTCTCTCTCAAGCAAAAGTTAATTACAAATGAACAAAAACTCTTATTTATATACATCAAGGTGTAGGTAACCCTAAAATCACCTTGAGTCAACTATAGTCTCGCAATGCATGCAAGATTAATTATTAAACCCTAATGAATTAAACTATACAGTTAACGGAAAGCTACCATCAGTTAACCGGTACAAATAACCTAATGGACAATGTGCAAGCATGCACGTCCTTATTTAAAGCAAAGTTAACTGGCCACTACCTTCAGTTAACTGGAAACCCTAACCCTAACTCCTGTGTTGATAATTCCAAGAATGAGATAAGCATGTGTTAAGTCAGCAAGTGAACTGAAGACTGGAAGTCAAGTTAACTGCTGCTCATGACTCAACCCTCGAAATTAACTGCAGGTTCCAACTGGCAGATCACACCATGTCATCTCGGTCTAACACTTAGACCAAGAACTCATCAATTATTCTGTCTCTTGGCACTTTGACGCAGTCCAATAATAATCTGCTTCTTCAGTTCTCTGCCACTTTCTTTGACAGTATGCATACATTCTTTAACATTTTCAGTCGCCTTCTTGAAACTGGCTGAAATTATTGAAATGTGATCAGAACCTCCATCAAGATATCACAAACATGCTTCTGAAACTCAGTTTGTACAACCTCGAGATCAACGTAGATACCATTTTCACGAAGATAATGGCACAGGATCTGAGTGACTTTGGCGGCTCTGTAAATGACATAATCCTTGTTCCTTTTGCAGCGTAACGCTTCATTGTCAGCTGTTCTGATGAAAACCTAAATTAAGACCGATTTGATCTTGAATTCAGTCTAGTTGAACTGCCTTCTGAAAAACTTGCCCGTTGACTATGAACACGGCTATATTCTGACAACTTTCTCCGGAAAGCTAAAATGCTCTGGACAAGGCTAAAAATAGCCTGTTGGAAGATAATTTTCACCAAAAATTCTAAGACATGGGTTTTCTCCGGAAAATGATTCCAAGACAACCCACAACGTCAGAATTGTGAAAAAATGCCGTTTAGCTTGACATGCAAAGATTCTTCAATCGAGAACTACAGGGGTTTTAGAGCTTCTCGGGGCAATTTTTCTTGAGAAAATCTGGAACATGGGTTTTGTGCACAACGGAACTCTGAACAAATCCAGATGATGAGATTTTTAAAAATATGTGATTTTGGCCCACATGCAAAGAAATTCTCGGAAAAAAGCACAGAGCTTCAGAATGAAGGCTACGGGGCGATTTTCTCGAAAAAATCTAAGATGTGGGTTTTGCTGTATATACTGAAATATGCGAACCCAGATGATCAGATTCTGAATAAATGTTGAATTTCTTTGACATGCGAAGAAAGTACCTAAGGTGAGAAATAGAAGAAATAAGACAGAAGATAGAAAGTTTTGCTTGTCCTGCTTCTGAAAAATCAGCCAACCTCTTCTCTGGAACTTGGTAAAACCTGCATGCAAAGTGAAAATAAAGTCTGGAATCTTCTTCCTCTGCACAATCTGAATTTGTTGCTACGAAGAACGCTGAATTCTGACACCTGTAGCACCTTTAGCTTGCTGGTCGCTCAAGAAGAATATAAACTTTGAAGTTTGAAATGAAGAAATAATGGACGCCAAGGCTGAAATAAATAAGCTTTCATCTTTGAAATTCGCATAAAGCATCAAATCCATGAAAAGTGCGCTTGGCTTGTGATTGGACCCCAACTTAGTTAACTGAAACAAAGATAAGCTAAATAAAGCACCATGCTTTAGGGTTTTCCCTTTTCAATCTTCAGTTAACAAATTCATGCGAATTTGACTTTAGTTGACAATTCTTGTTGAATTCGCCATCTTCACACTTGCTTTAAATTCACAATTTAGAACTAAAGCGTCCCTTTTGAGAACTTCAGTTGACAATCTTTGTTGAAAAGAATTCGCCAATTTCATGCTTTAAACAATTCTAAAAATAGCGACCCTTTTCAATCTTCAGTTGGCCTTCAAAAATGCGCCAACTTCACACTTATGCTTCAATATAATTCTAAAAATAACAACCCTTTCGGAACTAAAGTTATTATTCCTTGAAAAGTGCGTAGCTTCACAAAACTATGCTTCACTAAATATGGCGACCCTTTTCATGACTGAAGTTAACAACTTCATGCGCCATACTTCACTAAACTTATGCTTCATCTTTCAATTCGTCCCTTTTAAACTTCAGTTGACACTCAATGAAGCGCCATCTTCACTAAATCTTCACAATTGCAACCAAATTCGCCATGCATGTAAACTTCAGTTGACATGCAAAAATAATCTTCAGTTAAGTGAACATGCAAACAAGTTAACTCAACATGCAAGATAGTTAACTGAACATGCAAACTAGTTAACTCGACATGCGAACTGAAAGATCACTCAACATGCCAATATACGAACTGAAGATGACAACCCAGAAATCGTTCAGTCTAACTGCAGTCAGAACTCCAGTTAAGGCGTCCATTCAACTCTCTTTCGAAAACTCAACTTTGGACTCTCAAACGAATTCCAGACTTAGCCAAATTTCATGAAAATTTAAGCTAAAACCTCTGTCGGGACCTCTGTTCATCTTCTGACACTGGTTGACTAACTTCTCCGATTGACTAGCTAACAAGTGCATCGCAGAGCTGAGTAAAAACAGATCAAAAGGTATCTTGAGACTGAAAACCATAAAACTGACATCTGAAGGCTCAAAAACCCAAGCGCCTTTTTCAAAAGCTGCGCTTTTTCTCAGACTTAGTCAAATTTTGACTTCTGCATTTCGTACGAAGGGAAAGATAAATCCTTCATAACTTCTGTTTTACCAACTTTCAGGACTGGATCTCAGGTTCACTGCGGAGCTGACCTCATTCTGCATAACAGCTGCAAAGGCACATTTCCCAAGAAAACGGTTTGAGGGGTGAAAAACAAGGGCACCCTTTTGAGAAGTGCTCTTTTCACTCCAGACTTAGCCATTTCTGGAAATGACAAAAATAATATAAAAACTCCACTGCAAGCTCTGAGTCATCCTCACTGACGGAGACAGGCAACGGAAAGTTGAACGTAACACGGACACATTGAATATCTGATATCATCAGAAAGAAAGCATTAAAGGCTTGAAAAGCTTAGGCGCCTTTCTCAAAATGTGCTCTTTTGCTTTTCCTTTGACGTTTTGACTAAGATTTGACCCCATATTCGACCTCAGGTTCAGGCACTTCAGCAACTCAGATTCACCCACTGACGGATGCGTCGCGAAGCTCGAACAAATGTGAGATAAACATCTTGGGTGGCATTTAGCCAAAAACCTACATTTGGCACCTCAAAAAGATGGGCGCCTTTCTGAAAAGTTGCGCTTTTCACCAGTGTTAGTCAATTCTCGCTTTCGCCTCGTTTTGCGCTCTATCTTCTGTAACTCGAACAAAACAGGTCCGTCTGACAGGCTTGATAGCTCACTGCGAAGCTGACGTGATGGCCGGATAAATGTCTGCTGGAGGTGACAAACCCTAAAAACGGGATCTGAGCCCCTAAAAGATAGGGCGCCCATTTGAAAATGTGCTCCCTTCTCCAGAGATAGAAAATTTTGATGATTTTCCTTCAGATTTTTATTTTTCTCAAATCTCTTCAGTAATCGACTAACATGACACTAACACCAACTCCATATTTGAAAACCCCCAAAACAACCTTGTAACATCACTTTAACAAGATTAAGACTCAATTAAGCAAAGTGCCTTAGTGAAGCAAAAATTTTGGTTTTGGGTACAACACTTAAATATAAAATAAACAAGTAAACTTGAACTATTTATTTTGAACTTAGAGGTTAGAACTCCTATCTCATCAATAATTTTTCTCAATTTATAACTGCTAAAATGTAATTAAGCATACAATCCAAGGATTAAAATATAAATCTTTTGGTAGTGTATCAACAATTTGATTTGGAAAAGAGTACATAACATACGAAATTACAATTATCTAATGAAGAAAGATGAAGACAATTAATTGTTATTTAAACATTCAAAATTGCTTTATAACCATGAAAACTATAGTTATGAAAAGTTAATATAAATCTTTCTTATTAATTGACTTCTTTCAATGATTAAAACATAGAGTTTTCTAATTTTGATTGGAAAGATTGGTAGCATAAGAAAGCTTCAATTTCTTATTCATTGCACACAAACACTTAAAATCATTTTTGTAGCATAAATTTGGCATCAACTTTCATTAAAAGTTGTGTAAATGACATATTTATAGCCAAAAAAATCAATTTTGTGTTCATCCTCCAAAAATAATATAAAATTACTTTATGTTTATTTGAATTATGGGTTTTGATCTTATGACTTTGTCTTTAATTTGCTTTAATCGATTCTCATTTCCATAAAAAATAATAAGATATTGATATGCTTCATTTTTTACATCACTTTCACTTTGAATGCAAGGTTCATATTCATCACTTTTTCTATTTTATTTTTCTTAATTTGACATCCATCTTTCTGGGTGCTACTTTTGCTTTGTTCCCCACTTCCTTCTACAAGGAAAAAAAATGCTATTTTAGTGTTTGATGAAGCTTAGGTGCCCATTTGCTTTTTGGTGGAAGTTGTGGTTCATTGATATAAGAGTTATGAAAATTGTCAGAGCTTGGTGAAAGGTGGAACTTCCTCCATTTGAAACCAAGTGGGGGAGTTACATTGCTTATGTCAAAGTGGAACTTTTTGACAATGATACCAAGTTATGAAAAATGAAATAGCTAGAACTTGATAGAGCTTTCACCACTTTATGTCAAAAAATGGAACTTGTGATTTTTTTTCCATCAATATACCAAACTGTGAAAATTGGCAAAGTTGGTTGGTGATACTTTCTTCACTTGATGCCAAAAAGTAAAACTTGTGGAGCTTTATGTGATCCATGCCAATTTTTTAATGATGATATTCTAGGGCATGTGCAGGATCATGATGGGCCAAAAGGAAAGTGCTTTTACTTCGTCAAAATCATGAAACACAAAGTTGACTTTTTGTATAGGTTGGGTAAAATTTGATTTTGGTTTACCAAACCAAAATGGATATCTATTTCCCAAAATTATTTTTCATCAATTTCATGTTTTCAAAATGAATATATCCGATTTGAAAAGAAAAATGGATATTTGTTTTCTATAAGTATTTTAATTAATTTTATATTTTCAAAAGCCCAAAAAAGCACACTTTAGTAAAATGGGCATAACTTTTGCATTACTTATAGAAATTTTGATTTTTTATAGGCATTGGAAAGGTGTTTTAGAGATCTACATGATGGATAAGATAATTTTGATAGATGGTGCATCAAAAATTGATTATAATAATTTTAAGTTCCTCAGTTTTTAAAATTTTAAATGCTCATAATTCTTGCATACAAAGTATTTTTTTCATGGTTTTTTGCAATAATCATCCTAAATGACTTGAAACATTAAAGAAATAAATAATGAAACATTTAGAATTTTGTACAAAATAAAACAATTTCCTAAATCATCATAGAAGACATCCTTGTTGTCTTCGATCCTATGCGCACCTTTGCCCAAGTTGAACTAGGATAACATATATCTCTCTCTCCCTCTCCCCCTCTATCTATTTAGCTATACACACACCCTCTCTCTCTCTCTCTCTCTCTCTCTCTCTCTCTCTCTCTCTCTCTCTCTCTCTCTCTCTCCATATCTATTACTTGTCTTTATCACCTCCTCTCTCTCTCTTTCCTCTATCTATATATTGTTGAAAAAATGAAGTCGTGTGTTGTAATTGATGTCAACGCTACATGGTGAATATTAGAATGGTATGAAGAATATTCTACACAGACAAATTGATTCATAGTTAAGCACTTCTACTATGTATCTCCACCGACAGTTTTTGCCCGACAGTTTTTTCTCTCTATACCCATTGTAGATTGGTTCGCATTTCATCACACGTATAGATGCTTCTTTGTGATTCTAGTATGTTGTTTATGGATGATAGTAGCATTCGATTTCAGAATTTCAGTTGGTATGGGAAAATTATTCAAAAGTTGCATGTGATAGAAGTTTAGTATATAAGGTTTTGTCAGTTTTCTATGTAATGGATATGACCTATTTTGTCTGTGCTCCATGAATTTGTGTTAGGTCTTGTGGTTTTGGGAGAATGTTTACAAACGTTTGTGATATGAGATTTCCAATTGGCATGATATTTTGAGGTCCACATGTCTTGTGATTGGCGATAAATTGAAGAATTTTGTTTTTTAGGTCAGATTATGTATGGCCGACCTAAAATATGCAAAGGTTGTGGAATTTAATGTCGTGATGCAAATGTAAGAAGTTATTATAGGTCCATGTTGACCTATATCACATATGTTTTAGCACAAAGGTAATTTGATTTGAATTGGGTGCCCACAAGGCATGTTTTGCATTACCTTATGCGACATCTAATTAGGGCAACCTAATTAATGTTTGCAATGATGTTGATATATATAGAATATTGTTTCAATTTTGTGAGATGGATGATGATAATAGAGATGTGATTTGAATATAAGTAGGAAAGAGAAATTTTGTAGAAGATTGAGAAAAGGTTGTGCAAAAGTAATACTGAACAAAGATTTGTATTTTGTATCAGGCGAAGTGTTTTGGGTTAGAATCTTGAGCTTCAAAGGCACTGAATTCAGCATATGATAGATGCATTTTGTATCAGTTCAAATCTTGACTGTGTAGCCACTTTTTCTATCTTACTTTTTGTTGTGAACAATGAGTTCACTTGGACAATGAGTCCACCTCATAGTGAGCCTTTATGTAATATTTTATGACTGGACATACTATATTGTGAGCTAATCCTCACCGTGGCTTTTCCATCTTGGGTTTCCATGTAAAAATTCTAGTGTTCATGCGTTGTATGTGCTATGGGTTGTTTATGCTTTCATTTTTGTTAATTTCTACATATGCTTTGTTATTTGGATGGTTAGTAATTAAATGGTTTTTAGGAATACTGATTCACCTCCCCTCTCAGTATTTCAGGTGTTAAACAATTGGTATTAGAGCTTGGTTCGCTTGAAGGAGCTTAACCACTTTGGGAAGATCTTGGAAATTGAACACATGGTTGATAATGGTTGCATACTTGACAAGGATGGAGAACTCAAAGTTGCTCTTGAAGATCTTAACAAAGTTGAAGGTGAAAATACAAATCTGAAGGAAAATCTCAATGAAGCTAATGAATGCATCAAGAAACTGAGAGAAGATATCAAGAAATTCAAAGAAAGGCATAAGGAATTCAATGAACAATTGAGGAAAGCAAATGAAAACATCATCAAATTAAGAGTACAAGTGGAAGAAAATAAAATAATTGTGAAATTCTTGAATACTATGATAAAAAAATAAAATTGATGAGTGCACTTGGTTTGAACAAGAAGTGGTAAATCTGAGATCATATTTGGAGAAAGCAAGAATTCATGAAGATAAGTTTAAGACAAGTTCTACAATGCTTGATGAGTTAATTGTAGGTCAGAAAAAATCTAAAGATAAAAGTGGTTTGGGACTTGAGATAGGTGAAAGTTCAAAAGTAGAGAAGATTAATGAATTTGAGAAGACCAAAGATAAGAAGAATAATGGCAAGTATCAAAATCAAAGAAATAATGCAAGAAGACCTCCTATTAGACAACCAAATGCTAAAAGGCACTCATCCTTCAATGGTATATGTTATTTTTGTAGTAAGTTTGGACATAAAACAATAGAGTGTAGAAGTAAAATAAATTAGAATGTTTAATCCTTTACTAGTCAATGCTTTATATGCAAGAAATTTGGACATAGAGCAAGTGAATGCATAAATCAAAAGAGGAATATTTACAACCATGGTAGAATGTTTCAATCTTTCAATGACTACTATTATACATGTTATGGATTTGGACACAAGGCTAGCCACTGCAGATCTAGAATGAATGAAAAGAATAACTCTCAAAGGAATATTGTATGTCACAATTGCAATAAACCTAGACATATTGCTAGATTCTACAGAAAAATAAGAAAGAATAATCCTGAAAAGAGAAATGATCCAGCCACAAAGATTGATCTGACAGAATTAAAGAAAAAAATTGAGAAGATCTGGAGGAAGAAAGAAGATCCTAAGAACAATAAAGAATCATAGACTACAAATGAATTTGTACCATCCTCCGGTGCAGATAATTCTCTCAAAAATTGAACCTAGGCATTGGCTTAGTGGAAGCAATAACATAAAATAAAAAAATACCCTTGCCGATATAAGGTGCCATGATTCAACACGAAGACATAAGTTGGAGATTGATAGTTTAGATCTTGTGGAGGAAGTTTTAGAAGAAAATATGTTTTTGCGGAGCTTTGTGGAGTAATTAAGGGTTTGTTGTTGCACAGTGAAGAGTTTTCATCAGCTTTATTGATTGGTGCATTGAATGCGAGTCAAGGTGAATCAAGGACTATAAGTTTCTAAACTTAGTCTAATTTACTCACTTTTGTACATTTGGGAGCAAATGAAAGCGAATTCAAGAGTTTGGGAAGTAGAGTGTTCAAACCCTAGTTTCAATCAAGAAAAGAAGAGGTATTTACCGTTGTCTTGGAATTTTTTTTTCAAAGCATTTGAATTCTATAGAAATGGATACACCTATTTTAGTGAATGTAAGCAACAAGCCTCAGTCGAAATTCAAGAAGTACCCTATGAAGATTTTTGAGAACGACCTGCTCAGAGCTTTTTCCAGCATTCCACACAGGGTTCTACCTACAGAGGACACTAGGGCTTTATTCACGTAAAATGGAAGAATATAACCACGTGAAATTTATCAATCCATGGATAAATGAGTTAACTAGAGATGATCACCAGATCAATCCCAAATACAAAAACCTAGTGGAAAATAATTTAGACATCTAGCAACTATTTCCAAATTTCACCTATGATGATGAAGCTAAGTTTGTGAGAATGGCATTGAGTAGAGTACATGGCTGCTACCTATGGATAGACAAGCACGACATGATTCTAAAGAAGTTATGGAAGAGATAGGTAAAGATGACCATACAGGTGAAGAAACACCATTAGTTGATGTCAGAGAATGTGGTGTTCTCACCACCACCGGTTGATGAAATACAAGCTACTTCAAAGACTTTTCCTCCTGAAGACACTAATATGCCCATTGATGATGATGGAAAACAAGGTACATAGCAAGAAAAAGCAAAGAATGATATAGATGGCATTGTGGACAACACTGATAGATAGGAAGAGGATGCAGGAAAAGAAAATGAAGAAAATCAAAATGAGAGGTGAAGGAAAGCAAGGTGAGAAAGAGAAGGATAAGGAGGATGCAGATAAGCAAAAGGATAAGTCATCTGGTGAAGAAGAGAAAAAGGCAGAGGAAGGAGGTACCAACACTGGAAAGAATGAAGAAGCTAAAAATCTGAGGGATTACCCAAGACCTCTAGTGAATCATCTGACACTCCTGTAAAGGGTCTACTACCTAATCAAACATGGTACCAACTGGTTGTCTCTTCACAATTGTTGCAATTTCCTATTGTTGATTTGAGTAAGATGCCTCATGAGCATAAAATATAGCTAAGTGATGTATTGAATGTATCAACAAGAAAAGAGATTCTTGAAACATATCAAAACAGTAATGAGTTGATGGAAGAAGTCGTGAAGACATTACTAGAGATCACTCTAGGTACTAACATTGATACATCATTTCCATGCATGGATAACTTTAGATTGTTGATTGATTCTTTTAAGGAGTATGCCTTCAGTTTAAAAGGACAAATGGAAACAGAGGCTATAACAAGTCTTACGAAAAAATTGTATCAACCCATGCCAAGGTTGAAGAATGATTGAAAGAGGTACAAGACTGTGAGGATGAGGCAAAGACACTGATTTTGTATTGCATAGCGTGGCCGAAAGCCACACAAAATATAAAATCTGAAATGGACTCGATTGAGTCTCAAATTGCCAAAGCATCAAGTGCCTATGATATGGCACTAGACATAAAGTATCATACCTAGACTGCTATAATAGATTTGCATGACAAATTTTTGACGTTGCAAAACTAGAAGGAAGGGATTATTAGGAAGCTTGAAAAACTAAGGGACATGGTACAATCATAGCACATACCTATTACAAATGCACCCTAGCAAATGCTGACAAAATTTCACAAATTAATCTTAAGCCCAGTACTATGGAAGAAGGAGAAGATGATTTAATGGAGCTTGAGTCTCTACACAGGTTGCTTGCAGCAACAAAAGTAAGTTGGGAAGAAGGAAATCTTGCTTGGCAAGCCATGCTACAGAAGCTTGAGTCAACATCTCTAGGTTGACCATTTCCATTTTCATTGCATGTTTTCAGATTTTTTTTTACATATGTGGATGTATTAGTAGTTTTTGGTTAATTTTCTAAGGGGGGTCAGTTACTTCAGTTCAGTTTAGTTTGTATATATGGTTGAGAGGGATCATACAAATTCTTTTTGAGCACCCTTTGCCCTTGATATCAAAGGGGGAGAGATGTGTGAAGAAAAATATTTTTTTGGTACATGTTTCCATCAATTACAAAGGGAGAGATTTTTGAAAGAATGAAGTTGTGTTTTTCATTGATGTCAATGCTACATGGTGAATATCATAACGGTATGGAGAATATTTTGCATAGATGAATTGATTTATAGTTAAGCACTTCTACTATGTATCTCCACCGACAATTTTTGCTCTTTGTGCCCACTGTGGATTGGTTTGAATTTCATCACACACACAAATCATTTTTTGTGATTCCAGTATGTTGTTTATGGATGATAATAGCGCCTGAATTCAGAATTTTAGTTGGTTTGGGAAAATGATTCAAAAGTTTCATGTGATAGAAGTTTAGTATATAAGGTTTTGTCAGTTTTTTGTGTAATGGGTATGACCTATTATGTCTATGCTCCTCCATGAATTTGTATTAGGTCTTGCGGTTTTGGGAAAATGCTTATAGGTTTATGTGATATGAGATTTCTAGTTGGTGTGATATTTTGAGTTCCACGTGTCTTGTGATTGGCGACCGTTGAAGCATTTTGTTTTTAGGTCTTATGTCTGGCCGACCTAAAATATGCAAAGGTTGTGGAGTTTAATGTCATGGTGCAAATGTAATAATAAACTATTATAGGTCCATCTCAACCTATATTACATATGCTTTGGTGCGAAGGTAATTTGATTTAAATTGGGTGTCGACAAGGCACGTTTTGCATTACCTTAGGCAAAATCTAATTAGGCCGACCTAATTAATGTTTGCAATGATGATATATTTAGAAGATCATGTTTGAGTTTTTGATATGGATGATGATGATAGAGATGTGATTTGAATATAAGTAGGAAAGAAAAATTTTGCGAACAATTGAGAAAAGGTTGCACGAAAGTAATATTGAGCAGAGATTTGTATTCTATATCAGGTGAAGTGTTTTAGGTTAGAATCTTGAGCTTCTAGGGAATTGAATTTAGCATATGACAAATGTATTTTGTATTAGTTCAAATCTTGGTTAGGTAGCCACTTTTTCTATCTTACTTTTTGTTGTGAATAGTGAGTTCACTTGGACAATGAGTCCACTTGGCAATGAGCCTTTATGTAATATTTTATGACTGTTCATACTATATGGTGAGCTAATCCTCACCATGGTTTTTCCCTATCTTTGGTTTTCCACATAAAATTTTTGGTGTTCATGTGTTGTATGTGCAATGGGTTGTTTATGATTTCATTTATGTTAATTTCTAAGTATGCTATGTTATTTGGATGGTTAGTAATTAAATGGTTTTTAGGAATATTGATTCATCCCCCCTCTCAGTATTTTGGGTGTTCGACATATCTCCCTCTCTCTTTATCTCTATCTATATCTCATTATCTCTACCTCTCTCTCTTATTCATTCTCTCTCTATCCTTTTATATCCATATATTTCTCTACCTCTATCTCCCTATCTCTCTATCTCTCTCCTTATCCCTCTCTATCTCTCTATATCTCCCTCTATCATTATCTCTCCCTCTCTCCCTCTCCCTCTCACTCTCCCTCTATATGTTGATCTCTCTCCCTCTCTTCTTCTCTCTCTACCTCTCTACCTATCTCTCTACTTTTCTATACCTCTATCTCGCTATCTACCCCCTCTCTCTCGATCCCCCACTCTCCCTCCCTCCTCTATCTCCCCCTCTATATCTCCCTCTTTCTCTCTCCCTCTTTATCTCTCCCTCTCTATCTCTATTTCTCTCTATCACTTTACTTACCATCTATATCTATTTATCTTTCTATCTCCATATTCCTCTATATCTCATTGTCTCTTCCTCTCTATTAGTGACTCCCTATCTCTCTATATTTGTATCTCTCCCTTTACCTCTATCTTCCTTGCTACCTTTCTATAGAGAGAGTGGAGGTAGAGAGTAGAGAGGGAAGGTTAAAGAGGCAAAGAGGAGAGAGAGAAGAGAGATATATAAAGGGAGAGACATAGGAAAGAGGGAGGGATGGAGTGAGAGGTACGTAGAGAGAGAGAGAGAGACAAAGAGGGGAGATAGACATAAGTAGAGAGGGGTGGAGGAAGGGAGAGGTAGAGATAGAGAGGTAGGGTGGGAGGGATATAGGCAGAGGTGGGTAGAAAGAGAAGATGATGGAAATGGAGGATAAAGGGAAGTAGAGATGAAGAGAGAGAGGTAAGGTTGGAGGGATAGAGGGAGAGGTAGGTAGAGAGAGGGAGGGTGAGGGGGTATATAGAGAAGTATAGAGGGAAGGGGAGAGAGAGGTAAGGTGGGAGGGGTAGAGTGAGAGGTTGTTATAGAGAGGGTGGGGGAGATAGAGAGTAGAGAGGGAAGGTGGAAGAGAGAGGTACATAGAGAGGGAGAGGGAGAGGGGGAGAGATAAGGAGAGAGAGGGGAGGGGGGACGGAGGGGTAGGTAATGAGAGAGGTAGGGTGGGAGGGATAGAGGGAGAAGTAGGTAGAGAGAGAGGGTGAGTGGAGATAGAGAGAAGTAGAGAGGGAAGGTGAGAGAGAGGTAGAGAGGAGAGAGAGGGTGAAGAAAGATATAGAGAGACATCTAAAGGGAGAGAGGGGGAATGAGGGAAGGATGGAGTGATAGGTAGGTAGAAATAAATAGAGGGGAGATAAAGAAAAGTGGAGAGGGAGGGAGGAAGGGAGAGGTAGAAATAGAGAGGTGGAGTGGGAGGGATATGGGGAGAGGTAGGTAGACAAAGATGAAGATGCAGATGGGAGATAAATATAATTAGAGATAAAGAGAGGAAATGTGGTCACCCTCCATCTCTCTACCTATCCCTCCCTCTATCCATCTAACCTCACATCTCTCTCTTTGTATATACTTCTCTTTATCTCCCATCTACATATTCCTCTTTGTCTACCTACCTCTCCTTATATCCCTTCCAACCTGCCTCTCTATCTCCACCTCTCCCTTCATCCCTCCCTTTATACTTTTCTCTATCTCCCCTTTGTTTCTCTCTATCTACCTCTCACTCCATCCCTCCCTCATTCCCCCCCTCTCTCTCCCTTTAGATATATCTCTATATCTCTCTTCGCCCTCTCACCTTCCCTCTCTACTTCTATCTCCACTCACCCTCTCTCTCTCTCTCTACCTACTTATCCCTATATCCCTCATACCCTACTCTTTCATTACCTACCTCTCCCTCCCTCTTTCCCTCCTCCCCCCTCTCTCTCCCTCTCTTAATACCTCTCTCTCTCTCTCCCCTTCCCTCTCTACTTCTCTTTATCTCCCCCCTCTCTCCCCTTCCCTATGTACTTCTCTCTATATCGCCTCACCCTCCCTCTCTCTACCTACCTCTCCCTTTGTCCCTCCCACCTTACCTCTCTCTCTCTATCTAGATGCTTCTCTTTATCTCCCATCTCCATCTTTCTCTCTATCTACCTACCTCTCCCTATATCCATCCCACCCTAACTCTCTATATCTGCATCTCCCTTCCTCCCTCCCTCTCTACTTCTCTTTGTCTCTCTTTACCTACCCTCCACTCCATCCCTCCCTCATTCCCCCTCTCTATCCCTTTAGATATCTCTATATCTCTTCTCTCTCTACCTCTCTTACCTTCCCTCTCTAATTCCCTATATCTTCCTCTCACATTCCCTCTATAATCTTTGTAGGAGTGACAAGGAGAGTGGGAGAGAGAAGAATAGGGATAGAAAGAGGGAGAGATATCTAGAGATAGATATGACTTGGGAAAGATATATGGGAATAGAAAGGAAGATAGATAGGTAGAGGGAGAGGGAGAGGGAGAGGGAGAGGGAGAGGGAGAGAGAGTGGGTAGGGAGAAACAGATAAATATATATATAGGGAGACGTGGAGAGGAAGAGAGGAAAAATAAATCCAAAAGGTACACTTATATATTGAAAAGGTGGAAATATCAATTATGTATCAAATGTGAAAATGAAATCCTAATGTGGTTGCCAAGGATGGGTAGGGTAATTAAAATTGATTTCACAATCAAGATAATAGAGAAAGATGTAACTATATAAAATCGATAAAGAATTGGGCATGCAATGAGTTTCAAATATAAAATTGAGATGTAAATATCATAAAAGTATAGATCTAAGAAACCCTAATATGAATAAGGAACCATAGAAGAAGAATAGATTCTATAATATTTACTAGGTTTGCTAAAATACAAAGAGATGAAATCTAGGGAGAGGTAGAGAGATAGGTCTAGAACTTGGGAGAGAGAGAGATAGGGAGGGAGGGACAGAGGGAGAGGTAGGTATAGAGAGAGTGAGAGGCGAGAGGGAGAGATACATAGAGATAGCTAGAGGCATAGGGAGAGAGAGTTGAGATTAAGTAGAGAGGGAAGGATGGATGGAAGAAGAGGTAGAGAGATAGGTCTAAAGAGAAAAAGAGAGATCTAAAGAGTGACAAAGAGGGAAGGAGGGAGAGAGGTAGAGAGATAGGTGTAAAGCTCAAGGAGAGAGAAAGAGTGAGAAAAATAGGTCTAAAGAGGGACACAGAGAGGGAAGGAGGGAGGGAGGGAGATGTATATAGATAAGTATAGAGATCAATAGATTGATAGGGAGAGGTCTAAAGAGGGAAAAAGAGAGAGGGGAAGGGAGGGAGGGAAAGATAGGTGGAGAGATAAGTCTAGAGCTCAAGGGGAGAGAGTGAAATATAGAGGTAGAGAAAGGGATAGAGATATGATTATTTATGAAGATTTGTTCATCTCCTTACTACAAAAAATATAAATAATTCATTATTTGATTAATTCTCTAATGTTTCAAGTATTTTGAGATGATTGTTACAAAAGAATCATGAAAAAGGGGACTTCGTATGCGAAAGTAGTGAGCATTTGATGTTTCTAAAATGAAATATGAAGTTCAAATGATTATAATAATTATTTTTGTGTATAATCTAGAAACAATACCTAGTCCATTGTGTAGAGCTCTAAATCACCTTTCCAACACCTAAAAAAATCAAAATTTCAATAAAAAACATAAAAGTTATGCCCATTTTACTGAAGAGGGTTTTTTAGGCTTTTCAAAATGGATATTTGTTTTGCAATAATGGATATTTGTTTTGAAAAGCTCAAAATAGGTATCCATTTTTTTTCAAAATTTCAAAATGGATATCCATATTTTTTCAAAATGAATATCCATTTTTTTAAAATGGTTATCCATTTTTTTTCAAAACGGATATCTACTTTTTTTTTCAAAATGGATATCCATTGTTTTAAAAAATGGATATTGATTTTTTTTTCAAAACGGATATCCATTTTGAATTCATTAAAACGGGTACCCATTTCTAAAAAATGGATATCCATTTTGAAGATATAAAAATGGGTACTCATTTCAACAAAACGGATATCCATTTTGTTTTCCAAAACGAATATTCATTCTAAAGACAGAAATGGATACCGATTTCTAAAAAATAGATATTCGCTTTGTTTTTTAAAATGGATATCTGATTTGAAGACATAAAAATAGATATCCATTTTTTCACCTAATTCTTTTCCCTCCACTTTTTCCTTGAGATTGCTTTGGGATTTGGCTTTGGGGTGTCAAACCTGAAAAGTCAACTACCCCAACGTGTTTAGAGGTTTTATCCTCTTTATGAAATAAAAAGGGTTTATTCAATATAAGATACCAATATAAGATATGCTTTATTTTGAATTTAATTGATAATTATTATTGATTTTCTACATGCGTTATGTGTAAAGTCCTGATTGATAGGTTTACTGAAAAACATCTATAACTTTTAAATGGTTACACATTTTTTGAATTAGAAAGATGTGTCACACTCTATGCTTCACAAACTATAGTTTAAAAAAATGAATTTCATAAATTTTTGACCAAGTTAGGGTGGCCGGACAAATGAATTTTAATATTTTTAAAAAGTCCTACTAGAAAGTTCATAACTAATTATTTATCTACAAAAAAAATACAAAAAATATGTGTCACATTTGGAATGTGTCCTCTACTTAAATATTGAAAGATTAAAAAAAAAAGCATTTTTATCACATTTAAGGTGGTTGAACAATCACCTGCTTTTTATTTTTTTTCCAAAAGTTAAAGTACTACTACATTGAAATTTTAAATTTTCACCAAATAAAATTACCTTTTTTTCCAAAAAAGGCCTAGTAGCCTACAAACTACATTCAATTTGCTACAAATTATATTCCTACACATGTTTCAAATTATGTTAATAACCTATTCAAATTTTTATGTGAAGTTGCTTAAGTCTATTTTTCTATATTTTCATTGCCACTTAGAGGCCTTGTTTGGCCCATCATGATCCTGCACTGACCCTATAGCTTTGAATTTCTTTAAAATGCATTCTATTTTTTCATTTTCAAACACTGATTTCAATAAAAACTCTATTAATCAATGTCTTTCATCTTTCTAAAATCTATTTTCATGTGACAAAACTTGAAACTATTTGGATAACCTTTTGTCTTTGGCATCCATCATTTTTTGTCAAAAAAAGAAAAAACAATGTTTTACAAATAATTTTTTTTATTGCTTATCTTCTCAATTCAAGGTACAATGGAAAAGAAAAAAGCATTTTTTTAAAATAAAAAGTTTAAAATTTTAGTATATATTTAAATTAGTTATCTTTAACATTAGACCATTTGAAGTGAAAACTTAATGCATGAAATATGATCCTCATAGATGATTGTGTCTTAATGTCCAAGAGAAGATTTGGCTTAGCTTCAATCCATCCAAGGTCTATGCTTGGTGGCTACCATCATATTATTTATGTGAACTTCACCCTTCTTTTCCTTTGTTGGTGTTTTTCCTTTGTTGGTGTTGGACCCTCCTTTAGAATTCATAGCTTCATAATATTTGTGATGAGCAACTTGTACACATCGTAAGTAGATGAATAAAAACCAACACCTAAGGACTTAACCATTTTGATATGAAATATAACATAGTTTACATTGATGTGACAAGAATGACCTGAAATTTGGTTATAACTATTCTTAAACACAATATTTTAAAGGTCATAAATTTTGGTATCAATAGTGGCTTTTTCTAGGGACCATTAAACATACTTGGGTACTAAGAGAATTTCAAAATATTTGTTGACTGTAAATAATAGTGCCATTATCCATTGGGGGATAGATTCATGTTGAATTTAGGTTCTTCATTGTAAATATTCTTGTTATCTCTTATCATGCAGATATGAGTATGAATATGTTTCTCTAATAGCAGTTAATTTCTTTGTTTGGCTATTCTTCTTCTTCTTTGATATCTTGAAGAAAAAAATGATCCACTTCTTCACTAACAAATATGAAATCTATTGAAGATGAAGATAATTCAAAACTCAAAATATAGTTCATTGTGTCCTCCAATGAAATATTTGTCTCAAGGACTTATAAAAACTATCAAGATTCATTTCAAAATCCTTCACAGGCTTCTAATATGATAGGTGCCTTTAAAGTTGAACTATGCTCAATAGATTGTATCTAACTATGATTTGTTAATGACATGAATAATATCAACTTACTAGAACTGAATCTTTTGATTAAAACTAGTCTTTGAATCCACACAAATAATAGAAGCAACCATTTAGGATAAAGAAACATCTAGGTCTATTGACACTAGAGTTAGATGTTGAAGAAAATAATCATTTCTAGCATGAGATTTGTTGTTCCTTCATTAGACATCTTTTAAAATTCCTTGGAATTGGTGCTTACAAAAGTGTTGAATTTGAAGCTAAATACTTTCTGGGAGAAAAATATCGTTATATTCTTTTCCAATTACATATTTTGTACTTTTTAAACAACCCTTCAAATGAAGAATATAAGCAATTGTATTCATCATCATTGTCTCTAGCTCAACTAATTTCTTGCTTACTGAAAATATCTAGATCTTCACATGTTCTATGGATGCTTGGGAGACTTTATTCTCATCGGAAACAAATTATATACACTCTTTGAAAACAAGTCATGATTGGTGGCTTCTCGCGTTAATGTTGCTCTTGCATTTTCTCTTTTTGAAATCCTTACTCTTTCACAACAACTTGCTCACTTGATTCTGTAAACATACCTAATTGTTGCATGATTTATTTTTCTACCACAAATTGGTCTATCTTGAGTACATTTTATTATTGAGTTTCCATTGGGATCATCTTGAAGATGTTGAAGGTTACCCATAATCGTTTCCTAATTTGGTCTTGATGCTACCAAGTGCTACATCATCCAATACATCTTTGGAAATTGTCAACATCATTATTTCTTGTCTTGTGGAAGGAATTTTTTTTATCCCTTTAACATTGTCCTTGAAATTACAATGTTGAAACTATCTTTTGTGTTAGGGATATTAGTCACCATTTTTTGTAACAAAGGTTTAGTGAGACTTGGAATGCTAGGCTTGATGGCATGTTTTTAAATTTATTCTATAGTGATTATATTTTCATTTAACATAATTTCTTGTGTTTGCACTTCTTCTAACCTATCTACTTCATCAATTTTAGAAATAAAACAATTTTTGGAGGAAGAGTGTTGATGAGGAAACTTAGAATAATTTGTGGAGAAGGATTTACATCATTATATTGATTCTTCCAAAAAGTTATTTTATTCATACTATGAACTCTCTCATAGGCTCATTGTGATATTTTTAATATTTGAGAGTTAAAACAAAAATAAAATGACCATTTTATGTTGTTTTGAAGGGTGTGAGAATTTAGTGTGTATAGTCTCCTAGTTAGTGATGCAACTTGAAGTGAGGTGATGTAACCAATTTGTTGCTACTCGAACCAAAATAAAAATTAAAAAAATGGATTGCAAAGTATTTGTGAGAAATCCCCTATATATTTGCAAGCAATACATGTTGATATATGCTTATTAGGATGTTGCATTCTATCATTGTGAAATTTTAGAAATTTCTTTCTTGAGCTTGGTGGAAAAACATGGTGAGCTTCAAGTGCCAAATGACTAAGGATATTACAATAAAAATGAAAGGGGATCTTTTTTATTGTGAACACCACCAACCATTGCTTGAAATGGTTCCTTATGTTTATTTGGGTTTTCTAGATTTGAATTTCTTACAAAAATATTTTTTAAGTTCTTAAACCATTGATGAAGATTTATCTTCACTTGAATGTGCTTGAGTAGGTATCTAAAAACCCAAATCACGAATCTCAATCTTCCACCATGATTTATCATAGAATTTATTAGCTAGGATGGAATGATAACATCTTCTAGTTGATGATGTTTGGTGAAAAAATGGAAAGGAAATCTTGGCAAGATTTTCTATCTTTATTTAAAATTTTAAAGTTAGGATTGATCAGTTGCATGTAGGAGGAGGTAGTATGGTTTTTCATGTTGTAAGGTCATTTTTTTCGTTCTTTATCTAAGATGGTGACAAAAAATTTCTAATGTTCAACACTCTTATTTTTATCAAATACAAATATCTTTTATCTTTCAAGAATATCTTCTTGATTCTATTCAATTGAATTGAAGTTGGGTTGCAAAATTAGAGCTCAAAAGGTTTTAAGTCATGAATGTGAGATTTGAAAACTTCAACAACACGTTCCTCAAAAAATATTGGTGCTTTAATTTGAAAATTTAATGACAACACAAAACAAAAGATGAATGAGGAAATTATCTTTTCAAATTTGCAAGGGAACTTTCCTAATTTAACCTACTCTAAAATCTAAAAGAAAAACTAGCTTGCTAATGTGGACACTATACACTCTATTTTTTGGAGTTTTGAATAAGGATAAAATATACAAGAAAATTTGACTTATCTATTTTGATCTTAGAAGTTAGAACATGAGACTTTGAAAAAATATTCTCACTAATGATTTTTCTCAATCCATAATAGCTAAAATTTAAACAAGAATTCTATTGAAGGATTAAAATAGAGATTATTTGGAAGTTTATTGGTAATTTGATTTGATAAAAGAGAATATAAAACACAAAATAACAATGATCTAAAGAATAAAGATGAAGACAATTAACTATTTCTTAGACATTCAAATCTATTTTGTAACCATGGAAACCATAGTTACACAAATTCAACATATTTAAAGTTGTTTTTGTTGGATAGGACAACTAAGAGGGGGGGGGGGGGGTGAATCAGTTTTCACAAATTATAACCTTAAATTCAATTACTGAAACTAACACATAAACTGATTAAGTGATTAACTATCAAATGCAAATGCACAAACACAATAACACTAGATTTATGTGGAAAACCCAATGGGGAAAGCCATGGTGAGGATTAACTCACACTATAGAGAATATCATTTAACCAATTACAAAAAGGCTCACTACTGAGATAAGGCTCATTGCCTAAAATAAGGACTCACTATCCAGACTCACTATTCATAGGGCTACAACCCAGAGGGCTCATTGCCACAGAGATACAAAGAATACAAAGAAGAATTGTTACAGAGAGACAACAATCCCAAATGCAACAAAGATTCTACCACAATCATTGATCAACTTGCATGAATGATAGAGTTCACCTTCTGCTCACCACATCCGAAAACTCAGCGCTAAGCTTCACACTGAACAACCACACACCTAACTCACACACTTTAACAATAGCATCAAAGTCGTGTATGCTCTTTCACTTATCTTCCTTCTTTTCTTATGTACTATTTTCATTGCTAGCACATTCTATATTTATACTATCTCCAACCTTGAAAAGATACAAAGTTGGCCATCCAACTTCAAATTCAAATTAGGTTGGTGTCAAACATTCTAGGGTGGAATTAGAATGAGGGCGACCCAAACACACGCTTCGTCGAGACCCATAATAGTTCCAACACGCTCATCAAATTCAAAAGAAGTGCTTCACACACGGTTTGTCAAACCAATGTAAAACACATAGATCAATTAAGCTCGATGCTTCCAAATGTCGTAACCATCTTCAATAAACTAGGGAAACATAATTCTAGAACCGTAAGCCATAAGACTTCAACAAAGAGAAATTCAGACCAACAAAAATTCTCCTGGACCTCAATCAGAACACAAAGAAACATAGTTCACAAGCACTAGAACAACATCCTCAACAACTGAATACCTGTAACCTTCTTTTAATATAATTTTCTCAATATCCTCAACATATACAATCAAAAACAACTAGTAGATAACCAACTGACTGGTTGAAATCAATGAAAAAAATTCATTCCTCTTTCCACTCTTGCAAGAAGTTTGATGCAAGGTCTAATGAAGGTATCTTCCTTAGATATTCTATTAAAAACAAAGCTTACAAAAGTTACACCAAAAAGCTAAGAAAGATTGTTGAAAGTGCAAATGTTAAGGTTGATGAAGATGTGCAAAATTCAATTGCCATAGATGGATATGTGTCAGATGAACCTGTTTGCAAAGAAGAAGAAGAAAAAAAATTTGAAGAAAAATAAGTGCATAATGAAGAGGAAGAAGCTCCAGAGAAGACCCCTAAAACCCCTAAGTATGTGCAAAAGAATCATTCCCAAGAACAAATCATTGGAGACAAAAGGAAAGGAGTATTGACAAGAAGCTGACCTATTGAAGCTGAGGTAAATCTATGTTTTCTTTCTAAAGTTGAACCTAAAATAGTGAGTGAGGCATGCAAAGATGAACATTGGATGAAGGAAATGGAAGAAGAACTTATGCAGATTGAGAAAAATCAGACTTGGGAATTGGTTCATAGACCAGAAAATAAGAAGATAATTGGAACTAAGTGGGTATTCAAAAATAAACTAAATGAGAATGGAGAAGTGGTAAGAAACAAGGCAAGGCTTGTGTGTAAGGGTTACTGACAAGTGGGAGGAATAGAATTTGAGGAAACATTTGCTTTGGTGGCTAGGATGGAAGCTATAAGGATGTTTTTGGCATTTGCAACATACATGGACTTTAAAGTTTATTAGATGGATGTAAAGTCTTCTTTTCTAAATGGTGAATTGGAAGAAGAGGTTTACATGGAACAACCATAAGGATTTCAGTTGTTAGATTAGTTGGGTATGATGTAAAAATTGAAGGAAGCTCCCAAAACTTCATATGCAAGATTTGACAAATATTTGATACAACAAGGATTCAGTAAAGGCACTGTAGATAGTAATATTTACTTCAAAATTGAGGAAGATAAAATCTTGATAGTGGTTGTGTATGTGGATGATATTATCTTTGGAGGCAATGAAGCTATGTGTAAGAAATTTAAAAAAGAGATGTAGAAAGAGTTTGAAATGTCAATGTATGGGGAGATGAATTTATTCCTTGGGATAATAATAATTCAAATAGATAAAGGAATTTGTATTTCATAGTCAAAGTATGTCAAATAAATGTTGAAGAATTTTGGAATGGAAGACTCCAAACTAGTATACACTCCTATGGTGAGTGGTTGCAAATTGAGCAAAGATGATGAATCACCTAAGGTTGATCAAAGCAAATATAAATCTATGATTGGTGGACTATTATATCTAACTACTACTAGACCAGATATCATGCATGCAATTTGTCTTGTGTCTAGATTTCAAGAAGATCCTAAAGAAACACATGTTGCAATTATGAAGAGGATATTTAGATATTTAAGAGGAACTCTAGATTATGGCTTATGGTATCCTAAGGATGCTGATTTTACATTAAATTCTTATACAAATGCAGATTGGGTTGGTTGTGTTGATGATAGGAAAAGTGCACGTGGTGGTGCATTCTTTCTTGGATGTAGATTGGTGTCATGGTTAAGTTAGAAGCAAGATTCAGTTTCCTTATCCACTATAGAGGATGAGTATATTGTAGTAGCATCTTGCTGCACACAAGTGTTGTGGATGAGACAAACATTAAAGGATATCAAAGTAGTGTATGATGAGCCTATTTCTATTTTTTGTGATAGCACAAGTGCAATTAACATTTTAAAGAATCTAGTGATGCATTCAAGTACAAAGCATATATCAATCAAGTATCAATTTTTGAGAGAGAAGGTTATGGAGAATGAGGTGAAGCTTGAATATGTACCTACAAAGGATCATATTTCTGACATATTTACTAAGGCTCTTCCTAAGGATACTTTTGAGTATCTTCGAGAGAAGTTGGGGGTTATTTACCCTCCTTTGGACTAGATGCATATGGAGATGCATCATTCTAGTGGATCTATGGATTCATCTCTTTCCTAGACTGATGTTGGTGGCTACTTCTATGGGGGAGTAGGTAGTGCCATTGTTGCAATAAGGAATGTTTTCATTGTTACATAATTGCTGATTTGATTGGGTGTACTCCTAAGGGGGAGTATTTAGAGAAAGTATCTTAGTTTAGTGTCAAAGGGTGTGTGGATTTGATATGTTGTTCAAGGTTGTTAGTAGTTGCTATGTCTAGAATTTTGGGTTTTGGATCACTGTGTAGAGTGAGATATTTTCACTAGTGTGTGAACCAATTTTTTAGAGGTATTTTTTGAGGTCTAGGAGAAATGCATTTTCTTCACATTTCTCTGAATTTTTGGTTCATGTTGTGAGGATTTGCTAAGTTTCTTATAATTTTTTAATCTTTTAGAATTCAAGGTTTCACTTGATTTGGTACAGTATAGTGTATTTTTCATGCATCAATGTGCGAATAAGGTTAACCAAATGTTCTAGATTGAAGTATTTCTATGATGCGAGTTTTAATGAATTCTTTGTTGGATCTTAGGTGATTCATGGATTGTTCCAAATCGTGTTCAAGCAAGTTTTGTTATCCGAAAGTTTTAGATTTATTTAAGGAAGTGTGTACTTAATGTTTCATGGTGTTTAGCACAGGTATTGGTTGAACTTATGTTAACACTACATCCAAAGTTTATGAAAGCATGTTGAGGTGTGTTAGGATTAATTTGGGTCCTAACTAAGGATTTATGTGGGTTGCCTTCACTCCTATCCACTGTAGGAATGTTTGGGTGCCAATCTAACTTGAAATTTAAAATGTAACAGATAGTTGCTAGCCTTGGAGAAGGTTTTCAAGGTTGAGGATGATATAAATAAGAGTGGTGTTGTTGTAAGATGCAAGAGAGAAGCAAGATATATGTGAGATATATGTGAGTGATGAATGTGATGTGAATTACAAAAGCATAGATGTGAATTTGAGCAGAGTAGTGCAAACTTCAAAGTGTTGGATTCTTCAATGTAGTGAGTTGAAAGTATTCACAATATTTCATGTAAGGATGTGAAAGTGTTGGAGAATTTGTGCCAAATTCCTTGTCACATTGATAATTTGTTCTCTGTCTAACAGTTCTCTTCTATCTTCTTTGTTTCTTTCTATGGCAGCGAGCCCTGCCTGTGAGCCTTTTTAGATAGTGTGTCCTATTTTGGTAGTGAGCCCTTGTATCGATTTTACAATTACTTATATTGTGAGCTAATCTTCATCATGGTTTTTCCCTCATTGGGTTTTCCACGTAAATTTGGTGTTCTCTTGTGTATGGTGTTGCTATTTCAGTTTTTGTTATCTACATTTCATGATTAATCACTTTAACAAAATAAGGGCTTAATGAATGTTTGTGGATATGATTGTTGTTGAGGGTTTTGATGTTTTAATTTGATACAATTGATTCACCCCCCTCTCAGTTGTCTTGTTTATTCAACATTCACTAGTTCTTGTTCCTTCTCTTCTTTCTCTTCAATTTATTCTTCTTCTTCAATCCAGGGAAGCATATCATATCCAAAAATTTCAGGTTCATGAGAGATCTAACACAAGTCTTCATCTACTTTGACATTTGTACTTTCAATCATTTTCCCCAATATCTTGTTGTAGCATCTATATGCCTTTCTTTGGTAGAATAGCCAATAAATATTCCTTCATCGCATATGGAATCAAACTTTCCATGATCACCATGATCTCTTTTGATGTAGAATCTACTGCTACACTTTGAAATATTTAATAGTAGGAGGTCTTCTATACCACAACTCATAAGGGGTCTTATTGCTGTTGACCCTCATCTGCACTTTGTTGAGAAAATAGACAACATTGTGAATTGCTTCCTTCTAATATATATCTGGCAGGTCAACATCTTTCATCATTATTCTAGCTATTTATTTCATAATTCTATTTTTCTTTCAAATACCCCATTCTGCTAAGGGGTTCTAGGATAAGAAAAGTATCTCCTAATGCCATGATCTTCACAAAACTTTTCAAATTCATATGAGGTAAATTCACCTCCTCTATATGACCTTAAACATTTGATTCTAGTATCCATTTCATTCTCAAAATTTTCTTTAAAAATATTAAACTTATTAAAGGCTTTTGATTTATCTTTTAATAAAGTAACCTAATTCATTCTAGTGTAATCATCTATAAGAAAAATAAAATACCTTTCACCTTACTGACTCCTATTGTGCTATTTTCGCACACACGTCTGGTGCAGGGCACCCAGGTCTTCATGTAAAAAGGGGTCAAGAGTTGGTATTTTGTGTTGGTTAAGCCATTTTTTCTTGTAATAAGGTCTTTTAAGACCATGTCTTGTGTTTTGTGTTGGTTTGAGTCATTTGGGGTCATTTTTGTAAAAAATGTCAATGTTGCAAAAAGTTGCACAAGCAACTTTTGCATTTTTTTGTCTAAAGGGAAAATGAACTGTTGGTATTTGAAAAGTAGTTGGGAAATGGTCAGGTTTTGTTGGAAAATGTTTAAATAGGCCTTGTTGAGGTTGGGACAAGGTTTTGTTGTTGAACTTTGGAGATTGAGCAATAAGAGACTCTATTTTTTTGTGTTTTTAAGTTGTTCTTTGCTACTACACAGATTAGTATGGCTCCGTATAGCCTGGAAATGATAAAAGACTAATTGGAATTAATAATGTATTGAATCTACTATCTGTTGCATTTGATTTCATCTATTTTCATTAAGTTTGGAGTGAATTAGAGCAAATTTACCATAACCAGCCTAAAACCATAGGTAGGGTGAGCTTGGATTGAAAAAAATGGTTTTCTCTCCATTCCACTAGTAAAAAGGCCTCAAGCTTGGTGGAATGGATGTAGATAGGGTGTATTTTTCTTTCTCAATGTTGCAAGAGTAGGGGATGTAGTTTGGTGCAAGTTTAGTTGTTTCCATAGCCTAATATCATCATGTATTGGGATTGGGAGTTCAATAGACTTACGGTTTTATGGGAAAGCTATTGGGAAGTTGTTCTAGTTATTGGGAATTGGTTATTCAAACCCCATATGACATGTTTAAAGTCTTGGAGTGAAGATTCAAAATCTAGAGTTAAGAGAGCCCTGTTGCTACCTAACCAAGTCAAAGAATTAGGCCTGATTTGAGCGAGAGCAGTCCAAAGTTGAGGACTTCATTACAAAGTGACCCCATCTACAAATTAGATATGTTATCAAATGACATAAAGAGTGTCTATAAATGTGTTCATATTTTGGGTATCATGTTTGCCTTGAGAGTTATGTTGGAAAACCCCTGTTTGAAAGACTACTAAGTGAACAAAGGCTCAAGAAGGAAAACCCACCAAATTATGTTCTAGGATTGCAAAGTTTGATTGTTTGAGTTTGTGTTGAGATTATCTACTCCTGCTTTGCATCAAATTATATCAGAGCATAGGTTTGATCTGAAGAAGAAAATTTGAGTTGAAAGAAGAACAAAATGCCTCCAAAAGGGAATGCCATTACCAGAGAAGTGAGTGAGTTGAAGGAAAAACATGCTAGAGAGATGAGAGAGTTGAAGGAGAGGCTAGTTGCCCTAGAAACAAGTTAGGAGAGAGGTATGGTCACAGGAGACTTGAGTGACCAAGAAGAAGGGGAAGAGGAAAGTTCCCAAGGGTTCGAAGAAGAGATGGATCCTGATGACTTGAGGATGGAAAATCTCCTGAAAGTAGTCAAGGGAGATGAGCATAAGATCAAGATGGATAGTGAAGAGCTCCTAGATTAGATAGGGGCATTGGACAACTACTTTGACTATGAAGATGTGCCAAAAGATCAAAGGGTGAAGTTGGCCAAGACAAAATTGAAGGTCCACACTTTGCTTTGGTGGGATTATGTACAAAGTGAAAGGAGAAAGAAAGGGAAGTCTAAAATAACCTCTTGGGATAGGATGGTTGCTAAACTCAAGAGAAAATTCCTTCCCGATCACTACACCATTCAATTGTTTAAGATGCTTCAAAATCTCAAGCAAAAGGAGATGGATGTGCAAACCTATACAAAGGAATTCTACTAATTGAGTATAAGGGCGGGTCATACAAAAGATGATGAAGAAAAATTATCAAGATATATGAATGGGTTGAGATATAACCTCCAAGATGAATTAAGCTTCACCACTCTAGGAATGGTGGAAGAATGTTACCAATTGTCCATCAAGGCTAGGGATAAGTTGAAGAAAAGGCAAGAGAAACAAGTTAGGGGAAGATGAAGAAGTTTTAGAGGTAGAGGAACATTTGGAGGAAGAGGGCAGTCCCAAAAACCACAAGGAGATTCAAGTTAACCTCAAGAAAAATATTCTGATACAAGGGGTGGTTTTAGGGGAAGGAGACCCAATAATAGGGGTAGATTTGGAGGTCAAGTAAGAGGATCAAATGGATTCACAGGGAAGTGTTATCAGTGCAATAAGTTTGGCCATCAAGCATGGTAATGTCCTGAAAAGCAACCCTCTACTTCACATGGAGGGGAAAGAAGAACTCAATTTGTACAAGGAGATGACAATGAGAGTGTAAACTTCTCCATCACAACATGTTGCTCTAGAAATTGGTGAATCTATTATGGTAAGGAGAAAATTTATTAAAGTTCCTATGGTGAAAGAACCTCCATAAAGGAAATCTCTCTTTATAACCACATGCAAGTCTCAAGGTAAGGTTTGCAAATTTCTTGATTTGGGTAGCACAGATAATTTGGTTTCTCTCGAGATGGTAGAAAAGTTGAACCTAAAAAGAATACCACATCCCACTCCTTACAAGGTCTCCTAGTTGAATAAGGGACAACAGGTCCTAGTAGATGAACAAATTCAGGTGGAATTTCACATAGGAGGGTACAAGGATAAGATTTTGTGTGACATCATCCCAATGGATGTTTGCCATTTTCTTTTAGGGAGGCCTTGGAAATATCATAGGCATATCAAGCATGATGGAAAAAATAACATTTATGTTATTGAAAAGGATGGGATTTCATTCACTCTCACACCATTGCAAGAAGAGGACAAAAATGCACATGAAGGGCCTAGTGTGATGTTGGTCAATGAGGAGTTCTTAAAGACCCTAGAAGAGGAGAATATGGGATTTGTTATCATAGTAAGGCCTAAATCTGTCATAACATCAGAAAAGGAGGAGTTTCCTTTAGAGGTGAAAGCATTGTTGAAGAAGTATGATGAAATAGTAGTTGATGAGATTCCTAATGCATTGCCACCTATGAGAGGCATAAGCCATCATATTGATTTTATTCTAGGGGCTAGTTTACCCAACAAAGCTGCATACAAGATGACTCCTCAAAAAAATGAAGAGATAAGAAGACAAGTGCAAGAACTTCTCGACAAAGGTCTGATTAGGGAAAGTTTGAGTCCTTGTGCTGTTCCCATAGTCCTAGCACCCAAGAAAGATGGATATTGGAGGATGTGCACCGAATCAAGGGAAATCAACAAGATCACAATAAGGTATAGGTTTCCTATTCCAAGAATTGAAGACCTAATGGATTGTTTGGGTAGTGCTTGTTATTTTTCCAAGATTGATCTCAAGAGTGGCTACCATCAGATCAAAATTAGGCTTGGTGATGAGTGGAAAAGAGCCTTCAGACCAATGAAGGGTTGTATGAATGGATGGTAATTCCTTTTGGGTTGTCAAATTCCCCTAGTAATTTCATGCACTTGATGAATGAGGTGCTTAAACCTTTTATTGGTAAGTTTGTGGTAGTGTATCTAGATGATATTCTTGTGTTTAGAAAAACTAAAGAAGAGCATCTGTAACATTTAGATTTGGTTTTGAGAAGGTTGCATGAGGAAAAAATAATGATAAACTTGAAGAAGTGTGGATTTTTGAAAACATAATTGGTTTACCCTAGCTTTGTGGTCACCAATGGCACTTTGAAGAGGGGCCCAAGTAAGGTTGAGGCTATCCTAAATTGGCCTACACCAAAATCATGGGTTGAGGTAAGGAAATTTCATGGCTTAGCTAGTTTTTACAGAAAATTCATAAGAGGTTTTAGTCATGTGTGTGCTCCTATGATTGATACAATAAAGGGTGATAAAAGAAAGATTTTTTTTGGTCTAAGGAAGCTGATAGGAGTTTTGAATACTTGAAAAATAAATTTGTTGAGCAGCCCATACTAACCTTGCTAAGTTTTGATAAGGTTTTCACCATTGAATGTGATGCAAGTAGTCATGCTATAGGTGTTGTCTTAAGCCAAGAAAACAAACCGGTTGCCTTTTTTAGTGAAAATTTGAATGAATCTAAGATAAAGTATTCCTCATATGATCTTGAGATGTATGCCATGGTATAGTCATTGAAGAAGTGGAGACACTATCTCCTTCCTATAGAATTTATTGTTTTTATTGACAATCATGAATCAATAGCCATGAAAAGCCTAGCCATAAACATGTGAAATGGGTGGAGTACCTACAAAGCTTCACCTTTACCATCAAACATAAGAAAGGGTAGTCAAACAAGGTGGAAAATGCATTAAGCATGAGGAAATTGTTGGTCCAATAAATTCAGTTACAAAGTGTAGGGGTTGATACTCTAAAAGGTATGTATGTAGAAGATGATGATTTAAAATAGATTTATGCTTCTTGTAGTCAATTCAATGGAACTTTTCATTTAGAGAATTTTGATATTCTGATTCAAGAAGGTTTACTGTTTAAGGGGGCTAAAATTTGTGTGCCCAAGTGCTCTATGAGAGATAATTTGATTAAGGAAAAGAATAGTGGCAGCCTTGCAGGCCACTTTGGTGTTGAGAAGACTTTGGAATAGGTAAGAAGGCACTATTATTGGCCAAGGATGCAAAGTGATGTGAGAAAGTTTGTGGAAAGGTGTGTTGTTTGTCAAAGGGCCAAAGGTTGTACTACTAATGCAAGTCTATATCAACCACTCCCAATCCCAAATAGGCCTTGGAAGTCCATAAGCATGCATTTTGTGATGGGGTTTGTTGGCCTCCTATATTGATCTTAATGACTAAGTCTTTACAAACATGATTCAAAGATTGGACATCTAACCTGAATAGCCATTTCAACCATCATGAAGGTGCATTTAACTTGTCAACCCAAGGATGTAAACTTGAAATGGGTAAGCACAGTATGTGCACTAGGAACTCAAAGTAGCCATTCTATTCTACAACTAAGAAACACGCAATACTGAAAGTAAATTGCTTAAAACAAATGTTGAACATCAATCAATGACTATGCTAAGCTGAAATGCTTAACAGGAATGAAAATTTGAGTGACAGACAAGACACTACTTTGTCTGCAGGAATAGTCACATAATGAAATTCTAGTGGCTGTAGGAAAAGTCGGTGCCAGATTTCTAACTAAGTACTAAACAACAAGTAATACTAAACTAATGCTAAGCTAAGAAGACAGATTACTCACCAAGTGGCCCCCCTTGGATAAGTATCTTCTAAAACTAATGAAAACTTAGATGCTCAAACTCAGAACTTTATTTATTCACTATGAATGTGCATACAAAAGAGTAATGTATCTGTATTACTAAAAACTAGAAAATGAGAGTACAATATCAAACTGTGCAACCTCCTGAAGTAGGAGAATCAGATCATTATTTAAACTAACAACTAAATGAGGTAGTCAACTCCATGACTGGGAGGACACCATTTAGGGAAATAAATGAAATGGAGTGATGGCGGTTACACATGCATAGAATCTGGTCAAACATGCAGGTCCAAATGCAAATCCAACACAACAGTAATGCCCATGCATGCTCGATCATTAAATTCCACTACAAGGTGGTTACATTCAGTTGCATGAAGAATCTTCTACCGTCGGCTGCGTTTGACTTGGAGTGATTCCTTTGCTAGACATTATGGTGCATGCCCAACTGGCAGTGTCTTCCTCAACTTGGCCTATTAAATCTGCATGGCAAGGTCAGAACACATAATAACTGCACATCTATAACCAACTTTAAGGGACATTCATTAACCACATGCAAAATCAATATAGATAATCCACATATTATGCCAAATGTCATTAAAGCTTGTAGAGATAGGATTAAGTCCAATGTCGATGGTTTGAGGGAAACATTATTCAAATACCGACATTTAACATTAAATTCCATGACATCTACCAACAAATAAACTATATATTCTACCCAAAATTGGACCAAAAACTAGGCTCATCACTCTCCCCAACCTAACATTTTGCTAGTCCTCCAACAGGGGAAGGGTTGTTCTTCTGCTTGGTCAAAGCTCTAAAGTTTGCGACTGATACCTATCCAACATCAGTAGCTACAATGTGTGAATCAGGATCCCAATAGAATCCTCCCAATATGTCAAATCTGTTCCATTTCTGTCTTTCTGCAACAATGTCAACTTGGTAGAGTCTAAAGTTTGGCACAGGCCACATGAGCATGGGTGGCTGGAAATTTAGGGGAAGCCAAGACCACCCCTGTATTCTCCCAATATGAATATACTTGTCAATACTCTTTAGTGCTACGACATAATTGTGGATGGAATGAGGCTCAGCCTACTTCAACTCATTAGATAGATTATTCCATCTTTGTGATAGACATCTTCTCATAGTTTCCTCCTTTGCTGCTATCTTTACCTCATACTCACTGTAAACTACCTCAATCCAAGGCATAATCCTATTTCCATAACTAGGTCTGAGAAGCACTCTATGCCATTGTCTATAAATATCCCTTGGGTTGCTTGATTCAACTCTAACAGGTAGAGGGATATCATACTCCAATTGTTTATAAGCACCGTATTGCTGTCCCTAACTAATCTCATTTTGTAACCAAGACATAAATTCTCTCAATTGAACATCCCCAACATATAACAATAGGTTCCAATCATGGTCTTTTGTGACAGCATAATTATGCAAATAAAATTCACATAGAAAATTCTTCATTTCAAGGGAGGCAATCCTATAAGCATTGAAAAATTCCATAGGGGTGTTAATAGAAGGATTCAAACCTAAGGCAATACTTGACAACTTAAAAGAGAGATACTTCTCTTTCAAGAGTAGAGCATAGACCCTTGGAGGGGTCCTACATTCCAAAATCCATGGTGTCAAAGCTGCCATATCATCCACCCTCTGCTTTAGGGTGGAAATCTTTGCATCTTTATCTTCTATCTCATCCTTCTTTTGAATTTCCTCCTTTAATTTCCATTTTTCCTTTCTCCATTCTTCCTCCCTTCTTTTTATTTCTCTCCATAAATTCAAAATTGTTGCATGTAATGTAAAACTAGGAGGATTATGAATGCCTACCAGTATTTTTGTTGATGGCAGTTCCTCATATGGCACTATCTGCATGGAATCAAGTTGTCCAGTTATCTTTGGCTACATGGGTACTATCTCTTCTTTCGCCTCTTGCTGCAGGGACTCTCATTCTTGTTCTTGTTGTGGCTACAGGAACTTCTGCTCTAGCTCTGGTTGTTGTTGCAAGACATCCTACTGTAGGACTTCTTGCTCATGCTATTGGAAGTCCTGACTTTCCTCAAACTCTTCTGCAATGTTGGCAAGATCGGCCAGTGTTATATTTGTTGCTCTCCCAAATATATCTTCTTGTTTGACATTCTCCTACACCATTGGAGCTTTAGGGTCCTCGTGTGATGTCTCACCAGGTGTAGGGGTTTCCTACAGAGGCATACCAATCACAGGTCCAGTTGGTCTTGATTTCCTGGGAGGTTTCTCACGCTTTCCTTTGGCTGTAGGATGAACAGTTCTAGCCTTCCTCTTTTTAGAACTTGGCACCTTTCTTTCTATAGGCTGTGTTTTGGCCTTTCCTTTTCTCATTTCTATGTGATTGATTTTAAGTGTGTAATAAATATATAGAAATGATAAATCAAACACACCAATGAAACTTTAAATTAAAGCATAAAACAAAGGAAAGAAATGCAAACTCTGTTTATGCTTCAAAGACGTTCCATTGTCCTCTCTCTCCAATTTTTTTGTCGATTCCAGCTTGCTCTCAGATCTTGTGCTAGGCTCAACAAACAGTTTTCCTAGAGAATGAGATTTAAATATGATGATTGTGCTCTATGCTATGATATGATTAACATGCATGATTGCTAGAAATGTAAGATTACAAAATGCTCTAAATACTAAAACTGATAATGGGAATGCTAGAATGCTAGAATGCAATTAAACTCTAATGCGTGTATATCTGTGTGTAACCAATGCTTGTATTTGTAGGGGTATTTATAGAGTTTTTGAAAGATTCTGATTGGCTGATATGATCAACAGCTGTGATAATTTTGGCAGATCGAACGGTTGAAGATGGATAAGACTAGAGAGAAAAATAGAAGAAAACCAGAAAGCAAGATCTATTTCCTTTTTCGTGGAAGAGATAAGATGAGATGATAAAGATGAATTGTAAAAATCATCTTTTTGTGAGATTTTGGAAAGATTTAAGATAAATAATGAATTATAAATTCAATTATTTATTTATTGGTGACATGAAAGATTTTTCTTAATTAAATAATAATTTAATTAAGATTTGAAGAATAATAAAAGATTTCATAATTAAATAAAGTATTTAATTATGATTTGAAAAGATATGGACATTTACTTAAATAAAGATATTTAATTAAATTTCTAGGAAATGACATGTGGATGAAATTAATTAAATAAAATATTTAATTAATTAGAAGAAATATTTGAATAGGAGAAAGGAAATATTTAAATTTAATTAAATCAAAAGACTTAATTAAATTTAAAAGGTGATAATTAATTAAAATAAATAAAGGGTATTTATTTAATTAATCAAGTAGACATAAAAATGTGAAATAATTAAATAAAGTGAATTTATTTAATTACGATGGAAGAATAAAGTGAATGAACAATGTAATTAAATTAATAAAATTTAATCATATGTAGAGGACTTTAGAGAAATTAATTAAATAATAAATATTTAATTAAGTGTCAGGATTAATTAGAAATGACCAATTTTATGCATATACATTTTGCCCCTCTTTGAAGTGATGTGTGAAACGCATTACTTCAAAGAAAATATTCTTGCTTTTGAAATTTGTTGTGTTTGATTTTGCCCCTAATATGCCCTTGATTAAAAAAAACGTGCCTGATATTGGTGATGCCCCCTCGGGAGATAGATCACTGATGATGAGAAAAATGTTGAGTTGGTGATGTAATTCGGATGATGAGAGGGACATAGTGATTTAGCTCCCGATAATTGATTAAAAGATGCCCTAGTTGAAAAATAAAGTCAGAGTTCAACAAAAATATAAAAATAAAAACAAAATGCCACCAAAAACTCACCTTGTTTGACCTTTAAAAGGTAAAAGGGTAAAAAGGGCAAGTCATTTTCACCTTTTGACTTTACTGATTTTGTGCTTTGATGGGGACTTGGCGAGATGTAGATTCCTTATCACAAGCATAGATTAGAGCGGGCCCACCGATACCAGAGACCAGCCGCGTACGGAGCACCAATGAGTCGATTCGATCCTTTTTGCTTTGATTTTTTTTGTTTTTAGTCAATTTTTAATGCATTTTACTATAGATTTAGGTTGTCACACTCCGTTTTATCACTTTTAGGAAATAATGTAGTGCTTACGAGGTTTCCATAAGCGCATCTAGGGCATAATTTAGTGCTTTGAAGGTTTAGAAAGATTAGCGCATTCGATAGGCGAAATAGCGCATATAGGATGCCTGTAGGAAATTTGGTACATTAGCGCATATAGGAAACAAAATAACGCTTTTAGGGTTTTCGCGCATCGGGTAGATGAAATAGCGCATTCGAGTAGGGATTTAGCGCATATAGGGAAATAGCACATAGAGGAATTGATTTAGCCTTTTTAGGACATAGAATGGTGCATTCGAGGTTTTAGCACATCTGAGGGAAACTTCAATGCATTTAGGGTTTTAGTGCTTTTAGGCCATAGATTAGTGCATCTAGGAAAATTTAGACAGAATGCTGTATGATGAAAATGATGATGTATTATTGCTTCTTTTGTCAATAGATAGATAAATTGTCTTGTCATCATGTTGATATGGATAGAAATGATAGCAAATCTAATAAATGATGCATGATTAACTTTGTTTCCAAAAATAGAAATAAAAGAGCAGATAGCTGATAACTTTGTTGCCAAAGAGTAAAATGATTGATTGTAATTTTCTTGATAACTTTGCTTTAGAAAACAAAGAGTAGATGATTGATATATCTTCTAATAAATTTGCTTTTTGCGATAGAAAAAAAATAGTAGATGATGTGATCGAAAACATATTTGCATTCGTGATTGAAGTACAAATAGGATGATGATTTGATTGTTGATAAATTTTCTTTCCTGAAAAAGAAAAAGAAATAGTAAATGATGATAGAGTAGATTGATTTGATATTTAGGTAGATAGATTTTGCATTGATTTCATGATATGAGTCCCTAGATAGAACACTTGATATGGTGCATTGATAGATAGATATAGGATGTGATTGATATGTATGATGTGAAGTATATAGATTGCTTTGATAGGAGTTGATGATATGAGTTTGATTGATTGTCCTTGTGATGACCAAAAATAAGAGGTTTTCAAAAACCTCTAGATTAGAGAGCGCTTCCCTATAGGTTGGGATTAGTTACGAGATTTGACACCTATGACACCTACAAATATACAATTGATAGTAGGATGTGGGTTGGTACCTTTGTTGTCTATGCCTCAGATTAGGGTCAATAGGGGACTATTGACCACGCTAGCAAAGAGATGGAATTCTGAACATAATACCTTTCATTTGCCGATGGGTGAGATGACTGTGACCCCGAAGGACGTATATAGGATTTTGGGTATTCCAGTGGTAGGTGCCCTTGTGTTCTATGACCACAAGGAGTTAGGTGGTACAAAGGCACTAAGAAGAGTATATGGTGATGTTCATATAGCAGGGTATTGGGTGCCATGGGTGGACTTTAGGGGATATCCAGCCTTACCTGCAGTGTTGGGTGCATTCATTCGAGGCTTCCTTTGTTCGGATCACCAGTCAAAGGGACTATCAGTTGGGTGGGGGAGGATCATCGAGTATATGATGGTTTAGTCATGCAGATATGCCTGGGGGAGCTGCATGTTGGTGCATCTATATCATGACTTGCACTAGGTGGTGTACAAAGGATCATCTAGTTTGTCTTGTGGTGTTACCCTACTCCATATTTGGGCATGGGAGAATATTGCTATTACAAGACCACTGTGTCAGAGAGTTAGGCCACCAGGTAGGCCATATGTATATGCATATTATATTGCACTTGTCCAGCCCAAGCTGGGCAAGTTGGAGTACTAGAGACGGACCTTGGATGATATGGATTTGGTGATATGGAGGCCACATGGATTGTGAGGCATGGGATACAAATCAGTTGGAGATGTCATTTTTATGTATACCCCATTTTTTGATAGGGTGTGCTCCATTCATTATAGAGAGGTTTTTGGCCTTGCGAGTATAGAGATAGTTCAGATTCACACAGGGGATGCCTCAGGGCATTGCACACTATGGACGGTGCAAGGATGAGCCTAGATGGGGACCTTGCATTTCATATCAAGTTGCATATATAGAGTATACAACTTTACAACTGGAGGTCTGGGATGGTAGGCCTGATATTGTTGATGCAGGTATGTCAGAGGAGTACTCTGTTTACTATCACACACACCCATTTTCGTGGTTCACATGTCCAAATGAGCTGGCTCCCATTTTGGTGGTATCATAGCTAGGGGTTAGGAGACAGGAGGATGTGGTAGGTGGGGAGTAGGAAATTGGAGGAGGAGAGGAGGAGGAGAGTGGAGATGAGGAGGAGAGTGGAGATGGAGAGGAGAGATCAGGTGACAGCAATGGGGATGACGGTGGAGATGGTAGAGGGGAGGAGCAGAGGGCAGTGAGGTAGAGGACGAATATCATGAGAACTGCTTAGGTCATGCAGAGACCAAGGAGTGATACCAAATGACAGACGGTGATCAGGGTCTCCTCTTTAGCACAACAAATGCAAATAGATATGCTACAGGCCCAGGTACAGACACTTCAGGGGCAACACGCACAGTTGCAGAGCCAGTTGGCTCAGGCTCAGAGTTTGACAATGTAGTTACAGGCACAACTTGCATAGGCATAGGCATAGGCATAGGTACCTCCTCCTTCCCCAGACCTATAGGTAGCCTAGTTGATAGTAGAGAGGGATTCTTTCAGACGGAGGGCAGTAGAGGCGGAGGGCGTGGCATAGAGACTCACGGGCACTATTGAGAGTGCATCTTTATGAGAGGCCATTGTAGAGGGATTTGAGATTTCCAGGGAGGCCGAGTACTACCAGGTGAGGTATGAGGAGTTGTGTCCACCCGACTGCAGAGAGCCTTACCCTCAGTCCCATAGTAGGACCAGGAGCAGATCGCAGATGACGACACACAATAGAGGGGTCATAGGGCCACGACAGGATCCTGATGCAGGGGGTAGTGGTAGGCCATCATCCTCGAGACCAACTCCATCAGGCGGGTCTACCAGCTAGCCTTGAGTTATTGATGTAGGATTATAGATGTATATCATTTATTTAGAGCATGTATATTATTTTTGATCATATCTCATGTATCTCTTTGTACTGTTCAGTTTCATTGGACATTGGAAATTTGTATGCATTTTTGATGAGAGATGATATGCAATGGCAATGAGTTTTGATGATGTGCGTGTGTGATGTGATGATGATATGGATATGCATTTGGTTGTATGTGTTATGAGATAGATTTGGATACACATGATATGCATGATGAATTGATATGATGTTGATTTATGATGAGAATGAAAAATGATTTATAATGTGTACTAATGATGTCATTCAGGTGGATGACTTTATGATGTGATTAATGAAAAATGTAATGGGATATTTGATATGCTTCTGAAAAATGTAATGTTTTGCAAATGATGTGGAAATGTAATGTATGCATGGAATAGTTTGTTTTTGTGGATTTTTCAAATGCAATGAATAATGATGATGTAATGAAAAATAGATGTTGTGTTTTATGAAATGCCTCATGGATTTGTAATAAGTATATGAAAATGATATGTGATATGAAATGATATGTGACATGTAATGAAAATGTTGATAAAATGACATGAAATGATAATGTATGATAAGATGATAAATGATATGTAATAATGATGATATGAAATGAAATGATAAAATGAAATGGAATGAATGAAAAGATAATGATAATGAAATGAAATAAATGGAAATGTTGAAACAAAGATAAAATATGGTAATGAAATGGTAATAAAGATGATAAATGGTATGCAAATGTGAAGAATGAAAATGAAATGGATATGAAAATGATAAGTGAGATGAAATGTAATGAAATGATAAGTGATATGAAATACCTATTGGAGAAATGAATGATAGAAATGATAAAGGATCTAAATGATATGCAATAAGACTTTATATAAAATGAGGAAGATATAAAATGAAAATGATCAATGGTATGCAAATGAAATTACATGATATGAAATGATAAAGGACATGATAATGCATAATGCTGGATAAATAAATGATAAAGGGTCGAAATGATATGAAAATGAATGATAAATGATAAATGACATCATAATGCATAGGATGATAATGATTAATGAAATGATGATGAAGAAAGATGATAATGAAACAAATGTCCGAATATCCTCCAGAAATAGTCCAAAGAGACATGACAGTCATTGAAGTTTTTGTTTAGCCCTTTAAAATCTGATGCAAGTCCAGTATGTAGATATGTACAATGATTTAAATGAAATGAAACCATTTGTTGAGCCTTTTGTTAGCTTTCTTGCATCATCATAGAGAATTTTAAAATGTTGGAAGTATGTACAAGCATCGGAGGGGAAATTAGCACCAATGATGACCTGAGTACAACTTTCATGATTTTTGATATAGCAAGTAAACACAAGCATCAAGGTATAATTGAACTGAGATGACCTGAGCATTTCTTGCATAAACAGACAAAGATTAACCACTTTCTGAAGCAAATTTGGAACTGTCATTAATGATATGCTTTGAAAATCATGTCTTGCGACATATTTGCACCAGATTGATAGTCAATCTCAAGACAACGGACAAAGAAAAATCATTCTCTTTTCTCACCACTCTAGTTTAGTACATCATGTAGTGTGCTCCAGAGGAATGATAGTGAAAATCAAACAACCATTGTTCAAAATATAATACTACTATTCCAAACATTATTCAAATTTTAGATCATTTAGATATGAGTCATGATATGAAATTTGCTGAAAAATGTGATATGGATCAATGATTGAATAGTTGTTCATGTGATTTGATTGTTTGTTCACATGATCAGATGTTACATCATTTTCTAGTTGTTTCAGTAAACTCTGAAAGTTGATTGTCCCCAGTATGTCAACATTTGCCCCCAGTATTGGCACAACTTGCTAAAAAAAGATATGTACAATGATCAAGCCATGGTAAGACATTATCATTCTAGGAAAATGATGGCATTATGATGTTGTTATGGTTCCAAGATGATGGAATGAAAGCTGAGAAACTAATTGTAGAACATGATCTAATATATGGAGAGCTACAAATAGCGTTTGTTTGCCATATTTTTACTATTTGTTATTATTGCATTTTTCTGATTGCATTTTGATTTTTTTGGTATTTTCTTGTCAATAGAATGCTTGTTGCCAGGTTTTCACCCTATGACGATTTTTTTTTCTAGGACTTTTTCTGCTGTTTTTGTGATTTTTTCAGGACTTTTTATGGATGAGGATAATTGCTTTAGACATAATACCTTTTCAGGTGTATACTGTTGATGGGTTTGTCAAACAGGTTCCTTCTGGCATTGACAACTTGTATGCTCTTGAACCGTATACTGCTATGACCACGTACGGACCCAGCCAATTTGGTTCAAACTTACCTTTCTTCTCTCTGTCTTACTGGTTGCATGGGTTATCCTTCAAAACAAGATCACCAAACTAAAAGGTACGTGGCTTGACTCTGTGATTATAGCTGCAAGACATCATCTGTTGATATGCTTTCAAATGATCAACTGCTCGTTGTCTCTTCTCATCAAGGAGTTCTAGCTCTTGTAGTCAGGAAACTTGTTAGTCATCATCCGTGATTAAACCTTTCAGTGATACTCTAAGTGATGGAATCTCAACCTCTAGAGGTAAAATAGCTTCTGCTCCATAGACAAGAGCATACGGTGTTGCTCCTGTTGGAATTCTAATGCTAGTTATGTAGGCCCATAATGCGAGATTGAGTTGAACATGCCAATATTTCCTTGCATCATTCACAGTCTTCTTCAAGATTTTTAGTATTGTTTTGTTTGATGCCTCTCCTTGGCCATTCCCTTATGGATAATAAGGTGTTGAATATCTATGTTGGATATGTAATCTCTCACAAAGTTCATCAACATCTTGATTCTTGAATGGTCTTCCATTATCTGTGATGATGGAGTTGGGAATGCCATATCGACAAATGAGATAGTTGAGTATGAACGATGAGATTTGTTTTCCAGTAACCTTAGTGAGAGGTACTACCTCAATCCACTTGGTAAAGTACTCTGTCGCTGTGATAATGAATTTGTGTTTGTTTGATGATGAACTATGAATATTGTTGACTAGATCTAACCCCCATTGAGAGAATGGCCAGGTTGGCGTGAATGGGTGAAGTTCTTGTGTAGGAGCATGGATGAGATTGCCATGAATCTGGCATTTAGAGCACTTCTTCACAAAAGTGAATGATTCCCTCTCCATTGTAGGCCAATAGTAACCCATTCTAATTAATTTCTTGGATAAGGTCAGTCCACTTGAATGAGTACCACAAATGCCACCATGAACTTCTTGTAAAGCCTTGTTAGATTCGTCATGTTCAAGACATAGAAGTAAAGTACCATCAAGACCGCGATGATAAAGGATGTCAGTGATAAGAGTATAGCAAGAGGATTGGCGAATAAAGTTACACTTTTGGTTATGAGATAAGTCAGGTGGTAAGATGTCATCTTTTAGGTAGGCATAAATCTTTCCATACTAGCGTGAATCGGATCCTACTAAGTGGAAAATTATTTGGCTTTCAGGTGTTTCATAAGTAGGTGTAAATGGTTGTTCCACCAGAAATTCATAGAGAGTCTAATTTTCTGGGAGTGGTAGCAATGATGCAATCATGGCCATGGAGTTAACTGCTTTGTTATCAAGTCTTGGAATCTGTATGAATTTGATATCCATGAAGTACTTCTTGAAATGGTCAACCATTTTCTTATATGGCAACAGTTTGTCATCTTTGGTCTGATAATCATCATTGATCTGATGAATGACTAACTGTGAGTCACCATAAACTTGTAGTTCAGTGATCCTCCATTCCAATGCGATCTTGATTCTAGTGATTAAAGCTTCATATTTGGCTATGTTGTTGGTGCATGGAAACATTAGCCTATATGACTGAGGAATGGTGTGTCCTTGAGGGGTGACAAAGAGTATGCCTGCCCCTGATCCATGTTGAGTGAAAGAACCATCAAAATGTAAAGACCATGGCTGTTTTGATTCTATAGTGAAGACATCAACATTTGGAAATTTGATATGCATGGGATGTTCTGCTTGTAGTAGTGTGTCAGCTAGTTGATCAGCAATAACTTGTCCTTTGATTGCTTTACAATCAACATAATGGATATCAAACTCACTTAAGATCATGACCCATTTTTCTATCCTTCTTGTCAATGTAGCTTTGCTTAATAGATACTTGAGTGGATCATTCTTTGCAACAAGATTGATTGTATGAGTTAACATGTAGTGTCAAAATTTTTGTGAGGCAAAGACTACTGTGAGACAAGCCTTCTTGATGAAAGTGTAGTTGAGTTCATGCCATGTTAGCATTCGACTGATGTAATAAATTGCATGTTCCTTTCCTGTAGATTTCTCTTGTGCTAATAATGCCCCCAAAAATGTCTCTGTTGTAGCAATATATAAGATTAGTGGTTTGTCTGGATTTGGTGGTACTAGATCCGGTGGGTTCATTTGGTATTGCTTGATTTGTTGAAAGGACATTTCACACTTATCATCCCATCTGAATGGAACATTTTTATGCAACAGATGTGTGAAAGGTAGACTCTTATCTACCAGTTATGAGATGAACCTTCGTATAGATTGAAGCCGTCCCTGTAATGATCTTAACTAACTAATATTCCTTGGTGGAGGCATTTCCATGATTGCGTGTACCTTGGAAAGGTCTAATTCAATTCCTTTTACTGATAATATGTATCCCAACAACTTTCCAGATGTGACCCCAAAAACATATTTCTTAGGGTTGAGGCGAACTTTAAATTTTTCCACCCTTGCAAAGATTTTGGATTATATTTCAAGATGTCCTTTTCTTGTGTATGACTTTTCCAATATATCGTCTGCATAATCTTCCATGAATGTATGCATCATATCATGAAAAATTGTAGTCATATCCCTTTGATATGTAGCCCCAACATTTTTTAGACTGAAAGGCATGACATTCCAACTATAAGTCCCCCATGGACATGTGAATGCTGTTTTGTCCTGGTCTTTCAGTGCAATTTTGATTTGGTTGTAACCAAAAAAACCATCTATTAGTGAATACATGGCATGACCAGCTATTAGATCAACTATAGTATCATTGTTTGGAAGTGGGAAGTCATCCTTAGGACATGCTTTATTAAGATCTCTAAAATATGTGCACACTCTGACACTTTTGTCAGGCTTGGACACAGGAACAATGTTGGAGATCCATTCTGCATAGTTGATCGATCTTATAAATCCCACATCAAGGAGTTTTCAGAGTTCTTCTTTAACCAGTAGTGCAACATGATGATGCATCTTTCTGAGTTTTTGTTTCATAGGTTTAACTCCTAGTTTGATGGAAAAGTGATGCATTATAAGATCAGGATCAAGACCTGGCATGTCTGCATAAGACCAGGAAAAGTTGACTTGATTTTCTCTGAGAAATTCCATGAATTCAGGTATTTCTTTATCTATCATTGATGCAGCTAACTGTAGGATCCTTGGTTTTTTTATAGTTTCAAGATTAACTACTTTTGTAGGCTCAATCAAGATAGGAAATCACTCATGATAATGCTTTAGGAGAGTTTCAAGTATCCCATCATTTGGTGCCTTAAAAAGGTTTTCACCATCTGATACGCTCTTTGTTTTATCTTTTGTTTGATCTAACATTGCGAGATTCTGGTTTTCACCATTAGATCTTTCTTTTTGATTTTTATTTTTGTAGCTAGGAGACTTGACACTTTCCTAACTAAAGACTCTATGCCAAAAATCGCCAGTGGAACAATCATTTGTGTTGTATGTGGAAAGGAAGTTCACAATAGATTCATCGCTTGGAAACATAGGTATATCCATAGGTCTGGATGAATCCTAGTCAAAGAGATCAGGATGGATTTAAGGTAGCGGGTCATTGGGCTGGATGAAATCGGCTATGGTTATGGTCATAACAAAGTTGTGTGTAGGATCCAAGGTATGATGCACATCAATGATGGTCTATTTTCATTATAGTCTTGTTTGATTAAATCTGACTCGGTATCACTAGAATCATAGTCACCTTGTAGTTTAGATTCTTGTAGTTGGGACCCTGAACCTTCACATTCAATTAGAGTTGGGGTATACTTGTGTATCACATCAGCCTTTTTGTCCCTCCAGAACTCATCATTGTGGATGGTGTCCCATTCGTATTCACTAGAGTTAGCGTCAGAGTTATGATCCATGAAATTCTGAATTGCTATCAAACATGCTTCTCTTGTATCAGAACCTTCTTGCAATGTGAGGATAGTATCGTGCAACCTTTTGGATGTTATTTATTTTGAGTTAGTATCATAGCCTAGACCTGTTTTATCTTTTGCAACAAGTCCTAGAAGGTGAATAGGCTCAACTACTCCTTTTCTCTTTCCGATAGGACCATTACCATCATATCCCATATTTTGCATGATTGAATATCCTTTACCATATTGATCAGTTGGTAGTTTTACATTGAGAACTATTTCATCTTCATCTTTATAGAGACAACTTAGAACTTCTCTATCCTCAGAATCTTCCATGGGGAATTTTTCTTTGATAAATCATCCATTAAGCTTTGTATTTGTCTCCGTTGGTGGTTGTGTTGATTTTGATGCTACAGATATCTGTTGTTGTGCGATAGAAGGTTGTCCATGTGACCAAGGTGATGTAGGTAGATTAGCAATACAAAGAGAGTACTCCCCTACTCCATCATCTTTGAACCGCAATTGGTTGTCAAAGCTTTTGATTAACTGACTAATTTGTGAATCAAATTTGGGAGAAGTACCAACAAGAGCTTCTTGATTGTTGGGAACCAAAGTATCTTGGCTAGCTTTGATGTTGGCACAAGTCCGACTGTTTGAATTATCAACTAGTATTGTGATCTCTTGTCTGTCATAAGGAAACTTAAGACATTGATGATATGTGGATAAAACAACTTGCATTTCATGGATCCAAGGATGACCCAACAAGATGTATGAAAGATCACAGTCTAATACTTGACAAAAAGTATTCTTGATAATAGGTCCCACTCTGACTGGTAACATGATTAAACCTTTCGATGCCCTTTCCTCATCATCGTAGGCTTTAATAGTAATATTTCTACTGGGATCAATGGAGTCCTCAGAAAATTCTAAAGCCTGAACTAACTTCATGGTACATATGTTCAAACCAGTACCTCCATCTATTAGGACGTATCTGACATGAAACTTGTGGATCATGAATTATAAGTATAGTGATGAGTCATGGGAACATCATCTTTTTTGGAGAATGAGAGGCATGTGGGTGAGGATAAGTGTCCCACCATGGCTTGAAATTGGTCCACATCCAGATCAGTGGATACAATCGTTTCAACGAAGGCATTTTCTAGAATTTCCTTGTGTGTTGGAGAAATCTTCAGGAGTTCTAAGATAGAAATCTGAGTAGGAGTTTTTCCAAGTTGATTGACTAAGTCATATTGATGTTGAGGTAGGGGCATAGTGGTTTTTGAAGAAGTTCCCTTTAAGACAACTTTAGCTTGTGCCCTTGTTGTTGTGTTGACTTCTCTATATTCCATCTTTTCCTTAACTTTTATAACATTGACCCGCTTGTCGTCAGTGTAGATATGATTGATTATATTGTCATTGATATGATTCACACTTTTTCCAGAAGACTCACCCTTTTGATAGTTGGGAAAAGGATTGCAAAATGCTTGGTGGTCTTCGTTTGATTGTTGGTGTCCTTCTACTGTGATGGTTCCATTTTTGATTGAGTCTTGGACTTTATTTTTTAGGGCTTGACAATTATTCGTGCGATGGCCCTTGCATCGATGATAATCACAATAGTATGCATCATTCCATGATGGAGGCTTCACACTGGGTTCAAATTGCGTTGAGGTGGAAAAGTAAGAACATTTTAGCTATCAATTCTTTGAATGCAAATTCTAAGGATTGACCCAATGGAGTAAAAGTTCTTCTGCTAGAGAAGAATGAAGATCATTGTGGATTTGTGTTTGAGGCATTGCCTAAGGCATTGTTGTTGTTATCGTTTCCACGGTAATTTTTATTGTTGGCATTCCCTTGATTGGGAGTAGAAGTTTGATTCATGTTATTCCTCAGAGGAGGAGGATTGTTTCCTTGATTTGTGACCAAGTTGACATTGTTATAGTTATTGTTGTGAGGAGCACTTTGAGCACTAAGAACAAAAGGCTTAGTCGAGACATGATTTGCATCTACAATGCCATCATTCACCACATTTTTGTTGCAAGTCCAAAACTTAGATTTGTCATTGTGGTGAGTTGACGAGTTAGGATTATCCTTATCAAGTTTTATTAACCCTCTTTAGACCAAGGCACTTTCAATGGTGATGACATTTTCAATCAATTTCTGAAAAGAGGGAGGACAATGAAGATTAAGATGATAGCTCATCTCTTGATCTAAGCTGTTTATGAAAGTGGTGATCTTTTCCTTTTCAGGAACATGACGCATGTATCTAGCAAACAATCTTCTCCATCTCTGAAGAAATGTAATGAATGGTTCACTAGGTTTCTGTTTAGCCTTGCATAGATCAATCATGGTTATTTGATGTTGTATTTTGTAGGAATATTGTGATATGAACTCATTAATCAATTCCTCAAATGTCTTGATAGGTGGTGTGATCTTCGATAGCCATTCCATAGATTGGCCTCCAAGACTCCTAGGAAACAAACTATAGACATGTAAATGTACTGATTGACATTGTGCATCTAATCCTCACCACTAACATCGTTTCGTCCTAAATCATCCTTCGGTCTAACCATTTAATCAAATCTCCTTATCTGATTAAATTCATCAATATTCCTCTCTTAATTAAATAAATCAATTATCTAATTAAGTCACCTCTTCTTGATAATTAAATTAACCATTTTGATCTAATTATCCTTTTTAATTAAATACTTAATTTTATTTGATTAAATCTCTTAAGTATATCTATTAAATTAAATAAATTAAAACCTTATTTAGTTTAATCTAACATCATCTCTTTTAATTAAATAAATCAAAATCTTTATTTAATTAATCTCTTATCACATTCTTCTCATATTTGATTTAAATAAATCCATAAATTTAAGTCAAATATGTCACATCATTTAACCCCCTTCATTAAATTAATTAACTTTGATTAATTTAATCTCCTCTCATGTCCCATCCTCTAGCTTTTACCACTTGCACATGAAAATAGATTTAATTGATTTATTAATCTCTATTTTCCTCAACAAGGCATCTCTTAAGGAATATTCTCCAAGTTTGAATTCAAAATCCAAGTTGACATGTACATCCAACAAGGCATTTACTCTCTCTTACATGTCCTTTTCCTTGAGCCAAGTGGCATTCAATGCATTCTTTCTTCCCTCTTGCATGTCATTTCAACAAATTCAAAATTCCAAAATATGCATTTATTGGCACAATCCTCAAAACTTGCACATCCTTCATCCACTCATAGGTTGACAAGTGGCACTTTGCCATTGGTTAATTCTTAGTCCCACATTGCTCTATTTTGGAAATTCATCCATCTTCTCATTCTATAAATAAGAGGCTAATCTCCTCATTTCATCATCCACAATTTGAGTAAACTTACTATGCTCAAATCATTAGCAAATTCCATCCATTATCATTGAATTCATAGCTAGGTTATGCAGATTTTTCTATTGGAGCACTCATCAAGCATCAACAAAGTGGATTAAATCTCTTCATCAAATAACCGTTGCATCATTGGAGTTGGGAAAGGGCCAATTTTCACATCAAATTGGCACCAATTCCCTCAAGAGATTAGGAGTTTGTTTTCTTTACAATAGGATTTGATATGCTTTTAAATTTCATTGTGTTCTTCATTTCATATTCTATCTCTTTTGCTATTCAAATGAATTTTTTGAGGAATCCTTGTTCTTGCTTGCATTTCACCTTCTAATGTGTTTGTTCATGTTGTTTTGTAGGTATTGGGATTAGGGTTCACACACAAATACATCAAGTATGTGTCCTCATGGGAAAAATCTAAAGTCATATTTCTGAAGTCTCTGATATGATCGATTGGATATGATTTTCCATTATAACGATCAAACTTTGGGATTTCACAATGTTTGGGAAATGGGATCATGTTGAGACATCGGTCAAAAGGGTAAGGACAAATGTCATCAAGAGTATATGTCTTTGTTGTGGCTCCCCCTTGTAGATCTTTTATTTGTCCTTGTAGTGCTTTAATCTGTTGACACAAGGCACTAATATCAAACAAGGGTGTTTCCTCAGGATTATTCTTTATGTTTTCAGTATCAAAATCATGAGGCAATTTAGCTCCTTTGTCAGCTAGATATAGAAAATATTTTTCTTTGTTGCACTCTAAAATATTTTCTAAAGCTTTGTGAAATTTTGGATCTTGCTCAACTTCTCTAATGTGATGTTCTTCATCCCGTTCATCATCACTATCTATAAGAGTTCTGCTCATGTCTCTGTTGAAAGGGAATGGATTTTTCTCTCTTTCACCCATGTTGTTAAAAAGGGGATTACGACTCACACTATAAAGGGGATTACTACTCTCACCTTCTTCTCGAGTTCTTCAAATATGATCTTCTTCTTGAATATCCTCTTTCAACTTATTGTATTGAGATCTTGTAAAAATAGGCATATGTTTTTGAAATGTTCTTCTAGACTTAGATCATAGTTTGATAAGTGTGAAAGTGATGATGTCTTGATCTGATAAGATGAAAATCTTATGATCAAATATGTTCCTAACTCTTGATTGTGGCTTCCAATGATGAAGGATATCAGAATCTTGTTGGAGAAGTTGAATCAATAATCAAAAATTTGTTCAAAAGGTGCACTTTGAAGATTTGATCCTTGTTTTTGAAGAATGATAAGTAAATCAAATAGCCTAGTTAAACTTACTGAAGGATTTGACTAGGATGTGTTGAATATTCAATAGAAGGTTGTGGTAGATAATCAAAGTTGAGAGGTTGATTGTGATTGTGTCATTGTGATAGAGCTCTTCTCTGAAAATAAGCTCATGAATATAAAGGCTCTACAGTGTATTCGTTAGTAAATCCCCTAGAAAAATCTTAGTATCTATGGAGAAACTTACGGTAATGGAGCAAGATGCTTTGAATTTTATACAAAAACTTTCTGCTTTGCAAGGTTTTCTTGTAACCTAAATGTTTCTTAGGTTTCCTGATCCTATTAGCAATCAATTTCTTGAAAAATTTGGTTGATTTCCACTCTCTAAGCATGTGAGAAATGTCAATATACTACTGGATAAAAGATCAAACTCAGATCTGCTAAAAGTAAACATTATGGAAAGTGACAAATGTGCTACTCTATGCCCTATATGCGTTGCAGAAATAGGTGTATGCACCAGAGAAATAGTAAAATGTGCTACTATTAGTCCTATATGTGCTATAGAAATAGGTATATGTGCTAGAGAAATAGTTAAACATGCTACAACAGACCTCAAATGCACTACTCTGTGTCCTATATGTGCTAAAATAGTTTTTTGATGCAGTTTTCATAACATTTTTGAACAATTTCATCTGAATTTTTGCATGTTCATTTTGGATGATCTTTTGTTTGAATTAATGTGATTGAAGACACAACAAACATTCTGAAAATAGTTGTTTTTAAGCCCTATACTAAACATAAAGTGTATGTTCAAAAATGTTTTTCAAAAAGTGTTTTCACAGGTTTTGCACATAACAGACAATTCAGGTAGACTCACTCTTAGTACTCAAGTAGGTCATCTTAATAATCAACAACCCACATCTTAGAACTATGTCGACTCACACAGCCGTGTCACCCCTGAAGGAGCACCCATGTTTTTGTCTTTTGCAGGTGCGTACTCAAAGTGACGAAAGTGGATACTAGATCCCCTGAGCAAACGGTCCTTGACAGTTATATGGTGAGTGTCTTGGGGGCAGATTCTTCCCTCCCCTTGCACTATGATTATTAGGATGTTCAGAAACTGACACGGTTGGCTACTACACTAGGTTCATAGTAAGGGTTTCCATTCGGTGCAACAATAATAAACTCCCTCAGGAGACCTCCCAACCTTTAGAACAAAAGCTTTGGGGATGGTTATCTTGCACATTATCGATAAAAGTGGGTTTCCCCAGATTTGATTTAAATTTTACAGTGGGATGGAATAGCCTAGCTTTGGCTTGAACCCACTTGGGTCGTTCCTCTTGGGTGAGTACTTTTTCCCATAAGAGCAGGCCATCTACATGATGTAATAAAACATTAAAATTGTAGAAATTGAAAAGGAAAGTCTGGTATTCTGATCACCTAGTCAAGAGGAGAGCATAGACCTATTACCATAGACAAAGAAAACACTATTCTTTTTAGAGCCCAAATGACAATGATTTAATCTATGTGAAGATGTTGCTTCACAACAAGCATGGGATTCATTTTAATTGCAAAATTCAGTGTGTGGTGACTACCCTAGATTGCTTTATTTTAATCGATGTCTACCCTAGGGTTGCTTCTTTTTAAAACCAGATGTGACTATCCTAGATTGGTTCTTTTTATGCCAAAAAAAGCTCTGTCTGCAGAAGGCGTCAGAATTAGAGCTTTGTTTATTACACCCTATATGCGCTAAAAGATCAAACAAAAGCACTAAAATAAATAGTCAATATGCTAAAATAGACAGTAAATGCACTGCAGAAAACTTGAAATGCACCAAAAGAAATCCTAAATGTGCTAAAAGAAATGCAATTTTTACAAAATTTTAATGAAGTAAGCTGAGTATATGCGCCATTCTGTTCCTTAAAAGTGTTGTTCTGTTCCCTATATGCATTGAAATAGTTCCTGGATGTGCCGAAAGACCTGCAAAAGTGCTGCTACAAATCCTAGATGCATTAAAGAAAGCTACTTATGCACTAAAACGTAGAATTTTTCGGAAATCCAAATTCCAGAATGCGAAATTCTATCAAAAAACCTGCAAGTAAATGTCAAAAATGGGGCAAGGACACCATGGTGGGCACCAAAAATGTGTGATTGATTTTAAGTGCGAATATATAGAAATGATAAATCAAACACACCAATGAAGCTTTAAATTAAAGCATAAAATAAGTCTATTTATGCTTCAAAGACATTCCAATTTCCTCTATCTCCAGTGTTTTTGTCGATTCTAGCTTGCTCTCAGATCTTGTGCTAGGCTCAACAAATAGTCTTCCTAGAGAACGAGATTTAAAGATGATGATTGTGCTCTATGCTATGATGTGATTAACATGCATGATTGCTAGAAATGTAAGATTACGAAATGCTCTAAATACTAAAATTGATAATGGGAATGCTAGAATGTTAGAATGCTAGAATGTAATTAAGCTCTAATGCGTGTATATCTGTGTGTAACCAATGCTTGGATTTGCATGGGTATTTATAGAGTTTTTGAAAGATTTTGATTGGCTGATGCAATGAACGACTGTGATAGTTTTGGTAGATTGAACAGTCGAAGATGGATAAGATTGGAGAGAAAAATAGAAGAAAACCAGAAAGCAAGATTTGTTTCCTTTTTCATGGAAGAGATAAGATGAGATAATAAAGATAAATTGTAAAAATCATCTTTTTGTGAGATTTTGGAAAGATTTAAGATAAATAATGAATTATAAATTCAATTATTTATTTATTGGTGACATGGAATATTTTTCTTAATTAAATAATAATTAAACCAAGATTTGAAGAATAATAAAAGATTTCATAATTAAATAAAATATTTTATAATGATTTGAAAAGATATGGACATTTAATTAAATAAAGATATTTAATTAAATTTTAAGGAAATGACATGTGGATGGAATTAATTAAATAAAATATTTAATTAATTAGAAGAAAGATTTGAATAGGAGAAAGGAAATATTTAAATTTAATTAAATCAAAAGACTTAATTAAATTCAAAAGGTGATAATTAATTAAAATAAGTAAAGGGTATTTATTTAATTAATCAAGTAGACATACAAATGTGAAATAATTAAATAAAGTGAATTTATTTAATTAGGGTGGAAGAATAAAGTGAATGAACAATATAATAAAATTAATAAAATTTAATCATATGTAGAGGACTTTAGAGAAATTAATTAAATAATAAATATTTAATTAAGTGCCAGGATTAATTAGACATGACCAATTTTATGCATAGATAGTTTCTACTTCTCTGTTTTGTGCCCTAGTTTTCATCAGGGTCTCAAGTGGAATGTCATCATCAGAATTGGAGGAAGAACTTTCTTTTTCAAAGTGTTTTGTTCTGGAAGAACTAATTTCTATGGTTTCTTCTATTGTAGGAGGATTCAAACAAGAGGAATCACCAAAGGTTGAAGCATCAAGAGGGGCTTCAGTCATTCTCAATCTCCTTCTAGACCTACGGGGTTGAGGTAAAGCCCTAGGTTGCAAGTGCTCAGGTCTAATTTGATCAACATTTATAAATTCTTCCCAGGTTATTGCAGATACATCATGCTGAGACTTTTCAACTAGAAATTTAATCAGGCAATGGTGGGAAACCGAATTATCCCTAACTTTTTGGGTCTCCGCTACCATGATTGAGAGAAGATTATACAATACGTTGGACACATTCATCCTCCTTCCATGCCTCATGTGATTGAAAAGCTTGAAGTGTACAAAATGCAAATTTGACTGGTGATCCTCACAGGTGATGTATTTAATAACATACACAGCTATCTATTTCCATGGCTCAAGTAGAGACATTCTCTTTGCACCCTATTTATCAATGCTCAATGGGGGGTCATTGGGCTTTGTAAATTCGGCCTTGGCTATCTGGTGTCTCTGGAGGTAGGTTAATTTTTTCCATCAGCTAGTAACCCTGTGACCTTTGCAATTTTTTCCTCTGTTGCCACAACTTCCAACCCTTTTACGGTGGCTTTCCCTTCTGAAAATGTTTGGGAAAATTTAAGGGCAATGCTTTCATCAAAGCCATCTAGTTTCAAGAAGTAATATGTCCATCCACAATTTCTAAATTCAGCCAGGCATTGTGCATCCTGCAATAAAATGTCATGCACCATGGGTTAATTTCAGATTAACCCACCTCCTATTATCTGCAATCAAAAAAATGCTCTGCAACTTCTTTCCTGCAATTCCTATCTGAAAATCAAGCTCACTTTCCTACAGTACCTGCTAAATTTCCAGTGCCAATATCGACTAAATTTTCTTTTCTTTGTTTCACCTTTTTGCTTGCAACTCAAGATTACGACAAGGCAATAATGGCAAGAAAATGAGTGATAAAAATGAAATTATGATGGGAAGAAATGGAAGCTATAGTTATTGTCACTTCACATATGGAAGCCGTCCTCTCAGATTTCAAATCAGTTCATTTCAAATTTTCTGACGTAGCCTAGTATAAATTGACACACGGGAAATAAATTCACAAAATATTTGCATCTTTTCTTTCCCTTCCCCCCAACCTAAATTTGTACATGTTTCCACACATGCGAGATAGGAGTGGTGATTTGATAGGGAATGATGGAATTTTATGTGAACTTCTATACTAACGTACAATGATTAAATGAATGCACTTAAAAGATGATTAAAGATAGCAATTAATGCACACATACTTGAATATGTGGAAGATTTACTGTAAAGATAGTGGAGAAAGTACCGCTCACCTTGTGGGAATAAATTGAGCAATTAATGAAAATGAAGTGGAGTGAGGTGAGGTGGAATGAAGTGATGGGAGAGAGAAAGGCAGTGATGGATGGGTGGATGGGTGGATGGATGAAGAAATGGACTTCCACGTAAGTGAAAGTCTTTATTATGAGAGAGTATGTACCTTAATTATCTAGAAGGAGGGATGCTATGTCCACTACCTTTGGCTGTAGGAAGCTCAGGTGCTGAATGCTAGGTCAATTGCTGTAGAAACTCTTCTTTGGAAACTGGCTTGTGATATAATTTGAGGCGATGTCCATTGACAAGTAATTTAAACCTGATAGGATCAATGGTAGTAAGCTAAAACACTCCATTAGGAAAGACCTCAACAAATTCATATGGTCCTAGCTACCTTGTTTGCAGCTTTCCTACATTGTCTTGGTATCTTGAGTCATAGAGCAGGGCCCAATCTCCCGATTGGAATTTCTTTTCCTTGATAAATTTGTCATGCCACCTGATTCTTTGATTCTGCACCACTTTTGTATGCTGCAGGGCTTCTCTTCTTATCCCATCCAAAGTGTTTAGCTGGACGATTCTTTCTCTTTGTGTCTCAGAAATATCGATTCCCAAATCTACTGCATTCCGCAAAGTCTTATATTCAAATTCAACTGGCATCATAGCTATCTTCCCATACAACAACTCAAATGGGGTGAAGCCTGTAGTTGTTTTCTAGGTTGTCCTATAGGCCCAAAAAACTTCTAGTAATATGTTTTCCCAATCCTTTCTATGAAAAACTACTGTTTTAGTCAGAATGACTTCAATCTCTTTGTTGGTCACCTCAACTTGGTCATTAGCCTGTGGATGATAAGGAGTAGACTTTCGATGCCTTATCTTGTACTCATTAACTAGGGATGCAACAAGGGTTGATGTGAATTGTGCCCCTTGATTAGTCACTATTTCTCTTGGGACTCCATATCTTTTGAAAATTTCCTCATAAAGAAATTCTACAACCTTGTTATCTCTTGCATGCTTCATGGCCTTAACTTCTACCCATTTTGTCACATAATCAGTGTATACCAATATATAACACTTACCATTTGATGGAGGATCAATTGGTCCCACAAAATCCAATCCCCACTTGTCAAAGGGAGTGATGACTACTTGAGGGCATAGTGGCATCTCATCAGACTTGGCTGGTCTGCCCATTCTTTGACATTTATCATATTTTCTGGTATACCTTCCTGCATCCTTGTGGAGTGTTGGCCAGTAATATCCTATATTCAAAACCTTCATTGTTGTCCTCTTGGCTATGCAGTGTCCTCCACATGGTTCATTGTGGCATCCATGAAAAATGTCATATGTCTCATCTTCTCTCACACACCTCCTCATGACATGGCCAGGTCTAGTATAAACCAAACATCTAGCAATCCAAGAGAAAGGAAAATATTTTTCAATGAGTGCCCTTTTCTCTTTTGGAGAGAAGTGAGAAGGAAATCTACTTGTGACCAAGTAATTGGGTATGTCAGCATACTAGGGTGTTTTTACACTGAGGGAAAACAGATTCTCATCAGGGAAAGAGTTATCTATGGTCTGATTATCTTCTGATGTAGTTAGCCTTGAAAGAAAATATGCAACAACATTGGCCTTCCCTAGCTTATCCACAATGGTTATATCAAACTCTTGCATCAACAATAACCATCTTTCCAAGCTACCTATGATCAAAGGTTTATTCATTAGATATCTAATGGTTGCATGATCAGTGTGTACAAAATTTTGGTAGCCTATTATGTAATGTCTGAATTTGTTCAGTGCATAGATTACTGCCAACATTTCTTTTTTTGTCACAATATAATTGAATTCAGCTCCTTGTAAATTTTTGCTGAAAAAGTAAATGGAATTTTCAATAGCTCCTTTCTATCCTAAGACTGTTCCTATGGAATATTCTAATGCATCGGTATCGATGTGGAAAGGAAGCTCCCTATTAGGCCCTTTGAGTACAAGAGCATGAGTCAAAGCTGCCTTCAATTCAGAAAATGCCTTGTCATAGGCTTCAGTCCACTAAAATTCAACATCTTTAGTGAGAAAAGTGTACAATGGTGCTACTACCTTGTTGGAATCCTTGATGAAATAAATTCCTATAATATCCTGCATGACCCAAGAAACTCCTAACATCTTTCTGTTTTGCAGGTGTGGGAATATTTGTGATTGCCTCAATCTTTGTAGGATCTACTTGAATTCCCTTATGGGAGATCTAGTGGCCAAGAACTACACCTTCCTACATCATCATGAAGCACTTTTCACTATTTAAAGACAAGTTTTGGTCTTCACATCTTTGTAGGACCCTGCTAATATTTTCCAATGCTTGATTAAAATCAACACCATAAGTGGTGAAGTCATCCATATAAATTTCCATGAAATCATGAGAAATGTCTGAGAAGATGGTAATGATTTACCTCTGAAAAGTTGTAGGTGTGTTGCATAAGCCAAATGAAAGAAAACAACAGGCATAGGTCCCCCATGGATAGGTAAATGTAGTCTTCTCCTAGTCCTCTGGTGCAATTTGGATTTGGTTGTAGCTGCTGAATCCATCTAGAAAAGAAAAGTATTGGTTTCCTGCAAGTTTGTCCAAAACTTGATCAATGAAGGGTAAAGGAAAGCGATCCTTCTTGGTGGTAGCATTCAGTTTCCTATAGTCAACACAAACTCGCCATTTCCCTCCCTTCTTGGGCACAATCACTAATGGAGACACCCACTGACTATTTGAAATGGGGTAGATAAATCCTACATCTCCTTTCACAATCTCTTTTAGTGCAGGGTTAATTCTTCTTTGTGGCTGTCTTATTCGGGTGGAGTCATCTCTGATGTAAATTATGTGTACAAAGTTTAGGATCCAATCCCTTCATATCATGATAATCCCATGCAAATGCATGTTGATGGGTCCTTAATAGGTTTGTCAATAACAATTGTTGTTCTTCATTTAATTTACTATTAACATTCAAATATTTTCCTTCTAACACCTGTACTTGTGTAGTTAAATCTATCATGTATGCTTCATTAACACTTGGTACCTTTAGTTCATATGGCAACAATGTATGGGACATACCTGTTGCTGCAGGAAGTCTGTCTGTAGGAAGAGTGGATGCAGGAAATTTTTCTACAGGAAGAGTGGCTGCAAGAAGTCTATCTATAGGAATAGTGGCTGCAAGAAGAGCATATGCAGGAAGAACATTTGCAAGAATAGTGGTTGCAGGAAGAGCAAACAAAAGTGTCTTGAATGGAGTAGCAGAATGAGAAGATGCCGCTTCCTCCACTTCACAATTATTTTGAATGATGTTAGCCAATACTTCTTCCTCATCTTGGAGCTGCATGAAGGAGCTTCTACCTAGCATCATAAGCTGCGCCATAGAGTAAACTTATTCAGACTCTTCACCGACATATGGCCATACATGATTATCTTCATCATGAGATGGCTGAGTAGGTAGATAGAGAAAAAAAAATTTAGTGCTCCTCCCATCTGAAATGGTCATGTCATATGACCGACATCCAATGTATGCATTTGCAGTTGCTAACCATGGTATTCCAATAATAATGGGATATCTGACTAGTGTAGCCTTACAAGAAAGAATCATAAAGTTTGTTGGGTACTCCCAAGAGTCTAGAACTACCATAAGATCCTCCACTACACCATCAGGCTTAACAGTAGAACTGTAAGCAAGCTATAGGATAGTAGGAGTGGACCTCATGCTTGTGATATTTAGTTGCTGTAGGATGTCTTTGGTCATTACATTTATTGCTGCCCCTAAGTCAATCAGATCATTCTTTACTTGAATCTCGTTTATAACAACTGCTACCATAGGACTGCTTGGTTCATTATACTTGGGAATAGTCACTTTTCCCAGCATGATGTCAGCTAGCTGACCCACCACATGAACTATAGTTGGGTCTTTCTTTTTCCTACCTGGCTTCTTGAGATAGGCTTCCTTGATTGCTTTTCCATAGATTGGAACATCCTTTGTGGCCTGAAATAGAGGTATGGACACATATATTCTTTAGTTGATCCAAGATATCAAAAGTTATATAATCCTTTTCTTCCTTCTTCTTGGCAACTTCCAATCTCTGAGGAAATGGCGGCTCTTGTTTAGTCTGTTTGACTTGGATTGGTTCAAGATTTTTAGGTACACTAGGCTGAATGGGATCATTTAGAGGTTCCTCTTCTTCTTCTTCCATAGGGAGTTCAATGATAATGGGTTTGGAAGGGGCCGGTAGAGTAGTACCTAAATGCAAGTAGATATCACTTACACTCACATAATATGCAGGGAATTGATTTGAATCAACATAGTAGGCAAAGTCCTACTGTGGTTTGTTATTTGGATTGGGTGTGGACTGAGTTGATAATTGAGTAGGTTTAGGTGCATTTGAGCTGGCATTAGTAGGTCGATGCATTATAGCAGGCTATTGGGGCTGAGAAGGTGGTTGCATGTAACTGAATGTCTAAGTAGGCCATTGTTGCCCTCCTCTCCATTGATTTGTTTACTGCCAATTTCCTGGAGGTGGCTGCCAATGTCCTTGAAATTGTTGCCAATTCCCTTGAGGTTGCTGCCACTGGGGTGGAGAGCTCTGATGACTGGGCCAAGAATTTAGAGGGTTACTCCAAGGATGTGGTGGATATCCTCCATAACTGGGTGGATATGCGGGTTTCCATTGGTTACCAGAGGAATATGAATTAAAATATGGCCCAACATAGGATAGTGGATCTGGTCATGGCATACCTTGTCTTGGAGCCCAAGGTTTTCTTTGTGCAACATAGTAGACTTGGTCTTCTTCAATCTAGATTTCCTTGAATTTAGGTGGAACTTTCTTGCTTTCAAGATTAGCTACCGTCTTACATTTGTAGTCCTTTTGTCTGCAATGGGGGCAATACTCTATCAACATTTCCTCTGCCTCCTCTTGCTTCTTCTTGGCCTAAAGTGTATCTAGCTGAGTAGCTAGATTATTGATAATGTCTTGCTTGAAGTCTACCAACAAATGAGTAATCTCCATTCTTGAGACTCCATTGGTATTTGACTGACCCATGGAAGATTGGTGAGCTCTCCCTTTCTTTGAAGCTGCCCTAGAGTAGTTCTGGCATATTTTTTTGATGTCTTCCTAAGGAACTTGGGAAATATCTCCTCCTCCCATGAGGTCCAAGGCATCAGTGTAGCTATCATTGATTCCTCTTAAGAAAAACAACTTCTGTGAGTCTTCATTAAGTTTATGGTGTGAAGATTTTTGTAGGAAAAACATAAACCTTGCAATGTAATCTTCCAGACCCTCATTTTCATTTTGCCGCATCTTGAAAATGTCACCTCCTCTCATGTCACTTCCTTTGCAATATTCCTTGTATTTCTCAAGGAATTTTGTCTTCATGTCTTCCCAAGTTTCCACAGTATCTCTGCCTAGGCTCATGAACTATCTTAATGTAGACTCTTTCAAAGTGGTAGGAAATAGCTTAAGCCTATGGGCATCGGTAATATAATCATAACTCCTACAAAGTATGTCAATTTCAAATAGAAAGGTATCTGGATCTTCTATGACAAATCCATAAAACTTTGGGAGTGCTAAAGAAGGAATGTTCTTGATGTTGTCAACTTCATTCTGATGGGCAATGGGGAAAGGAAAAGCTGGTTGGTTATGTCTGTTCCTATTTGCATCACCCATGCCTGTTTGATGTTGTTCCAAAGCAAAGGGGTTCTCAAGCTGATTTTGATCTTTAGAAGAGACTTCAAAACTAGTTAGATCAAGATATGCATCAACAAAGGGGTGTGGATCTTCTTCTTCTTCTAGTAGATTTTGAGTCAACTAGTTGGAATGGATTAGGATTGTTAGGATGGAATCTCCCATAAGCATCCCTTGTCCTTCCTCTATGCACATAGTATCACTCACTATTAGTCATCTCACACAAATAATTGGTAAAGAATAAGGGGGGGTCATTACTTCCTAAATGAGGATATGCTAAGAACAACTTCTAGAAACACTATAAGGAAAACTACCAATGACTCCAAAATACTCCCTAGTTTGACACCATCCTCAGAAATGGCGCCAAAAATGTTGAACTCCTATAATGATCTTGATGACTAAGTCTTTATAGACATGATTCAGAGATTGGACATATAACTTGAATATCCATTTCAACCATCATGAAGGTGCATTTAACTTGTCAATCTAGGGATGTAAACTTGAAATGGGTAAGCACAATATGTGCACTAGGAACTCAAAGTAGCCATTCTATTCTATAGCTAAGGAACACACAATATTGAAAGTAAATTTCTTGAAAAAAATGTTGAATATTAGTCAATGACTATGCTAAGCTAAAATCCATAACAAGAATGAAAATATGAGCAATAGATAGGACACTACTCTGTCTCCTTTGGCTGCAAGAATAGTCACAAAATGAAATTCTAGTGGCTGCAGGAACAATCAGTGCCAAATTTCTAACTAAGTACTAAACAAAAAGTAATACTAAACTAATGCTAAGCTAAGAAGATGAATTACTCACTAAGTGGGGCCCTTTGGATAAGTATCCTCTAAAACTAATGAAAACTCAGATGCTCAAACTCAGAAATTTATTTTATTCACTATGAATCATGTGCACAAAAGAGTAATGTATCTGTATTACTAAAAATTGGAAAATGAGAGTACAATATCAAATCATGCAACCTACCAAAGTAGGAGAATCAGATCATTATTTATACTAACAACTAAATGAGGTAGTCAACTCCACGACTAGGAGGATGCCATTTAGGGAAAAAAGAGGAAATGGAGCGATGGCAGTTACACATGCATAGAATCTGGTTAGACATGTAGATACAAATGCAGATCCAACACAATAGTAATGCCCATGCATGCTCGATCATTAAAGTATACTACAAGGAGACTACATGAAGAATATTCTGCCATCGGTTTCCTTTGACTTGGAGTGATTCCTTTGCTAGACGTTATGGTGCATGCCTAGCTGGAAGTGTCTTCCTCAACTTGGCGTATTAAATCTACATGGCAAGGTTAGTACGCATAATAACTGCACATCTATAACCAACTTTAAGGGATATTCATTAACCACATGCAAAATCAATATAGATAATCCACATATTATGCCAAATGTCATTAAAGCTTGTTGAGATAGGATTAAGTTCAATGTCAATGGTTTGAGGGAAATATTATGCAAATATCGACATTTAACATTAAAGTCCATTACATCTACCAACAAATTAACTATAGATTCTAACCAAAATTGGACCAAAAACTAGGCTCATTAGGGTTACCAAGAACTCCAAGAGGCTTTGATTCAGTGTATGTTGTGGTGGACAGGTTTAGTAAGATGACACACTTTATACCTTGTAAGAGCACCAATGATGCTTCATACATTGTAGGAATCTTCTTCAAAGAGGTGGTAAGAATCCATAGATTACCTTTGACCATTGTTTTAGACAGAGACAATAAGTTTGTGGGTCATTTTTGGAGAACCCTATGGAAGAAACTAGGCACAAATCTAACTTTTAGTTCATCCTATCATCCCCAAACTGATGGGAAGACTAAGGTAGTGAATAGAATCCTTGGAAACCTCCTTAGATGTTTGAAAAAAGAACACTCAACACAACGGGATTTGATCTTACCCCAAGTTGAGTTTGCATACAATGATTTTGTGAACATAAGTGTTGGTAAAAGCCCTTTTGAGATTGTGTATGGGTTGCAGCCTAGAGGTGTGTTTGAACTGAGAGATATGAGTGGAATGGAAAGGAGGCATGCTAAGGGTGAGGAGTTTGCAGTAGCCATGCAAGAAATATACCAGCAAGTCAAAGACAATCTTCAAAAGAGTGTAGAAAAATACAAGCACAATGTTGATAAGAAAAGGAGAGAGGTTCACTTCAAAGTTGGAGATCTAGTCTTGGTTCATTTGAGTAAGAAAAGGTTCCCTAGAGGATAGTATTCAAAGCTCCACATGAAGAAGATAGGGCCATGCAGAGTGGTGCACAAGTTTGGAGAAAATTACTATGAAATAGAACTACCTCCTAATGTTGCCATTTCTCCTATTTTTAATGTTTTTGACCTTTACCCTTATAAAGGGAATGTGGCTATAGGTGAAAATGCAGGTTCATCAACACATTTAGATGAAGAATGGATCAAAGATTTTCCACCTAGTAGACCCTTGAAGCGGGAATTCATTTTGGATACCAAAGAAGCCAAAAGGACAAGGAAAAAGGTAGACTATCAGTACTTGGTCAAGTGGCAAAGCCTTCTTATGGAGGATGCCACTTGGATGAATGAGGAGGACATCATAAAGCATGGTGATACAATTGCAGATTTTCTCTCAAGTGGAACTTGAGATTTGTTTTCCTCGGGAGTATGGTGCAGGGCATCCAGGTCTTCATGTAAAAAGGGGTCAAGAGTTGGTATTTTTTGTTGGTTAAGCCATTTTTTATTGTAATAAGGTCTTTTAAGGCCATATCTTATGTTTTGTGTTGGTTTGAGTCATTTGGGGTAAAAAATGTCAATGTTGCAAAAAGTTGCACAAGCAACTTTTACATTTTTGTGTCTAAAGGGAAGATGAATAGTTGGTATTTGAAAATTAGTTGGGGAATGGTTGGGTTTCGTTGGAAATTTTTTAAATAGCTCTTGTTGAGGTTGGGACAATCTTTTGTTGTTGAATTTTGGAGATTGAGCAATAAGAGACTGCTTTTCTACATTTCCAAGTTGTTCTTTGCTGCTATACATATTAGTACAACTTTGTATGGCTTGGGAATGATAAAAAACTAATTTGAATTGATAATGTATTGAATTTTTTATTTGTTGCATTTGATTTCATTTATTTTCATTAAGATTCAAGTGAATTAGAGCAAATTTACTATAACCAGCCTAAAACCCTAGGTAGGGTGAGTTTGGACTTAAAAAAATGGGTTTCTCTCCATTCCACCAATGAAAAGGCCTCAAGCTCAGTGAAATGGATGTAGATAGGGTGTATTTTGCTTTCTCAATGTTGCAGAAGTAGGGGATGGAGTTGGGTGCAAGTTTAGTTGTTGCCCTAACCTAATATTATCATGTATTAGGCTTAAGAGTTTAATAGAATTAGGGTTTTGTGGGAAAGCTATTGGGAAGTTGTTCTAGTTGCTGGGAATTGGTTACTTAAACCCCATATGACATGTTTAAAGCCTTGGAGTGAATATTCAAAACCTAGAGTTAAGAAAGCCTTGCTGCTACCTAACCAAGTCAAAGAATTAGGCCTAATTTGAGCAAGAGCAGTCCAAAGTTGAGGAATTCATTACAAAGTGACCCCATCTACAAATTGGATATGTTGTCAATTGGCATAAAGGGTGTTTATAAATGTGTTCATATTTTGGGTATCATGTCTTCTTTGAGAGTTATTTTGGAAAACCCCTATTTGAAAGACTACTAAGTGAATGAAGGCTCAAGAAGGAAAACCCACCAAATTATGTTCTAGGATTGCAAAGTTTATTGTTTGAGTTTGTGTTGACGTTATCCACCCCTACTCTGCATCAACATCCCACCAGAGGAAGGGACCCTCTTTGCTTCCTTTTTCTTTTCCTTTTCCTTTAAGTTTTGCCTTTTCCCCTTAAGGGATAGGTCATTTGAGTTTTTTGTTCACTTCACTTTTGAGATTTAATGATCATGTTGTACTTTGGGTGAGTTTGTTTTGCAATAATTGGCCTCATTTTTTGACACTTGAAATCATTTGGTTCCTTGGAATATCACTTAAACATTAAAGTTGGCTAAGTATGGGTGAGCTTCGCAGAATCCTTGAGGGTCTAGAATCCTCGAGGTTTTGATTTTTGCTAAATCTGTACCACCCAGATTCCTTAAAGTCTCTTTTCATTGAATCCTTACTGATGAGAAATCTCTGAAGATGTCTTTTTTGTGAAATCTAGCTGCATGTGGATTCTTCAAAATCCTCATTTTCCGAGAATCCTTGATGTGGTGAATTCCCCGATCTATGTCAAAATATCTTGTAGCTTCATTTATTGATCTTTGCGAAAGGGAAAATTGCCATTAGTGCTCGTTTTGGGTAGATTTGTGGTGTGATTTAAGTTTTTTCAATGTCATCGTGCATTTGATGTCTTGGGAGTTTTCATTTTGAAGAGATTTAAAGTGCTTCAGTGACTTGACCATTTGGGTTTCTGCATCTTGTGTGGGGATTTTATTGATTGATTGGCTAGATTTTTTTGAGCATGAGTTGTGTGCTTTATTGTTGTCATCCAGATCATAAGGTAAGGGTTTTTTAATTGCTTTTTTGATTTTTATGAATAGATTTAGCATCAATTTGAGTAGGTCATTTATTTTTTGATTGAAATTCAAATTACATTTTATGTTTAGCATCAAAAGCACATATTTACACATGTTTCACTTTGATTTTCTCTTGCATTTGGACTTGATTTAAATCAATTTTTTCAAATGGTTAATATTGTGTTGATTTTATGCATTTGAAACTGTGAAATTTTATTAGGGCATCATTTGATTAAACTAGAGTTTATAGTCAAATGCACTAGCTGATTATGACTTTGGATTAGCATGAATTGGGGTATTGATGGATTGCATTTGAATTGTTATTATATTTTCTTTCCCTCATATTGATTTGAGGTCACTAGATTCATTTGTGTTGAGTGTTAGGTTGATTATTTTGTAAACTGAAGTTAAAATGTTGAATGATCATCAAAGATAGTATGCTAAGGTTTGTGCTCAATTTAGATTATTGCTATGATCCAAGTTTTCAAGCCAAACCTTGGTAAAGGAGGATAAAATTGGAAAATAAGGTTGCTCAACTTTTCATTTATTGAGCTATCTTTGAGAGATTAGAGCTTGGCGTTCGTATTTCATGGAACCTATATTTCATTAGATGATTCAAGTTATGAACTTTCACCAAATCCGTTTATGCTCGGATTGTTCGAAGTGTTATTTTTCACAAATTCCACGAGACTAAGAAAAACCCAAGGTTTGTATTTCGCTAAATCTGTGCCTTGATGAAAAGCCCAATGAATTGTGTTTTGGGGAATTCTTCTACCCACAAAAAACTCAAACTTTGCACTTCGCCAAATTCTCATTACCCCGGACTACCTGAATGTTTTTCTTTTGCGGATTCTGTCTTTGCTCGGATTCCTTGAGATCTCACAACTTTACTTTTGTTGAATAGTATGGAATGATAAATGTATGAATTGTACGACAAAGATTTAATCTTAAGTTTTTGAATGCATTTAGGCCATATGAATGGGATTACATGATTGATCATTTTATTTTCCTAAGTATCTTTGTGTTTCACAGAATTCTCCTGATCTCAAAATCCTTGAGGAGCTCTTTTCATGGAATCCTTGAAAGTACGAATTCCCTAAAATCCACCGTAGGTCAATCCTCGAGGTTCTTAAAAACCCAAAATGTGTTAAAAGATTGAATTCTAAGGGTTGTAACTTGATTTATTTGGGTTATAATGATGAATTGTGACTTACTAACTATTGCATAGAAGTGTCATGATTAATTTAATAATGTAATAGTGTAGTAGTTGTAAGGAAAAATAGATGCAGAAAACAATTTTCCTAACATCAATACCTCAGGAAAGAATGCAGAAGTACTTTTAATTTTTCAATTATAGTCAACTTGAGATGTACTATGAGACAAATTTCAGAAATAGAGTATTTAGACAAACACACATGAACACCAGATATATGTGGGAAAACCCTTACAAGAGAAAAGCCCACCACACCAAGAGAAATCACTTTGTATTATAGTAATCAAAGTTACATACAATTCCAGACTTATCTTTCTGGTGTCATTAAACAACAACATTCATCAAGTACATTCTTCAAACAAAAAACTTTCAGGTTACAACCTTTATAGATTTTTAATCCTTCACTGATACAGTTTTAATTCTTCACACTTCACTGTTGATCGAACTACTATCCAACATCAAAACATCTGCAATTTCCAACTATAACCCTAGCGTTCCCTGACTGTCGAGCTGCCTCACAGAACCGTCGCAACGAACAAACTCCCAACGGTTCCAATTCAGCTCTTCTGATTCATCCACGTGATGCCACATCAGAAGTCATACTCTGTCAACAGAATTCGTATTGCATTGGCATCTTGGTGAGACACTAACTGTGTCTCGCCGATGCCACATTGAACTCATATCATAGTCGCCAAGAGTTATCATAGTCGCCAGGATGTTCTATCAGGTTACAAGAGTTTCACCAAGTCACCAAGCAATCATCTTGAATTATCACTTTCTCCAGAAGGTCATAGCGAATCACTAAGGTTACACCAAAGTTCCCATATCTACCGAGCACCAAATGAAAGTCGGAAAGACTCACATCTATCGCCGAGAGTTCATATCGATCTTCATATGCTACTCTGAAGTTTTCACCTGTCGCCAAAACATTTGTCCATCGCTGAGAGAACTTATTGATTTATCTATGTTTCACAGATGACCAACTATTCGCCAAGAGTTACCCCGATAGCCATCGACTATCGGCAAGACAATAGCTTATCGCTCAGAATTCATAACGAAGTCTAAGAGTTATATCGATAACTCCCAAGTAGTCCTTGTCGGCATAGCTTTCTTCTATCGCTAATACTTTTCTCTGAGTTCATTAAGATATACTAAAGATTCCAACTTAAGTCTTAGTCACTAAGACATATCCACTTCGGTAGGACATCTTACCGAAGTCACTTCCTTTGGCTAAGTCTCTCCGATAAAACACAGTCGGCATAACATTTGATTTCACGGTGACTTCTCACTGAGCCATAATAAGTTACCCCAAGGAAATCAATTCATATGCTATCGGCAAGAGAATAACACTTCACTGAGACATCTTAGCGAGAACCATAAGCTTCATCGAAGATCACAGTCGCTAAGAGTTACGCTGATAAACGAATGAATGGCCTTTCGACCAAAGCTTCTCTCAAGCGCTATGAGGTCACAACGAACACACCTTTCTACAGCGATAGACTCCACAGTAAACCTTTCGGAAAGACTTCTTTAGGGTCACAGCGACCTGTTCAGAATTTGATAAAACAAACAGCTAGTCAGCTAGACAATTAGAATGTCACACCGACATTGCTCTAAAGGAGGTTTTAACTTGTAATGTTTGAGGCACAGATTTCCAACAATCTCCCACTTGACGAAGATCATTCAGGCACATCCAGAGCATGCAAAAAATTACTTAACTAAAAATCATGGGCACTAAGGCCCATTGAACTGACACACCACCTGAACTTGTTATGCTCACTGGCTTCGTCAATGCATCTGCAACATTCTTCAGAGTATCAAATTTTTCCAAACTAACCTTTCCATCGTCAACCATATCTCATACAATGTGGTACTGTACATCAATATGTTTCATCCTGGCACAGAAAGTTGGATTCTTTGCCAGACAAATGGAACTCTGACTATCACATAAGATTGTTATTTCCCCTACATCAAAACCAATGTTAGAACACAAACGTTTCAACCATACAGCTTCTTTACAAGCATGGGTAGCTGCCATGTATTTAGCCTCTATAGTGGACAAAGTGACTACAGCCTGCCGCTTGCTCATCCAACTCATTGCACCACCATTCAACATGAAAACATATCCACTGGTGGATCTTTTGCTGTCAATATCCCCTGCCCAATCAGAATCTACATAACCATGAATGCTGAGAGTCCTTTGTGATTCAACTGAATTACCATGGTAACACAATGCAAAATCTGAAGTTCCCTTCAAATATCTAAACACCCTCTTCATAGCATCCCAATGTATTCTTCCTGGATTAGCCATAAATCAACTAAGTACTCCCACTACTTGGGCAATGTCTAGCCTTGTACAGACCATTGCATACATAAGACTGCCTACTGCACTAGCATAGGGTACACTGGTCATGTCCTCCATCTCAGTAGGAGATTTTGGACAATCCTCAACAGATTGTTTCATTCCCTGCATGACTGGAAAAACTAACTGTTTGCAATCATTCATACAAAATCTCTCTAGAACAGTCTTTATATACTTACTCTGACTGAGCCATAACTTTCTATTCTTCCTGTCTCTGGTTATTTCCATCCCCAATATATACCTTGCTGCACCAAGATCCTTCATTTCAAACTTAGCAGACACACGAGACTTAAGATCATAAATCATTAGCTTGCTATTTCCTATGAACAACATATCATCAACATAAAGAGCAATAACAAGCACTTGATCACTTTCAGCTTTATAGTATACACAGTGATCAAATTTTGATCTCACAAAGCCTAAAGATAATACATAGGTATCAAATTTCTGGTACCACATTCTCGGTGACTGCTTTAACCCATACAGAGAATTCTTTAATTTTTCATACTAGTTTTTCTTTACCTTTCTCAACAAAGTGCTCAGGCTGGGACATATAGATTTCTTCTTCAAGATCACCATGAAGAAATGTTGTCTTCACATCCATCTGTTCAACCTCTAAGTCATAAGTTGCTGCAAGTGACAATAGAAATCTAATGGATGTCAGCTTTCCTACAGGAGAAAAGATTTCCCCATAGTCAATTCCCTCTACTTGGGAATAATCCTTTGCAACCAGTCATGCTTTGTATTTTTCTACACTGCCATCCAGACCAATCTTTTTCTTAAATACCCATTTACAACCCACAGGTTTTCTGCCTTTAGGCAAGGGCACCAGACTCTAGGTTTCATTTTTATCTAATGACGCCATTTCTTCCTCCATGGCTTCCAACCAAGAATCTGAATCAGACATTTTAATTGCCTCCTTTATAGTCCTAGGCTCATCAGTGCTAGAAATCAAGGCATAGGCATAGGTAGAATCAATTAATGAGAACCCATACCTATCTGGTTGTTTCCTTTCTTAGGTTGACCTCCTCACTGGCTGAGGCTGAGGTTCATCTTCTTCAGAACTTTCAGAACTGCTTGAGCTCTCCTCAGTTTTAGGTATGTTTTGAATCTTCAATTCCTCTTTCTCTGGTGTAGGAGGAATTGTTGCTACATGCTTACTATTTTCTAACTTTGTCTTTGATTGCAGATCCAAGGTGGAAGGTTTCAGCTCACAAAAGATTACACTTCTGCTATATACAACCTTCTCTGTAACAGGACTCCAAAGCTTGTATCCTTTGATGTTAGCACTATAGCCAATAAATATACACTTAACAGCCTTGTTGTCCAACTTAGATCTTTTTACATCTAGCACATGTGCATATGCTTCACAGCCAAAGACTCTAATATGTCTAAGAGAGGGCTTCTTACCAGACCACGCTTCCATAGATGTCTTATCAACAAGAGCAGAGTTTGGAGATCGATTAACTAACATGCAGTAGCAGTATCTTCAGCCCAAAACTTTTCTTCCAAACCAACACTACTAAGCATACTTCGTGCTCTCTCCATCATTGTCCTATTGAACCTTTCTGCAACTCCATTCTGCTGTGGAGTGTAAGGTGTAGTCGTGTGTCTTTTGATTCCATGGTCTTTACAGTATCTTTCAAATTCATCAGAACAGAATTCACCGCCATTATCAGTCCTTAAGCATTTTATTATTTAACCAGTCTGATTTTCAACAAGATTTTTAAACTCCTTAAATCGACTGAACACTTCTGATTTACTTTTCAAAAAATATATAAATGCTCTTCTTGAATAATCATCAATGAACGACACATAGTATCTTGATTTAGAAAAAGAAGGAACATCTACTGGACCAAACACATCCAAATAAATATAGTCTAACAAACCAGAAGTTTTATGAGGACTGTCATAAAATGAAACACGATGCTGCTTTCCATATATATAGTGTTCACAGAATTCAAATTCTAGATTACAGTCTTCAATCCCCTCAACCAGGTTTTTGTTCTTCAAGATTTTTAAACCTTTTTCTCCTATGTGGCCTAACCTATGATGCTAAAGCATAGTCTTTTCTGCAGGAAGTTTTACTTTTGTAGAGTTTACATAATTAGGGACAATTCCCTCTTTACCTCCATGAGCAGCTTTCAGTGACTTCGAAGAGACATTGTTATAATGAACAGCTTGTGCATCCAGCTTGTACAGGGTACCAATTCGAGCACCTCTAGCTAGCATCATTGAACCTCTAGTCATCTTGTAGCCACTTCCCGAGAACAAGACTTGTACTCCGATATCATTTAGCTTACTGATAGAAAGTAAATTTCAAGCCAGACCTGGTATGTGCATAACATCATTGATCCCCTTTATTCTGCCATCAGGGAATTGGATTTTGACTCTTCCACGACCAACAATTTCCAAGGTTGAATCACTCGCTAAGTACACCTTTCCACCATCGTATTCTTCATACTTTGTAAACCATTCTCTGTGAGATGTCATGTGGAACGATGCTTCAGAATCGATCAACCAGACATCATCTGATGCCTGAGTAGCCAAGGCTGCAATGAAGGCATCACCATCACTATGAGAAGAACCATTATTGAAAGATCCTTTCTTCTTCTTTTTCTCCTCTTTACAATCCTTTTAGACATGACCAGATTGCCCACAGTTCCAACACTTCACCTTGGACTTCTTGCCAGGAGACTTTGATCTCCCCTCTGATTTCGATTTGGATTTCTTGTCCTTCTTCTTTCCTTTCTCCTTTGACCTTCCTTTGACAGCAAGAGCCTCCTTCGCCATCTCAGAAGATTTTCTTCTCATTTCTTTTGATAGCAAAGAACCAACAATATCTTCCATTTTGAAACTGGATGTTGTACTCCCAATAGCCATCACTAGATGATCCCATGAGTCTGGCAAAGAACATAACAAAAGCATACAACGATCTTCTTCTTCAATATTTACACCAACAGATGTTAATTGTGTGAGTAGCATGTTAAATGCATTCAAATGATTAGCTATAGACCCTCCTACCTGCATTCTCAAAGAGTAAAGCTCCTTTCACATGAATAGCTTATTCACCAAAGATTTCCCCTGATAAATAGACGCTAGTCTCTTCCACAAGAGAGAAGCAAACTTTTTCATGCACATTGAGAAGAACTGAGTCTGCCAAATAGAGCCTTATTAGCCCCTTCACTTTCCTATCTGCAAGGTCCCATTCTTCTTGCTTCATGCCCGTAGGTTTAGTTCCAGACACAACCAGCCAAAGGTCTCGATCTACTAAAAGATCCTCCATCTTGAGTTTCCACAATTCAAAGTTATTGCCATTGAATTTCTCTATTTCAATCTTCCCAAATGAACTAGACATCTTAATCTATAAATAAAAATAACAATCTCTACAAAACTCCCACTAAACAGTATTGACACAAAAAACCCAATGTACCCCCAAGGATAACACAACTAGCCAGGCTCTGATACCACTTGTACGGAAAACTAGATGCAGAGAACAATTTTCCTAACGTCAATACCTCAGGAAAGAATGCAAAAGTACTTTTAATTTTTCAATTACAGTAAAATTGAGATGTACTATGAGATAGATTTCAGAAATAGAGTATTTAGACAAACACACATGAACACTAGATATACGTGGGAAAACCCTTATGGGAGAAAAACCCACCACACCAAGAGAAATCACTTTGTATTATAGTAATCAAAGTTACATACAATTCCAGACTTATCTTTTTGGTGTCATTAAACAGTAGCATTCATCAAGTACATTCTTCGAACAAAAAACTTTCAGGTTACAACATTTACAGATTTTTAATCCTTCACTGATACAGTTTGAATTCTTCCCACTTCACTATTGATTGAACTACTATCCAACATCAAAACATCTACAATTTCCAACTATATCTTTGGTGTTCCCTGACTGTTGAGCTGCCTCACAGAACCGTCGCAACGAACAGACTCCCAACGATTCCAATTCGGCTCTTCTGATTTGTCCACGTGATGCCACATCAGAAGTCATACTCGGTCAACATAATTTGTATTGCATTGGCATCTCGGTGAGACACTAACTGTGTCTCGCCGATGCCACATTGTTCTCATATCGTAGTTGCCAAGATTTATCGTAGTCACCAAGACGTTCTATTGAGTTACAAGAGTTTCACCAAGTCACCAAGCAATCATCCTGACTTACTGCTTTTTCCAGAAGGTCATAGCAAATCACTAAGGTTACACTGAAGTTCCCATATCTACCGAGCACCAAATGAAAGTTGGCAAGACTCACATCTATTGCTGAGAGTTCATACCGATCTTCATATGCTACTTCGAAGTGTTCACCTGTCACCAAAAAATTTGTCCATCGCTGAGAGAACTTATTGATTTATCTATGTTTCATCGATGACCAACTGTTCACCAAGAGTTACCCCGATAGCCATCGGCTATCGACAAGACAATAGCTTATCACTCATACTTCATAATGAAGTCTAAGAGTTATATCAATAACTCCCAAGTAGTCCCTGTCGACATAGCTTTCTTCTATTGCTAATACTTTTTTTCGAGTTCATTAAGATATACCAAAGATTCCAACTTAAGTCTTAGTCACTAAGACATATCCACTTTGGTAGGACATCTTACCGAAGTCACTTCCTTCGGCTAAGTCTCTCCGATAAAACATAGTCGACATAACATTTGATTTCGTGGTGACTTCTCACCGAGCCATAATAAGTTACCCTGAGGACATCAATTCATATGCTGTTGGCAAGAGAATAACACTTCACTAAGACATCTTAGCGAGAACCATAAGCTTCACCGAAGATCACAGTCACTAAGAGTTATATCGATAAACGAATGAATGGCCTTTCAGCCAAAGATTCTCCCAAGCGCTATGAGGTCACAACGAACACCCCTTGCTACAGCGATAGAATCCACAGTAAACCTTTCAGCAAGACTTCTTCAGGGTCATAGCGACCTGTTCAAAATTTGATAAAACAAACTGCTAGTCGGCCAGACAATCAGAATGTCACACCGACATTGCTCTAAAGGAGGTTTCAGCCTGTAATGTTTGAGGCACATATTTCCAATAGTAGTTAGTTTTTCTTGGAACTTTAGTGATTATGGTATTTCTTCTAACTACATGCAAGAAGAATCTAGCAAGGCCAAGAGTTCCAAAGGAAAATCTACCAAACGTGTTAAGGAGGAGCCAACCACCAGAACTAAAAAGATGAAGTATGATTTTAAGGGGAGACTCCTAGAGTTTAAGATTACTTCACATTGGGCTAAGGTGGGAGATACAAACACGGTGCATGTGGATTATGAATATTTTAAGCAAAGGATGTATGGCAATGCTCCCTCCCCACTAGCCAGAAGATTGGTGAACACATGATTAGCTCAAGCAACTGGTTTTCCTCCCTCAATGCAATTCCTAGAATTGATTGTAGAGTGTGCCAAGCATTATGATTTAGATGAAAGGGTGAGAGTGAGTCCCAAAGGTATAGTAATGGCCAATTTGATAGAGGAGTCCATAGCAAAGACCTTCAATGTTAACCCACATCATAAGTTGGTGAAAGTGAATATGGAACTAGCAAAGAAATTCTATGCTGATGATCAAGATGAGCCATTGGAGATGATGAATTCTAACTAGATTGACATGCCAAAACCTCATTATTCCAAGCTACCAAAATAGTTGCATAGAAGTGATTTTAATTTGGAATACAATGGCATGATCACTCTTCTCAGCAGAGTACTAGGTTTGGAGAAGGCTTCTATGTTTGAAGACTAGATGTTTTATGTCATAGCATAGATTGAGAAGGGAATTAATTATCATTAGGAAAGAATGATCAATGATAACTTAGACAAAAAATTGAGGAAGGTGTAAGATACAATAGCAATTACCACGACTTCTTATGTGGTATACATGCTTGCAAGAAGTTATAGATATAAAGGTTTGAGTTGTAAAGGCACAATTTAATAAGATAAACTGTATGATGTATACCCCTAGTTACATTTGAATACTTCCTATTATAGGAGGGTTAATGATACTTTTACAATGTATATTACAAGGACTTTGCAGGATGCATTACATATGATAATTTCAATTGATGCAATGGAGCTTATAAAAAAATATGGTTATTGGTTCATACAATTTCTAAAATTTACATACATTAGAGTTCATGGTAGCCCCAAGGTCCCCTACAGGCTTCCAAGGTATCCATCAGATAAGGTGATATTGCTTGAGGTGACAAGGTAGTTGGCAGCTTTTGATGCAATTCTAAAATCTATCCACAAGACAAGATTTGGTGGAGAATTTCCTTTGAGAATTAGTGGTTGAGAGGCTTGTTCATCCATTCAAAGTGCTCAACACTCAGAGAAAGAAATGGCTCATTTTCATTTGAATCTCCATTCAACCAGGCACAATTTTGATCCTTATGGAGTAGCCTAGAGAATGACTAATAGAGAATATAGACACAAGGACAATATATAAGACTATTGGGCCAATTACAGAGATGAGTTTGAGGTGATTAAAATAAGATATTCCAGGCTTCCATTAAAAATGATAAGGATTTATGGAATGTTCCAAACTCCCAATCAAATTGAAGATGAAGAGGAAGTTGTACATGTAAGATGGGGTTAGAAATCAAATAGCATAGATAAAGTGACAGCCAACACTACTAAGCTATTAAACCACATCAACAAGAGAAAACAAATAATGGAGAGAATCAAAAATGAAAAACATAAAAGAAAGCACTCCCCATTATGGTTGATTCTTTCTCTTGCTCTCCTTCTTCTTGTTATGCAACTTTTCCCTTAGATTTGTTGAAACACTTGTGCAATACTTGCAAATGGTAGCAAGAAAGTTGGAGACAATTAGTTGTTAAAATGAAAATGGAGAAGGAAGGTTGCTTTTATAGATAACCCTTCGAATGGATGTCTAAGATTAATCCTCTAGAAGGATTCCAAGATCAATGGATGGGAATGCATGAGATGGAGGTTACGAAATGGATGGTTGAGATTAAGTCTCAAAAAAGATGCCAAGATCAATGGTCCAGAATTGATGCACCAAAAATATGCCATGCATGGAAAAGCTATGACACCGACGACTATGACGCTTGGAAGTTATGACAGACATGCATAACATGCAGGCTATGACAGAAATGAATGTTATGAAAGGGGATTATGACATAGCATCTTTGACCAGGTAGTGCATAAATAATTTATTCAAAAATGGAGAGAGAATGACAAGTGGAAAATAGATAATTTATCCAAATTATTTATTTAGAGAAAATGACAAAAGGAGCATTTAATTAAATTTATCAATTTAATTAAAAGGAGAGATGGAAATTAGACCTTAAATAATTAATTTAGATTAATTATTTAATAGGGGAGGTGGCATGGGATAGTTAAATAATTTTAATAATTATTTAACTATAGAAGAATTAAAAGACCATGAATAGATAAATAATTAATGGTAATTATTTAACTATAGATGAAAGGTGACAAAATAATTAAATAAATAATAATTTATTTAACTATTGAAGAAGAGGGAGAAATTGGGCGACCCTTTGGTGAAATGGTGGGGCTTCTTGCCTGTAGAGCCAACAACCAAGGTTCAAACCTCGCGGGGTCGCTCTCTACCGCGTCAACAATGGAGTTTGTTATTTACCCTCATATTAAGGGGAGGTTCCTTGGTGAATTGGTGGGGCTTCTTGCCTGTAGTACCAACAACCAAGACCCAAACCTTAATATTAAATTTTGGGCGAGGGCCCTAGCTCGGTTGGCTAAGTAATTCCGTTCGGCTCTGCTGGTCACGAGTTCTAGTCTCCGTTAAGGAGGCGTGGCCAACATAAAAAGTTTGAGCTATTTAACTATCTAAAAAAAAAAGAAGAGGGAGAAATTAATGACACAATTAGTTTATTTAATTGATCAGGATAGAATAAAGATTAGAAAGTGAATTAATTAAATAATTATAAAAAATTATTTAATTAATAGATGAATATGATCAAACATAATTGAATAACTAAAATTATTCAATTATCGAAGGATGAGGATGAAGAAAAATGACACTCGCAAGCTTAGGACATTTTTTAGTGTCTACATTTTGCCCCTCTTTGAGACAATGCAACTTGTCGCGTTGTTTCAAAGAAAAAGATTGATCAACTGATCCATGCCCCAAAGATATCTTGGTAGGGATTATGATAAGAATGATATGCCCCCTCGAGAGATTGATCAAACAGATTGTAAGAAGATTAATCTCTCAATAGATTTCTAGAAAGTGATTAGATACCTGATATTGCACAAGTGATAAAGCAGCACGATGTACATTTTGATGAAAATGCATAGTTGATGGGTCTAACTGAATAATTGATGGAAATGGTCAGTATAGCTAGGTTGATGAGCTTATGAAGCTGATTGAGCTGATTAAGCTGATTGAGAATGATGCTTACACAAGACAAGCTAATGCAATGATTGATTAACTGATGAAGGGGACATGAGATTCTGAGAAGCAAGTTGATTGATGTGAGATTCGATTCAAGGGATATATATCAATTGTATAAAGTAATCAATTGATTTATTTGTGACAATAAAGATGAAAATGAAATGCAAGACGAAAGAGAATGAAGGTGATGAAGCCTCTTATACCTTTTAAGTGCTTTTATCATCATTGGTCTTATTATGTCTCAAATTAGTATAAGCGTCTAGATAACATGAACATCTAAACGTTCTAAATATTGTTTACATTTTTATTTAGTAATGAAGTATAAGCATCTAGGTATAAGAACCTTAGATGACCTGAATAATTATTGCATGGAAGATACTATCAGACAAGGAATGCTCTCATCCACATTAGACTCATAGGTCCTTGATGGTTTTAGACAAGCATGTCCTAAGACGAGTCATCTTGTGAATAAGAAACAATCCACAAATAGCAAACAAATGATCATGCCCCATCCTTGCCTCTCTAGTTAAAGACATCCTGAAGAAGCTAAAAGACACATCACCAAACATAAAACCGTAAAATAAGAAAAGATCAACAAACAAACAGGAGTCCTAGTTCGATGTGGAACTGATTCTTGTTACAGTTTATGCATTTGGTTGGATTTGAAAGATGGGTTGATATATATTTTATAATTTTTGCTTGGTTGTCAACACTTGCGTGCTTTGATTTTTTTGAAGTTCAAAGTTGTGTGGTGATCTGAAAGTGTCACTATGTTTTGGGATTTTTGAATTTTTCTTTTGGGATTTTTGGAATATTTATTTTTTTTAGATTTCTTCAGGACATTTTATGGTTTTTTTTTGGATTTTTAGGACATTTTATGTTTTTTTGGATTTTTTCAGGACATTTTATGGTTTATTTATTTATTTTGGATTATTTCAGGACATTTTATGATTTTTTTGGATTATTTCAGGACATTTTATGATTTTTTTGGATTTTTTAAAGTTTTAAAGATGGAGTGAAATGAAATGTGATATGACTGATTGAAGGAATAAGATCTTCCATAGTAGAGGTAATGCAACCATGGATAAATGATAGATCAAAATGAAAGATTCACTTCAAAACATGTCACACAAGCAACATATCCTTTGTCAAAAGATGATAATGGTTCGTTGATTGGATGCCAGGAATGATCGATTCCATAAGGCATGATGATGATAAGTACTTAGGATCACTGATTCCTCTAAGTACGATAAGATTGATGATTGTTTATGATTGATTGACAAAAAAATATGAGGATTGGATAATGTTTTATAGCTAGGCTCAAATATGATTCACATGATAAGATTCAAGGTTGCAAAGGGGCATGATGACCAACATTGGAGGTAATTTACTCATGGATAAATGATAAGGATGTGAACTAAGATGGAATGGTAGCACATAAGGATATGAAAGGGAATCCAAAGCATGTGTTTGTAATTTTTCCCCTAATCTCGTCAAGAAAAAAGGAAGGAAATGGGACATGGATTTTGATAAGCTAGGAGATATGGAATGGAAGAATGCAAAGATAAGGATAATGAATAGGATGATAAATATCTAAAAGATATGGACACAATGCCTAAGTATTTTTCTCCTATTCCTCATCAAGACCAAGGAAGGGAAGAAAGGATGCATTAAGATAGGATGGTGGAATATGGATACAGTGAAGGATATGGTATAGAAGATATGGATAAATTGTATAGGATAAGATATACAATGCTCAAGAAGATCCTTAACCTGGTCAAGATCAAAGGTGGAAAGGTAAAGGATGAATGTAAAGAGGATAATGGATATGAATGAAAGGATGGATGAAACTTTCCCCCAAGTGTAGAGTACAAGAGGAATATGGAAGACATGATATGGATATGGAAGGTAATATATGCATGATAGGGAGATGGAGGGATGAATCAAGCATCAAGTTGCACAGCTAATATCCCTTTAATATGTGCTCTAATAAACCATGGAAAGAATGATTAGACTCATAAACATTGGTAGATAAATGGTGTGATTGAAGAAGCTAAGGACTTATGCAAAGGTTTGGATTAAAGGAGGATAATGGGGGATGGATGTTGGATAATGGATAGGAGGTTGGAAGGCTTGTCGATGGATAGATGAAAAGGATGGAAAGGATGGAAAGATCAACGTCAACACACACCTTGAAGGGTGGTGGAGTGATGGAGGAAAAATGAATTTGGAAGGTGATAGGTTTTTAGATGGACGATAGGAGGAAGCTTTTGGATTAGCAAATTTGGATGCCAATTTAGATTTTATTGCTTCTACAAGACTTTTAGGAATCCACATAGCTTTTGAATTTGATTTTTGATTCATGGGCCTTTGTGGCCTTTGAGATTCTTCTTTTTGCTTTATGGGCCTTTGTGGCCTTTGAAATTTTTCTTCTCGATTTATGGGCCTTTGTGGCCTTTGAATTTTTTGCTTTTGACTTGATGGGCCTTTGTGGCCTTTTGGATTTTTCTTTTGACTTGATGGTCCTTTGTGGCCTTTTGGATTTTTATTTTGACTTGGGATCATATTTTCTTTTATTTTTACATGGCTCTTCAAGGAGACATGTTGATCCTTTGATACATATGGATTTTGATATGGAAGCTTTTGGCATTTGGCACCCAAATTGCTTCCAAGAGCAATGGGATGGGTGGATGGAGATGAATGATATGGAGGTCTTATGGATGGGTTAATATAGGTAGAATTTTGAGAGGGAATCAAGGGTGTGTGCCTTTGTTGTTCTTGATGAATAGGATATGGAGGGATGTAGGGCCCCAATATGGATGGAAGGGTTGATGAACTAGGGTTTGGATGATAAGGACCAAGGATAGATGAAAGGTTTGATGAACTAGGATAAGTACCTAGGATAGATGGAAGGTTTGATGGACTAGGATACTTAGGTTTATTTTGATGGAATCTAGACTTACGATGGATACCAATGTCTTGAGCGTGAGGTGTATAGCCAAGGCCATGATAATATGGATTTTCTTGGATAAAAAGGGGTTCTAGGATACCTTGTTCATGAAGGCCTAATCCTTTGCCTTTGTAGTTCATACTTTGACACATTCATTTGCCAACAGGATATATATTGTTTATGAAACAAGATGCAAGTCCATCATGAGGTGGTTGTGATATGGAATGAATAAAAAGATCTTCGAGTAAACCACCTTAGATAAAATGGAGAGAACCCATTTGATACGTAAAAGGTTCATGGATATTTTGAATAGGTGTGATAGACTCTTGTGGAGGATTGTGGTCATGAGGGGAATTAGGATGTGTGATAGGATCTTGACATGGGGATAAGGGGGTACTTTGATCTTGAATTGGAAAAGGATCAAGAGGTATAGGAGATGGAGTAGCTTGCTCTTTATTAGGTATGGAATCATCACAAAGTGGTATGAAAGGCATGTCTTGATCATGAGAAGGATGAACATCATCATGGAATGAAAGGGTATCCTTGAATGGAGGTATATCTTGATCTTGACGAGGAAGGGAATCTTGAGATTTTGTGGAAAGCATATCTTGATCATTGGATATGATGGAATCATGAGATGGTATGGATTAATTAGATGAGGTGGAAGGAGAATTTGAAAAGATACTTTTCTCTTGAGATGGAAGGGGATCATCTTGGATGAAAAAGAGATAAGGGGATCATCATGAGGTTCTTGAGAGATGGGATCTTGGTCAAATATTGGAAGGGGTTGTGGAATTTTGGTATCATTGGATGGAGTGGAAAGAATGCTTTGATCTTGATGTGCAAGGGAGTCTATGCTAGCATGCTTTGGACTAAGAGATTGACATGAATCATTGGATGTAGATGGCATGATAGGAGAGGATGGTTGAATAGATTCATTAACTTGGGTGAAAGACTCATGAGGTTTATTTTGACTTATGGGGGATGAAGATAGATGCATGACATGGTAGGATTGCATAATATCATTTGTGTTTGAGGATTTAGATTTGGCTTTCTCATTTAGCCTTTGCAGAAAGTCATGGATATTGAACTTGGATGATGTAGTTTTGGGTAAGGATAAAGGCTTATGAGATGATTGCATCACTTCATTCAAATGTTGGGATTCAAGTTGTTTTTCAAGCTCTTTCAAATGATGCTTAAGATATTCAATCCTTTGGTTTCATTCATAGGTCGAGGATGAATATGGAGGATAGCGGTTAGACATATTTGGTTGATGGTTTTGGAAATGTTTTGAGGTGTTGCAAGTTACTAGGTGTGATGTTTGTTTGAGGTCGATTGTTTGTGTTCAAATTTGTGAATGTGGTGAATATTGTTTAAAAATCCAAAAAACACTTGACAAGCACAATGTTTTGGTGTATGCAAACGCACATGAGACAAGCACAATCCTAATAGGCCAATAGGCCAAGGGTTTGTATACTTGATATAGCCCACCGATATACCCTGGATTGGTGTGAGAGCGGATAGCTTAGAAGTTTGGTGGCACTGGCTCCCCTCCACAGCTCCTTAATGCCATTCGGGCACACCAACTTCAGATTCTTAGGTAGTCATTTCCCAAGAATTGCTATCTCTACTCAAGGAGATCAGTAGTGAGTGTTTTCGGGCATGATACTGTACCCCACACTATACCAAGCAAAGGCTGAAAAATGGTTGGCCTCTAAAACAATAGGTGTTTAGTAAGGGCATTCCGTTCGTAGGGCATGATCCATGCGATGAGAGTCCCCTTTCAGCATCTCTTCAGAAGCATACACATGATTCTTGGGATTTTCCCAAGAATCCACTTTTATATACCGGCTGGAAGTCCCTCGGGTTCAGGGTGCTACCGGTCTGAGTCGTCTTGGGGTGAGTACTTTTTCCCACCAGAATAGGCCCAAGTTCTAGAGTCAGTAACTGTTTCTGTTACACCCAGGATCGCCCGAAAGCATAAGGGGAGATGATACTTCAATTACTAAGTCTTAAAGGTTACAAAAATAAAGTGGGTCTGGTTTTTTGATCACCAAGTTTTCACAAGGTGAGAGCATAATCACCTACCACATCAAGCACAGTCAAACACCTACAAACATAAGTTCATTTTTAGTGCACCAAAAGAAGTGTTTTCTAAACTAGAAATCACAAACACATTGATTTGAGAAATGAGTCTTCGGCTAACGGAGCTGTAAAACCACAAGTTAGTAGTTTCATAAATGTCTTGGACCAACGAGAAAGCTGCAAAAAACTAAGTTAGAACAAGAGATTAAAAACCAAACTAAAAGATAGTAAATAACTAAACTAGAAAATAAAAAGACTAAACTAAACTAAGAAAAAGAAATTAAAGAAAACTAAAAACTAAGAGCTCGATTTTTTTGTTGCTCCAAAAGAAGTAGTTTTTGGAAGCCCCACTCCAAAGCCACATGCTACAAACAAAAGATTAGTAAAAAAAATTAAATGAAAACAACAAAATAAAATAGTGATAACTTTCTCAAAACTAAACAAAATTTTAAACTGTACATATCTATGGAAAGCTAAGACATAGAGCTTCAAAACCCAGAATTTTTTTTGCAAAATCCTGCAAGACAAAAGTGTTATAAACAAAAGAAAATTTGGGTCTTAACAATTAAATCCTAAAAAACTGTGATCACTAAAACAGCCATAACTTTCTCAAATATTAACAAAATTTTAAACCATTTGAAGTTTTGGAAAGCTTAGAATGAGGCCTACAAAACCCATATAATAATTTTAAAATATTTTATGCGCCCATTTTTTTGTACTCAAAAAAAGATGATGGGTTTTCATATGAATTCTTGGCTGTAACCTGCAAAACAACAAAAATAAACAAGAACACACAAATTTCTCTTAAAAATGTCGGGTTCATCAAATGTGAGATGGGGTTTACAAATAAAATAGCATAGATAAAGTGACAACCAACACTACTAAGCTATTAAACCACATCAACAAGATAAAACAAATAATGGAGAGAATAAAAAATGCAAAACATAAAAGAAAGCACTCCCCATTATGGTTGATTCTTTCTCTTGCTCTCCTTATTCTTGTTATGAAACTTTGCCCTCAGATTTGTTGAAAAATTTGTGCAAAACTTGCAAATGGTAGCAAGAAAGTTGGAGACAATTCGCTGTTAAAATGAAAATGGAGAAGGAAGGTTGCTTTTATAGATAACCCTTCGAATAGACAGCTGAGATTAATCCTTTAGAAGGATTCCAAGATCAATGGATGGGAATGCATGAGAGGGAGGTTACGAAATGGATGGTCGAGATCAAGTCTCAGAAAATATGCCAAGATCAATGGTCCAGAATTGATGCACCAAAAATATGCCATGCATGGAAAAGCTATGACGCCTAGCAGTTATGACAGACATGCATAACATGCAGGCTATGACAGAAATGAATGTTATGATAGGGGATTATGACAGAGCATCTTTGACTAGGTAGTGCATAAATAATTTATTTTAAATTATTTATTAAAAAATGGAGAGAGAATGACAAGTGGCAAATAGATAATTTATCCAAATTATTTATTTAGAGAAAATGACAAAAGGAGCATTTAATTAAATTTATCAATTTAATTAAAAGGAGAGATGAAAATTGGACCTTAAATAATTAATTTAGATTAATTATTTAATAGGGGAGGTGGCATGCGATAGTTAAATAATTTTAATAATTATTTAACTATAGAAGAATTAAAAGACCATGAATAGATAAATAATTAATGGTAATTATTTAACTATAGATGAAAGGTGACAAAATAATTAAATAAATAATAATTTATTTAACTATTGAAGAAGAGGGAGAAATTAATGACACACTTAGTTTATTTAATTGATCAGGATAGAATAAAGATTAGAAAGTGAATTAATTAAATAATTATTAAAAATTATTTAATTAATAGAGGAATATGGTCAAATATAATTGAATAACTAAATTATTCAATTATCGAAGGACGAGGATGAAGAAAAATGACACTCGCAAGCTTAGGACATTTTTTGTGTCTACAATATAGTATCATGACTACATGCAATATTAGAATAAACCTCTTCCTTCTATTGACTAGGCTGAAGATGAAGTAGTGAAGTTGGAACAAATCAATGCCCTAGTGATCAGATATTCAAAGCAATGGATAAAGCATAAGATATTAGAAATGGAGGTTGATGGAATTAAGCCTACCTATGAGTTGATGCGAGACATAGAGTCTCAATATTCAGAGGATGATTCTGAAAGAACATGGGAAAATATCCTTGTTGCCCAAGGGGAAGAGGATTTTGAGGAATAACCTCTTATCATAAAAAGGAGAACTATAGTACAAGCTAAGGAAATGGCAAAAGGTGTTGAGCTAAAGAGACAACCTATACCCAAAAGGAGGAAGTCTTCAAAATAAATCACTGAAGAAACCATAGAGGCTCTGCCTTCAAGGAAGAGAAAACTTATTAAAGGAGGAAACAAGGGCTTTTCACCTTTAAAGAAACCAAAGAAAACCTAGGATAGTGAAGAAGGTGAAACCCGAGCAAGAGAAATTGAAATGGAAAGTTCTGGGGACAATACCCAGGTTTATGTTAGGAAGAATTCTCCTCACCCAAAGGTTTCACCCTCTAATGTGGAAAGTCCTGAGAAAGTGGTTGATGAATTAGAGGATTTAGCCATGTACATCACAATTTTGGATAAATATCAGGAAATGAAGATGGATTGGAGTAAAGTATTGGATAAATATAAGGATGAGGTAAAGTGAATTAAATCGGGGTTGAGATTTATTGTAATTCTTGATCAAGCTGACCTCAATAAGGTGTTCTACAAAGTTCATGAATTTTCTGGAAGACAAGAAGACAATAAGGAGGCCGACCAAGACTAATCACCTTAAGTTTTTTGCCTCATCAACTAGCTAGGATTCAAGTCATCCATTCGTAGAGAGTTGTGTCAAAAGGCATTTTATTTAATTTTGATGTATTATTTGAGGCTAATTTTGGATGTTTTGTTGTGAAAATTAAATGGGAAATTAAAATTGTACAAGGGTGACTTGTTTAGCCCAAACTAAATTATAAGCCCTAATTTATTTGTCTAACTTGACATGTTGGTGTAAACTCTATATATATGATTTCTCTCATCATTATAAGGACTGATCCTCCAAGTGTTTCAATATTTTGGTGAAGTAAATACAAGAGAAGACATTAATTTTGTGCTCTGTTTTGTGTTGTTTCATATATGTGCACAGTTCCTATGTTTCAAAGTTATTTTTAAATGATTAAAGTTTCAAATTTAGCTTAGATTGAGATCAGTTATTTCATGTTTATGATAAAGTATTTGAGGTGTTTGAGTAATAGTCGATCCATACTTTTATTGGTTTGCTGATTGTAAGTTACTGTGTAAAGTTAGCCTAGACCTACTCTTATTGCAATAGTTCAATTGTGGGTGTTTATGCATTTCATGTTGTTTTGGGTGAATGTTTGAATACTCCGCAGTTTGAAAATATTTCATACCTTTTGAGATTGCACTGTTTCTGTTATACTATAGATCTAATCTCGGTTAAGCAGAAATTGGTTGTTGAAGATTGGTCCAACTTGAATGCTCTATTATTTTCATGATTGTACTTAGGATTTAGATTAGAAATCACTCTAAACCCTCATATTTTGATATTTCTTTGAGATTACTGTTAGAATAGGAATAAAAAAGAATCATTGAATTGTTATATTGGATGAAAATATAATTTCTAGACCACAAATCTGGGAAAATTGTTGTGTTTGTTTTCATTTTTAGATGTTGCAAAACCCTCATTATTGACTTAATATTTTTAGCCTTTGTTTGACCATAAATTCCCCTATGTGTTAACGAACAAATCACATTTTTCACTAAGTTGTTTGTGTATTTTCGAGAACTAACATTAGATACCTTGGGGTTGTTTCTTGAGGCTTGTTGATAGAAATTTACCTTTGAAGAGAGATATGATACTTGTATGTTGTCTGTGTTGTAATTCTAAAAACAACATCAACAAAATTGGTGCTAGAATGAGGGATGCATTGAACAAAGCTGGAACATATTTGGTCATCCTTATCTCCTCAAAGGTTTCATAGAGAGACCCGATCTACAATTGATAAAAAAGAGTTGTAGGAATTAAAGGCCCCTACTAGGTCTAAAATGAATAAGAAATGGGAGGCCTCATCATCCACACCCATTAGAACTTCAATTCCATCTTCCCCATCTTCCACTTCATCCAACTCTTCATCTTTAGATTTTGAATGGCCTTAGGTTATTGTAAATCAGCCATTACCACCTCCACCCCCACCAATGGATTTCTTGGAAAAAAATACCTTATCACTATCATTCAATCATTATCATGAAATTCCTAAAAATCCTAAGAATTTTTTCTCCAAATTCTATGTTAATGATCCTAATGGGACAATTGAAGAACACATCAAGATTTTACAGACCGCTCTTCAAGATAGGAAGATTAACCATGAAGATGTAGCTTGCGGTATTTTTCCATACTCGTACGGTGAGGAAGCATTTTATTGGTACATCCATTACCTACTGTCTCAATTACTAGTTGGGATCTATTGCTTAATGCTTTCTTACAAAAATTTAAAATCCCTATTAGTCCCAATGAGTTGTATGAGAAATTTATGTCAATTAAAAGGAAGGTCAATGAGCCCATAGGTTCATTCAACAATAGGTTTCATCATGGTTATAGTAGGTTGCAAGATCCATATATTATTGATGATGCATCTGCTAGGGTTGTTTATTATGCTGCATTAGATAATCTCACTTTTGCATTAGTCAAAAGGATGCACCAACCCCCAAGGACCTTAGTGGATGCATATGTAGAAGTAGCAAAGGATAGTACTGATTTAGGACAACATTTATCATGACCTTTGTTGTCATTGGGGCCCACTACTAATCCTAGGTAGATTCAAGGGTTAAATCATGCTTTGGTTAATCAAGCACCTTTGATGAATCAAATTCCTCAGCTACCATTAGTCCCACATCTAGGTCCACCACTGAGACAAGCCCAATCATTCCTTGCTTATCTACAAAGTTCTAGTCAACCAGTATACTCCCAATAGGCTAATAATCCTTCATATCTGTAAGATTCAAAAGTGCCATCTTATTCACAAAATTCTAGGACACACCCTATTTATTTGTAATTTTTTTCCTAGCACACAACAATTTAGAAAAGGAAAGAATAAATGAATTGGTTGAACAAGTGAAGAAGCTATCAACGGAGGTCACTTAAGAAAGTAGAATAATCAGTTGTGAGTCTCACGAAGGAGTATTTAGGCTAATTACAATTGAGATAATCGGGATTTTGGACAAATTTCCAAACAAATTTTTGAAAAAGGGTAAGGATCTAGATAAAATTTTAAAAGAAGACAACCTCCAAGAAAAAATAGAACTTGGAACACAAGGCCTAATAATGGTGGAGTCCCAACACCTTTGGATCCAACCAAAAATCTAGAGAAGTCCTCAAGTGGAGTCTATTTAGTTGAGGATGCATTATTCAGATGGTGCAAGATTCATAAGACAAATTAATTAGCATTCTGAATTAGATTGTCTAGAATTCCAAATTGTTGCTGCAATATTCTAGATGGAGGTGCAACAAGCCATGGGTAGTGATGGTTCAAGTGGATGTGAGATAGTTCCTACAAATTCATATGATTTAGTCATGGTCATGAAGCATGCTCCCTTTCCATGAAGTGAAGAAAATCAGCCCGAAGGGGAGTCAACTAAAAATGATGACAAAAAAAGATGTATGGAATGATGAATCTATATCCCAACTGTTTAAGAATGGTGATGCTATTGAAAATGGTCCTCTAGATGAATAAGAATTAGGAGTGGAGGAGGTGCAGATGTTCATCAACACACTAGACCTTATGATTTGAGAAACAGACAGGATGGAGGTCCTTTCACTACTTCTATCATGGTAAATAACTTCAACATACCTCCGATCCCAATGCGAGAACTAATCCTTCCTATCCAAAGGTGCCAACGTAGTACTTTTCTAGAGGAGCAAAATATGATTCCAATAAGGAAGGATAGAATGATGTTAACAAAGGAAAGCAAGTAGACCAAGTCATAATTGACTAGCTTGAAATGAGCATGGAACAAATGGGTGAGTATGTTGTTGAGGAACTTAAAAAGGTAAAAGTTAGTCTTTCTTCTTTTGAATTATCAAGATTTCCTATAATTAGGAATGTTGTTTTCAGATCTTTGAATTATTTTGTTCCTTCTAAGTCTTCACAAGATCCTGTTGTAAGGAAGGTTACTTTCAAAATTCCTGTAAGTGAGCTTGTGATCAAAGAAGTGATGGGAAAAAATCATAATCAACAACTGGCTAAATTTCAACCCAAGCAGTCAATAGGAGATCAAAGTTAAGTACAGACTAAAGATAAGAGTAAAGAGAAAGATAAAACTCAAGTGGCTCAGATAGATACTCTGGCGAGTCTATTCCAAGGGAAGCTTGGAACTCCTTTCTTGATTTCTATTCATTTATTTGGTAAAAATATGCATAATTGTTTGTTGGATTCTGAATCTTCTATGAATGTCATGAAATTTTCAGTATGTAAAGCATTGGCCATTACTCCTTCTCCCTCTCAATGAAAAGTTACTCAAATAGATAAGACATAGTTGAGTGTAGTTGGGGAGTTAAACAAGATTCCAATATAGGTTGCATCAAATCCTAGGGTGCAACAAATAATCAACATTCAGGTGGTTGATATTCTAAACACATATGGGATGATTTTAGGCAGAGATTTTACAAGAGAACTCAATGGATATATTTCCACTGAACATTTGCATATGTGGCTCCCATGGAAAGGAATACCAAATTAGATCAAGATCAAGCATGAGCCAAGACTAAATTTATGATTACTAAATATCAAAATACAACAAGTGAATTGTTGTTCTTTGAAACAAACCTTGGGAATTATGTTCCTGTTGTAGCTTCAGATCAAATGGAAAAAATAGAGGAAGTTCTAATATTACGGGATGCACCCAAGGATTTGACTCAGTATCCTAGTAGTACGGAGGTAGGAGTTGAATTTGATGTTGATGAACCACAAGCTGATGGTAAGATTAGCCTTCTTGAAAGTTTCCAAGAATTTAAACATAAATGTGTTAAAGATAAAATTAATCTTGGAAGAAGGATGGATTTTAAGGAATTATTGTTTCTTGCTGGTGTAGGGTACATGATGCATCACATTATGAATTTGAATTCTACTTGTGCTAGACTGTTGTTGCTCAAATTAAAAGGCAGCTTAATCCAGTTGCAATTCAAGTTGATAATCAGAGAATCCAAAATAAACTAGAGGATGAGAAATAGAATATAGCAGAAGATCCTTTGCCAAAGAATGATGTTTATGTAGTAAATTCAAAAGGTACACGTCCCACAAAGTTTTGGACTTTGCACTTTGATGGTTCCAATTCCAAACATGGAGCTAGTGCAGGTTTTGAGCTGATCAGTCCAATTGGTAAGACATTTTTTGTAGTACATAGGTTACAATTCCATTGTAAAAATATCCTAGTAGAATATGAAGCTTTGGTTCATGGATTGTTAATGTATTTGAGAAAGAAAGTTAAGGCTTTGCAAGTTTTTTGGGATTTAGAGCTAGTAATTAAGTAGGTCAAAAGGAAATAATCATGCCATGATAGAAGAATGTTAGAATATAGGCATAGAGTATGGGATCTAATAGAGGGATTTGATTCCTTCAACATTCAACTAATTCCTCAAAGTAAAAATTAGACTGTTGATGCTTTAGCTCAAGCAGCTAGCACTTTAGAGTCCTTGTCTTTATTAGGTTTGAATAGATTTATAGTGGAGCTCACTCCAAATCCATCAGTACCAGATAATGTTACTAACTTCCAGGTATTTAAGGATGATAAATATATTTTGGACTTCATTACTAGTTTAGATGTTTTTGCTTCTCATATCATTGATGAAATAGAACCAGAAGAAGAAAAATTGGACATGGAAGGAGTTATTAATCTAAAGACTAACACAATCCTAAGAGGTATGGTGCATCTAGAGAGAATCTTTGATTTTGATAGTACAAGAGATCAAGATTAGTAGGCTAGAAAAGATTCAACCAATAATTAGTGTGATACACTCATGGCTACTACTGAAGAAATAAAGAATGTTTTCATTGGTAAAGTTTGTACCCCAAAATAGAAAGAGGAAATAGTCAATGCATTGCATCAATATAGAGATATCATAGCTTGGAGTTATGAGGATCTTAAGACATATGATACATCAATCATCACAGATATGATTCCTCTTAAGTTAGATGCAAAGCCATTGAAGCAAAGAAAAAGGGAAATAAATGAATTACTTGATCTAGTCATTCAGAAAGAGGTAATGAAATTACTATATTCTTGTATTATCTTTCTTATTAGACATTCCACTTGGGTAGCAAATCTAGTTATAGTATGCAAAAAGAATGGTGAAATCAGGCAATGTGTAGACTTCGGGAATCTAAAATGTGTATCTGAGAAGGATAATTACTTAGTGCCTTCATTGGATGAAGTATTGTAGATCATTAATGGCTCCCAGATGATGTCCTTCATTGATGGATATTCAGGCTACAATAAGGTAATGGTTCAATATGAGGATAGGCATAAGAAAACTTTCACCACAAAGTGGAAAACCTTTGCATATAGGAGGATTCCATTCAGATTAATTAGTGCAGGAGAAAAATTTCAAAGAGCCATGGATATTGCATTTAAGGATTTGATCAAAAAATGCATTATTATTTATATGCAAGATTTGATTGTGTTTTCCAAGAAAAGAGGAGACCATATTTTAGATTTTTGTAAAGTATTAAAAAATGCAAGGAATTTGGTACCTCCTTGAATATGAAAAGTACATATTTGGAGTAATAGAAGGCAAGATTTTAGGTCATTTCATCTCATAAAATGGCATATCTATTGACCTTGAGCATATCCAAGCTATATTGAAAATTCAGCCTCCATCCAGAAAGAAAGAAATGAAGTAATTCTTTTTCAAGATCAATTTCGTCAAAAAATTCATTACTAGTTTTGCTAAGATTATTAAACTACTGAATGCAACATTGAAGCAAGACACTAAAGTTGAGTGGACTCCTAAAGAAAAGAAAGAATTTGAAGAAATAAATAAAGCAATAGTTGAGGTTGTTGACTTGATAAGTCCAGACTACTCTAAGCCATTCTTACATTCATGTGCTAGCATGTTGATGTAGAAATCAAATCAAGGGGATGAACATCCTATTGTATTTATGAGTATCCCATTGAAGGATGCAGAGTTGAGGTACCCAAATGTTGAGAAGTAGGTTTATGCATTAATTCATGGCGTGAATAACTTTAGACAATATTTTGAGAAATAAGGTGTTTGCAATTGTTCTTGATCAAACTGTGAAGCTTTTACTGATAAAAAATGAGCTAGGTGAGAGAAGAGTCAAGTGGGTAACCATGCTACAGGAATATAACATAGAGATACATCCCATGAAGCTGGTTAGAGGCCAAGCATTGATCAGAATAATGGCTAAAATTGGCCCAAATCTTACAGCACAATAATATCACCTCCAAGATGTTTCACCAGATGAATGGTATGACAATTTTGTATATTGCTTGCTTAACCCAAAATGCCTAGAACATTTGAGTATGGTGCAACCAAGAGTCTTGTGATTGAAGAGTGCTAACTATATGCTGAAAGGAGCTATATTATATAAGAAAAACCATGAAGGTGTTTACCTAAGTTTTCTTGGAAAAGAAGTAGCAACCCATGTAATAATTGAGTTTCATGATAAATTTGGGATAGGTCATGGTTCAACTCTATCTACTACAAATAAAATCCTATGAGCAAGGCATTCTTGGCCCACTTTGTTCAAGGACACACACAACCATGTAAAATCATGCCATATTTTTCAAACAACTACCACTATGGAGAAACAAGTTGTTCTATTGCAACCAGTCGTTGAGGTAAGACCATTCACACAATGGGGATTAGACTTCATCAGTCCAATCAATCCACCTTCTTCCATGGAACACAAGTACATTCTAACCACTACTAATTAGTGAACTAGGTGGAAAAAAGCTATTTCTTGTAGACAATGTACAACAAAAGTGGTAATTAACTTTCTTGAGGCATGTATTATTAACCATTTTTTATGTCCTTTTTCTCTAGTGTCTGATAATGGTTATGATTTTGCATCATTGAAATTTTAGATTGGCTTTTGATCATGGTGTTATTATTAAGTTTGCTTCAAATAACTATCCCCAGGGTAATGGCCTAGCCGAGTCAACAAATAAGAACCTGCTGATAGTCATTTGTAAGCTGATTGATAATAACCCGAAAGATTAGCATACCTAGCTACGATTTTCCCTCTAGGCAGATCATACACAACAAAAGGCTTCCCCAGGGACTTCCCCATATAATTTGGTCTATGGTATAGAGCCTTTTTTTCCTATTCAGCTAAGAATTACCTCCTTACAGTTTATTAATGAATACTATGAAGAGGGGGAACATCTTGAGGCTCGCTTGGTTAAACTTATTCAGTTGGAAGAAAAGAGAGATGAAGCCATAGATAAATTTTCCAAACATTAGGGTATCGTTAAGTGTTGGTTTGATTGTAAAGCTAAGGTCAAGACCTTTAGAATTTTTGATTTGGTCTTGTTCTCGGATAAAGCCCATGAGAAGAAAGGGGAGCATGGAAAATTCGACAAGCTTTGGCTTGGCCCCTTTCAAATTTTTGAGATTTTAGGAGATAATGATTTTTGTTTAAAGACTCTCACTAGAGAGGATGTACCATTTCCAATCAATGGGAAATATTTGAAGTATTACTTCCTTGATTGAGCTATTTTAGCTCAACCTTGTACATAGATAGTTTAGGTGTTTTCTTTCCTTAGGTTAGGTTTCCTTCAGTTGCTTTTGTTTATTTTGTTTGTTTCATTTTTGCTTTGGTTAGTGTAGATTTTGTTTTCATTTTTCTTTTGGTTTTTGGGTTCTCCCTAGTTTTCCTTATGAGATTGTTTATATGCACAATCATGATATTCATTTTTTTGTCTGGGATTGTTTTGAGTATTTCCTTGAGAAGCTCTAATCATGTTTTTTGGAATGGATGGTGAAGGTCCTTCATTCAATGTCACATTGTCTAAACTTATAAAGAGGATAAGTCATTGGTTTGAGTTAATTCCCAAATATGCTGAAATCTTACACCATTTACATCTATCTTAAGAATCCTAAGGTTGTTGTAGGTTCCTTGTGAGGTCTTGTTAAGTAAAAATCTTAGTTTTTTGCTTCAACGCCACTATGATTCTCAACCCTGAGTGTGAGATTCATTGCTTATAGGTTAAAAAAAGAAGTGAAAATAAAAATAAAATAAAAAGAGAGAAAAAAATATTGAAAATCAAAAGAAAATTCATCTTTTCAGGAGGATCCAAATATCTCTACCGGGGCTATAGATGCCTGGCTAGTAGTAGAGCTATGTTCGAGAGAGTCATAGTGATAACCTCGTTGGGGCTATAGACGCTCGACTGGCAGCGAGGATCTATCTAGGATGCTCTTGAAGTTATAATCATTCATTTAGGTTAACTTGACTGAGCTTGGTTTCTATAGTAGGTCAATGAGAGAAATTAATACATCTACACACACATGGATTTTCAGTATGTGATGGGTGAGCTCGTCCAGTGGTTTTGAGTCCTTAGTTTATGGTTTACCTAGTGCGAGGATTGAAACCAGAGATTTTGGGTTCTTGATTCCAGTTTGTCATTGAAATGCTCTAGAGAATTTCCATAACAGAGTCACCATTTTTTGAGTTATTTTTGTACACATGGCCCATCAGAGGTAGGGACCCTCTTTTCTTTCTTTTTCTTTTTGTTTTTCTTTAGGTTTTTCCTTTTCCCCTTAAGGGATAGGTCCTTTGAGTTTTTGTTCACTTCACCTTTGACCTTTAATGATCGTGTTGTACTTCGGGTGAGTTTGTTTTGCAACAATTGGCCTCATTTTTTGACACTTGAAATCATTTGGTTCCTTGGAATATCACTTGAACATCAAAATTGGCTAAGTATGGGTGAGCTTTGCGAAATCCTTGAGGCTCTAGAATCCCCGAGGTTCTGATTTTTGCTAAATATGATACCACCTGGATTCACAAAATTCTCTTTTCACCAAATCCTTGTTGATGCAGAATCTTTGAAGATGTCTTTTTCATGAAATCTGGCTCCATGTAGATTCTTCAAAATCCTCATTTTTAGAGAATCCTTGATGTCGTGAATTCTCTGAGATGTGTCAAAATTTCTTTTCGCTTCATTTATTGATCTCTACGAAGGGGAAAGTTTCCATTAATGCTTGTTTTAGGTAGATTTGTGGTGTGAATTAAGTATTTTCAACGTCATTGTGCATTTGATGTCTTGGGAGTTTTCATTTTGAAGAGCTTTGAAGTGCTCCAACAACTTGAGGATTAGGGTTTCTACATCTTGTGTGGGGATTTATTGATTGATTGGCTAGGGTTTTCTGAGTGTGATTTTTGTGCTTTATTGCTATCATATGGATCACAAGGTAAGGGCTTTTTAACTGCTTTGTTAAAAAAATTTAATGGATTTAGTATCAATTTGAGTGGGTCATTTATTTTTCAGTTGCAATTAAAATTACATTCTATGTTTAGCATCAAAAGCATGGATTTGTGCACATTTCACTTTGATATTCTTTTGAATTTGGACTTGATTTCAATTCAGTTTGCAAAATGGTTAATATTGTGTTGATTTTATGCATTCAAAACTATGAAATTTTATAAGGGAATAATTTGATTAAACTAGGGTTTATTGTCCAATGCACTGGCTAATTTATGACTTTGGATTGACACAAATTAGGGTATTGATGGATTGCATTTGAAATTTCATTAGATTTTTTTTAGCCCATATTGTTTTGAGGTTGCTAGATGTATTTGTGTTGAGCCCTAGGTCAATTATTTTGCAAACCGAAGTTAAAATGTTGAATGATCATCAAAGATAGTATGCTAGGGTTTGTGATTGATTTAGATTATTACTATGATCCAAGCTTTCTAGCCAAACCCTAGTAGAGGAGGATAAAATTGGAAAATAAGGTTGCTCAAATTTTCATTTATTGAGTTATCTTTGAGAGATTAGAGCTTAGCATTTGTACTTCATGGAACCTAACTTTTGTTAGATGATTTGAGTTATGAACTTTCGCCAAATCCATCTATGCTCAGATTGTATGAAGTGTTGTTTTTTTCAAATTCCATGAGATTGAGAAAAACACAAGGTTTGTATTTCGCTAAACTTGTGCCTTGATGGAAAGCCTGATGAATCATGTTTTGGGGAATTCTTTGACCCAAGAAAAACCTAAACTTTGCACTTTGTCAAATTCTAATTGCCCTAGATTACCCAATTGTTTATGTTTCATGGATTCCATAAGATCTCACAGCTTTTATTATATTGAGTAGTATGGAATGATAAATGTATGAATTACACTACAAAGATTTAATCTTAAGTTTTCGAATGCATTTAGGCCATATGAATGGGACTACATGATTGATCATTTTATTTTCCTAAGTATTGTTGTGTTTTGCAGAATTCGTCTGATCTTGGAATCCCTGAGGAGCTCTTTTTGTAAAATCCTTAAAGGTTTGGATTCCCCAAAATTTTCCACATGTCAAAATCCTCAAGGTTCTTAAGAAATTGAAATGTGTTAAAAGCTTGAATTCTAAGCGTTGTAACTTGATTTCTTTGGGTTATAATGATGAATTGTGACTTACTAACTGTTGCATATGAAGTGTCATGATTAATTTAATAATGCAATAATGTAGTAGTAATATTTTCTTGGAATTTTAGTGATTATGGTATTTATTCTAACCAGATGTAGGTAAATTTAGCAAGGCCAAGAGTTATAAAGGAAAATCTACTGAACTTGTCAAGGAGGAGCCAACCACTAGAGCTGAAAAGATGAAGTATGATTTTAAGGGGAGACTCCTAGAGTGTAAGATTGCTTCACATTGGGCTAAGCTTGGAGATACAAACATGGGAATGTGTGGATTATAAAGATTTTAAGCAAAGGATGTATGGAAATACACCCACTCCACTAGATAGAAGATTGGTGAAGACATAATTAGCTCAAGCAACTAGTTTCCCTCCCTTAATGCAATGCATAGAATTGATTATAGAGTATTCCAAGAACTATGATTCAAATAAGAGGGTGATAGTGGGTCCCCAAGTTGGAGTAATGGCCAATTTGACAAAGGATTCCATAGCAGAGGCCTCCAATATTACCGCACATCTTAAGTTGGTGAAATTCAATATGGAGCTAGCAAATAAATTCTATGTAGATGATATAGATGAGGCATTAGAGATGATGGATTCTATTTGGATTGAAAAGCCAAAACCTCATTATTCCAAGCTGCCAAAACAATTGCACATAAGTGATTTTAAGCTGAAATACAATGACATGATCACTCTTCTCAACAGAGTGGTGGGTTTGGAGAAGGCTTCTCTATTTGAAGACTAGATGTTTTATGTCATAGCACAAATTGAGAAAGGAATTAATTATCATTGGGAAATAATGATCAATGATAACATAGACAGAAATTTAAGGAAGGTTCGAGATACAATAACATTTACCATGACTTCTTATGTGGTATACATTCTTGTAAGGAGTTATAGATATAAAGGTTTGAGTTGTAAAGGCACAATTGGTCAAGATAGAATCTATGATGTATACCCCTAGTTACATTTGAATACTTCCAATTAGAGGATGGTTAATGATTCTTATACAATGTATATTGCAAGGACTTTACAGGATGCATTGCATATGAGAATTTCAACTGATGCAATGAAGCTTATCAGGAAATATGGTTATTGGCTCATACAATTTCCAAAATTTACATACATTAGAGTTCATGGTAGCCCCAAGGTCCCCTATAGGCTTCCAAGGTATCCATTCGATAAGATGATATTGGTTGAGGTGACAAGGTAGTTGGTAGATTTGAATGCAATTCTTAAAGCTATGCACAAGATAGGAGCTAGTGGAGAATTTCCTTTGAGAATTGGTGGTTGGGAGGATTTTTAATCAATTCAAAGTGCTCAACACTCAGAGAAAAAATGGCTCATTTGCATTTGAATCTCCATTCAATCAGGCACAATTTTGATCCTTATGGAGTAGTCCAGAGAATGGCCAATAGAGAATACAAACAAAAGGATAGTATTGAAGAATATTGGGCCAATTGTAGAGATGAGTTTGAGGTGATTAAAATAAGATAGTCCAATATTCCATTGAAAATGATAAGACTTTATGTTGTTTTCCAAGCTCTTGATCAAATTGAAGATGAAGAGCAGTTATATAGTATCACAACTACATGCAATATTAGAATAAAACTCTTCCTTCTATTGACTAGGCTAAAAATGAAGTAGTGGAGATGGAACAAATCAATACCCCAATGATGAGATATTCAAAGTAGTGGATAAAGCATAAGATATTAGAAATAGAGGTTGATGAAATCAAGCCTACCTATGAGCTGATGGGTGATTCGAAGGATTTTTGTCAAAATTTGAAATTCTCCATTTTCTCTAGTTTTGGTATCATTAGAAAGTGCTCGAGATCCTAACACAAATACAACTCAAATGGAGTCAATTGGAGTCCCAAAGCTTAAGATATATATGGTCAAACTTCTAGTGAACTCTTAGAACCAGGCCAAAAAAAAAGGCAAAAAATAAAAGTCATTAAAATTGATTAAAGTCAACACCATTGCGTAGTGCTTTTCGTCACAATTTTGATGGAGTTCATTTTTCATAAAATGGAGTCCGTATGGCGAAGTTATGGAAGGTCAAAGATTGGGTCCAAATTGTCCTGACGACATCAATGCCCAATCAGCTCAATGGCCAATCAGCCCTTGGAACACATCACCTCATCCCCCCATGTGGCAAAATTTTATTGGCAAAAAAATATATATAAAAATAAAATAAAATAAATATATATATATATATATATTTTAAATAAAAAAATAAAGTATATATTTGAAGATGGGCCCCACCGATCCATGAGGGGTGGCCCACATTAAGTGGGGCGCCACCCATGGTATGGGGGGTGACCCACCTTAATGGGGAATGCATCCCCCACTTAAAGGAGGAGATAAAGATGAGGGGAGTGTGGTGGGACCACCACCCCCCATTCTCTCTAAAACTTAATTAATTTTTGCCATAAAATGTCTTAAAACAAGGCTATTTCATATATTTTAAACCATGGAAATTTTATACCCCTCTATTCGGGAATATTAGGAATATTATTCCCAAATTAAGGAGCCTATTCAAACTACATCCCCAAATTAATATGGAATAAATCCCTTTGTAACCATTCAAATGGAAAAATAAATTATCTTGAGGGGGTATTATCCTTCCGGGAATCATAAGAAGGGGATATTATTGGAATTTTCTCTATGTAAGGGAGATTGGGTAGTTAATTGGTTTTACACCAATTTTGGCAAAAAATGTAATATAAAAAGGGGTAGAATGGGGGTGTGAAGGCAAGTGATTTTGGAAGAATTTTGCAAGTGTGAGAGATTGTTTTCCTTGGAGAAATTATTGTATTTATGTGCTTTTGGAGAAGCTTGTTTCCACGCACTTTGGAAGTGCATTTGTAAATTTCTTTGTAAACCAAGGGGAGGTTCTACCAACAAATGTAACCAAATTTCTAGAGGAATAATTGGATCGGTCCACTCATTAGAGAGGGGTCCGGAGATGTAGTCATTCTAAACGACAAACTCCGTTATCAATCTACATTTGCACTCTCTTTATCTCTCATTTTGTTCTATCTTTAGTTTGTAATTTCGTTATTTAAATTATGTTTGTGTTTAATTATAATTAAGCACTTTTGGTTTGTAATTGTTAACGTAAGCATTCAAAGCAAATGTCATAGATCCTTAAATCATATCAAATTGGTATCAGAGCTGTGTTTTGACTAGTATTGTAGATTTGAATGCTTAAACTCTTGAAGCTTCAACAAGGCAAAGGAAAACTTGAAGAATACAATCCTGAGATCGACAAGTGAAGGACTTCACCAACAATGGATGAAACTAAAGCTGGGAAAAGCACTGAGCAAGAGCTTTATGATAAGTATTTCCAGCGAGGCTTCCTCAAAATGAAGGCTATGGTGGAAGAGTTGTATGTGGAAAAGAAGAAGTGCAAAAAGGGAGATTCGTCGAAGCAATAAAAGAAGGAAGATCGAAAGGACAAAGAAGGAAAAGATCTAGAAGCTCCATCTCCTCCATCTTCCCCTTCTTCTTCTTCCTCTTCTACTACTGTTAATCCTTTCAAAAGAAAGTCTAAGCCTATTATTAAACTTGATGTAAAATTTGAGTTGCCTAAGTATTGTGGTGAGTTAAATGCCAAAAATTTAGATGATTGGATCCGATAGGTAGAAGTCTATTGTAGGATTCAAGGCATAACAAAAGATGCTTCTATGATCCAATTAGCCACTCTCCAGTTGGGAGGTACAACTCTCACCTGGTGGGAGAGTAGGACTTGAGAGGAATTTGCTCGCCATGGTAAGGTCAATATGACTTGGATGGAATTTATTGCTTCCCTTAAAAAATAGTTTTATCCTTTAGGTTATATGCAACAATTAACCATGAATTGGCAAAATTTTAGGCAAGGTAAGGGTCATTCTGTCCAAGATTACACTCATGAGTTTATAAAATAGGCTATTGCTTTAAATGTTCCATTGTATACTCAAGATACACTACTCAAGTACATAGGTGGTCTGCATTCTAACCTAAGACATACTATTCTAATGTTGAGTCCTAATAATTTGGATGAAGTGTCAATCCAAGCCACTCATTTGGAGTCAAGGGGTAAGAACACTGTCAATGATAATAACTCAAAGAAACCATCTAAGTCTGAGGGGAAACCTAAGGGTAAAGATAAAGGAAAAGGAAAAAAGATAGCCATGGTAAAGAAAGAGGGTGAAAAACCCACCTGTTCTCATTGTAAGAAAGAAGGAAAAGAAGATTCTAAGTGCTGGAAACTACATCTAGAACTAAGGAAAAAGAGGTATGGTGGAAACAAAGGGAAGCAAAAGACAGCTACTGTAACACAACAGGATCTTGGATTTGATTCCAGGGATGAGACGAAGATAATTGCCACCAAAATTCAAGGTAAAACAAAGATATATCTCTTGCATCTAAATCAAGTATTTCTGCAAGTACAAGTAAGCAACCTACAGTAGATAAGCAGAGGAATGAACTTTTTCATATCCGTGTGATAACTAAACACACTAAGGTTGATACTCTATTTGACACAGGTTCAAAAGTTAATCTCATAACTGAAGAAGTTTTTAAAAAGCTAAATTTGACTACAACTCCTCATTCAAAGCCATACCCTTTGGGATGGGTTTGTAATGATGCATAGTTACAAGTCATGAAACAATGTAAGCTTAGTTTTGCAATCACTACAAACTTTAAAGATGAGATTGTAGTAGATGTTGTACCTTTAGATATTTTTGGACTTGTGTTAGAAAGTCCATATTTGTATGACTATAAAGTTATCTTCTTTAGGGAGGAAAACAAGTATCACCTATTTAAGGATGAGATTGAATATATTGTATGTGCACACAAAGTCAAAAATAGTATTGCATTAATTAATGTTAGTCAGATGAAAATATTAGTGAACTACACTAAAAACTTTGTGTTAATGCTTGTTAAGGCCAAAGAAGATGAAACATCTGAGGCACTTAAAGGAAGTGATCCTAAACATAAGGCTGAATTGGTCAAAGTTGTTTCCGCTTATGATGACTTGTTTTAGAAACCAAAAGGATTGCCTCCTAAAAGAGATATTCAACATGAAATTCAATTGCAGTAGGATGCACCACTACCTAATATTGGCATGTACCATTTGTATGTCATGCAAAATGAAGAAATCAAAAAGCAAGTTCAGGAGCTTGTCAACAAATGAGTGATTCGTCCAAGCACATCACCTTGTGGTTCTCTGATTGTTTTAGTTCCAAAGAAAGATGAAACATGGAGGATGTGCATCGACTTCAGGGCACTGAACAAAATCACCATCAAAAACAAGTATCCACTTCCTAGAATTGATGACTTGCTTGATCAGCTTAAGTATGCAATTTATTTCTCTAAATTAGATTTGTGAAGTGGTTATCATCAGATTAGAATTGCAGAGGATGATATTTGGAAAATTTATTTCAAGAAAAAATAGGGACTTTATGAATGGCTGGTTATGCCCTTCGAGCTTACCAATGCACCCGCCACAGTCATGCAAGTCATGAATGACATCTTTCATCCTTACATTGATGATTTTGTTATTGTATATCTTGATCATATCCTAGTTTTTAGCAAGTCTTGGGAAGACCATGTAAGTCATGTTAAAAAAGTTTTTGTTTACTAAGAAAATAAAAACTCTATGTAAAGATGTCTAAATGTGAGTTTGCAAAGATATCTCTTGTGTACTTAGGTTATATCGTAGGGAGTGGTCAATTGAAGTTCAACCCTACGAAGGTCGAGGCAATTGTAAACTGGCCTAAGCCAAGTACTGTAACTGAAGTTAGGAGTTTTTTGGGTGTTGTCCAATACTAGAGGAAGTTTATTACAAACTTCTCCTTCATCGCATCATTGTTGCATGCATTAACAAGTACAAAGATAACTTTTTAGTGGGGAGGACCACAATAGAAGGCCTTTGACACACTAAAGGAAAAGTTAAGCACCGCACCAGTCCTGGCTCTACCAGATTTGTGCCAACCATTCGAGATTGAAACATATGTGAGTGGATTCATCATGGGAGAAATATTGACACAAGGAGGTAAGCCGATCTGTTACCACTCTGAAATTTTTTCTAGCGTAGTAAGTAATATTTCAACTTATGATAAATAAATTTATGCTTTAGTACAAAGTGTTAAGAAATGGAAACATTATATAATAGGCAAGGAAACATTAATCCATACCGATCATCAGCCATTACAATATCTGCATTCACAAACTAAGTTGCAACAAAGTAGGCATTTTTGGTGGATGGGATTTTTACAACAGTTTCACTTAGTCATTAAGTATAAGAAAGGATCCCATAACAAAGTAGCAGATATGCTTTCTAGATATCCCATTTCTAATGCTTCGATAATCCTTAAAAATAGTTCCATGATTCATGCAAGTTTGTAAGAAAAATATGCTACTGATGAAAATTTTAAGGATATCTATGCAACTCTAATCCAAGGCAAACAAGTAGAAGAAAATGATTACTATGTGCATGATAAGCTCTTGTATAACTTAAGAAAATTATGCATTCCAAAGAATGAACAAGCACATGTAATCAGAAAGCCACACGCATCGCTAATTGTAGAAATTTTTTGGGTTAGTAAAACTTTGGCATAATTACAAAAATATTGCTATTGGCCCCAAATGCAAGAAATTATAGCAAAATATATTAAGAGATGTGTGATGTGTGCAACTAGCAAACCAAGTAATAGGAAATTGGGGTTGTACACACCTTTGCTTGTATCGTCTCGACCATAGGAAAGTGTATCTATGGATTTTTTTATGGGGTTACCTATGTCTAGGAAAGGGCATGACTATTTGTATGTAGTAGTTGATTGGTTCAGAAAGATGTGTATTCTTATGCCATGTAAAAATCAAGTCACTGCTGAATTGACAACTCATGTATTTTCCATTTGTATGGGTTCACTTTGGGTTACCCACTTCCATTGTATCAGATCGAGATTCTCGATTCCTTGGGGAGTTTTGGTCAGTCTTATGGGGACTTATGGATACTAAACTAAAGAAGAGTACAACCTTCCATCCAAATACCAATGGAAAAACATAGGTAGTCAATAGGATAGTCATTCATCTACTCAGAGGATATTGCAGCAAGAATCCTAAGTTGTGGCATGAAAGTTTTCATTATGTGCAAGATGCCTACAACCATGTAGCCCATTCTTCTACAAAGAGGTCTCCTTTTGAGACTTGCTTTGGTTACTTGCCAAAGACACCAATGGACTTCGCTCTTGGAACAAATGATGTTGAAGATGGATGCCTTGATGCAGAAAGGGCTTTAACATTCATCGAGAAGGTCCAAGCAGTTCATCAGGCTATAGAAGCACAATTGGAAAAGAGAAGCAAAGTACAAGGCTCATCATGACAACCATCATAGCAATCATCATTTCCAAGTTAGAGATAGAGGTTGGTTACACATAAGCAAGGAAAGAATGCAAGGTGAAGGAAGGAAGCTCAAGCTGATTAGATATGGTCCATTCAAAATTCTGGAAAAGATTGGCACAAATGCCTTCCACCTTAATCTTCCTCCATACATGCAGATTTACGTAGTAGTTAATGTTGAGAACTTGAAGTTGTACGAACCTACGATGATACTAGATGAGGAGGCTGAAGTGCAAGTTCCATCAATTGACGACGTTTCACTAGAGTACATGTTAGAGTTGCCTGAAGACATCATCCTTGACAAGAACACCAAGACTTCACAAAGAGGACAGTTGAATACCTATGAGTGGGGCTAAAAGGGATGCATCCAAGCAAGGAAAAGTGGATGTAGATTGGTAAAGTGAGGGAACTTTACCCTCACTTACTTTCCGAGTGACCAACTTTTAGAGGTCCAAAAGCTCTCCAATGGGGAGGATTGATATGGAGGATTTTTGTCAAATTTTGAAATTCTGCACTTTCTCTAGTTTTGGTATCATTAGAAAGTGCTCGGGATCCTGACTTCAACACAACTTGAACAGAGTCAATCGTAGTCCCAGAGCTCAAGATATATATGGTCAAACTTCTAGTCAACTCTTAGAACCAGGCCAAAAAAAAGGGCAAAAAATCAAAGTCATTAAAACTAGTTAAAGTCAACACCATTGCATAGTGCACTTCATCACAATTTTGACAGAGTTCATTTTTTGAAAAACGAAGTCCGTATGGTGAAGTTATGGAAGGTCAAAGATTGGGTCAAAATTGTCTCGATGATGTCAGTGCCTAGTTAGCTCAACGACCAATCAACCCTTGGCACACAACATCACCTTATCCCTCCATGTGGAAAAATTTTATTGGCAAAAAAAAATATATAAAATAAAATAAAATAAAAAATATTTATATATTTTAAATAAAAAAATAAAGTATATATTTGAAGATGGGCTCCACCCATCCATGAGGGGCAGCCAACATTAGGTGGGGCGCCACCCATGGTATGGGGGGTGACCCACCTTAATGGGGAACACATACCCCACTTAAAGGAGGAGATAAAGAGGAGGGAAGTGTGGTGGGACCACCACCCCCCATTCTCTCTAAAACTTAATTAATTTTTGACATAAAATGTCTTAAAATAAGGCTATTTCATATATTTTAAACCATAGAAATTTTATACCCCTCTATTCGGGAATATTAGGAATATTATTCTTAAATTAAGGAGCCTATTCAAACTACATCCCCAAATTAATAGGGAATAAATCCCTTCATAACCATTCAAATGGAAAAAGAAATTATCTTGAGGGGATATTATCCTTCTGGGAATCATAAGAAGGGGATATTATTGGAATTTTCTCTATGTAAGGGAGATTGGGTAGTTAATAATTGGTTTTACACCAATTTTGGCAAAAAATGTAATATAAAAAGGGGTAGAATGGGGGTTTGAAGGCAAGTGATTTTGGAAGAATTTTGCAAGTGTGAGAGATTGTTTTCCTTGGAGAAATTATTGTATTTCCGTGCTTTTGGAGAAGCTTGTTTCCACGCACTTTGGAAGTGCATTTGTAAATTTCTTTGTAAACCAAGGGGAGGTTCTACCAACAAATGTAACTGAATTTCTAGAGGAATAATTGGATCAGTCCACTCATTGGAGAGGGGCCCAGAGATGTAGTCATTCTAAATGACGAACTCCGTTATCAATCTTCATTTGCACTCTCTTTATCTCTCATTCTATTCTTTCTTTAATTACTTTGTAATTCCGTTATTTAAATTCTATTTGTGCATTTAATTATAATTAAGCACTTTTGGTTTGTAATTGTTAACGTAAGCATTCAAAGCAAATGTCATAGATCCTTAAATAAGATCAATGGGAGACTTAGAGTCTCAATCTTTAGAGGATGATTTTGAAAGAACACAAGAAGATATGCTTGTATCCCAAGAGGAAGAGGATTCTGAGGAACAACCTCTCATCATAAAAAGGAGAACTAGAGGGTAGGCTAAGGCAATGGCCAAAGGTGTTGAACTAAAGAGATAACTTTAACCCAAAAGGAGGAACCCTTCAAAAGAAATCACCAAAGAAACCATATAGGCTATGCCTTCAAAGAAGAGAAAAATTGTTAAATGAGGAAACAAGGGCTCTTCACCTTAAAAGAAACCAAAGAAAACAAAGGATAGTGAATAAGGTGAAACCCGAACATGAGCAATTAAAATAGAAAGTTTTGGGGACAAGACCTAAGTTTATGTTAGGAGGAATTCTCCTCACCTAAAGGTTTCACCCTCTAATGTGGAAAGCCTTGAGAAAGTGGTTGATGAATAAAAAAGGACTACAAATGAGGCACTAGTTGATAAGTGTGAAAGTGTGAAAGTGGATGCTACTAAGAATAATCCTCCCTAATCACCTCATCAACATGTTCCCTTTGAAAAAGAGGAGGGAGAGATAGCAGAGAATGTAGATGACAATTCCAAAGGACAAGAAGAAGAAGAAGAGGAGTTGGAAACTCCTAAAGATGGAGATCTTAGTAATCTTGGAGATCAATTGGAGAAGAGTTCCTCTGGGGAAAGAAATGAAGAAGAGAAAGAACTTAAAAAGACAGAGGAGAATCCCTTTGAGTCACCAAGAAGGGAGGAAGAACAACAATTTGGTGAATAAGATACAAATAAGGAGCAAGAAAGGTTGGAGAATGTTCAAGTGGATAAGATACAAGACCTCCAAGGAAAAATTAGTCCTCAAAATGAATCTAATCTAGAAGAATATACTGCTCCTAATTGGATGAAGTAAAGTTTGAAGCCTAAACTAGTGGTCATTGAGGAGATAGCTCCAAATTGGGGAAAATTTCTAGTAGGTTTAGGGAAAACAAAAGAAAGAAAGAAAGCCAAGACTATCTCTAGGATTACAAGAGATGAGTCCAATAACGTGGTTTTATATATTTCCACTCCCATAGTTGAGAAGGATAAAAGTGAAGCTAACCCTACATATTACAAAGTGGAGACCATTAATTTGGGACCATCTACAAAGAAGCAGGACACTGAAGAGTTGAAAGATTCAATGGATGCAATCCTGAAGAGGTTAGAGAGGGAAAAATAGGCAAAGGAAAATTTGAAACAATGAGTTGAAGAATTGGAGAAATACATTCAACATCTTATTAAACCTTTGCAGAACCATGATAGTGTAGTTACTTAAAGTTCAATTGATCTATTATCCAAGGATGTTGTCAATGAGATTGATAAAATGAAATCCTCTCTACAAACCGCTCAAGAATGGATTAATGGGGTTTATGAAAATTGTATTGTTTTACTTGAGGAAATTTTACATGTGCAGGAGAATGCTTCTTTTTAGGATGAACTACAACAATTAGTTGCAAAGTGTAAGGGAATAGATGACAGATCCATGATCAAATTAATGAAGGTAATTGAGGTTCCCAAAGAGGTATTGGTAGAAGAAGATATTATTGTATTTGAAGATGTAGATAAACCATGGGAGTGGATGAAAGCATTTGAATTCAAAAGGGAACTCATGAATAAAGCTTTGGAGGGAACTCCAGAAATTATGAATAAGTTGAATGATATTTTAAATTGTTGCATGTTGTTCTTAGAGATTGTGATTAGAAGGAAAAAGCTTAGCAAAAAGTATTTGAAGATTGATTTGTTGAAGCAATGGTGGAGAGATGTGTACTCTAAGGTTGTAGATGGCTCAATATCTGCAAATAATTTAGAGGATGTAGCTATGTACATCACAATTTGACTATGTAGTGATGTAGGGAACTTATGTCTAACTTAGATTTAATTTAGAAAATTCAAAAGGTCAAAGGGTTTAGAAAATTTCCTAAGTTTGAAACCATGATCAACAGTAACAATGGATGATGTTGTAGTAGAAAAACTTCCCAAATTAAGTTTTTCCTAACCAAGGACAACCTACAATGTCACAAAACTAGTGCAATCTTCTAAGGCTCTTTGCAGATTCTCAGATTGTGAATTCACCTATTAAGCATGAACATACAATTGAACTTAAGTGTATCAGAAAAGGAAGCTCATGTACTAACTTTACACAACAATTTTTCATCAACAAATTACAAAAAGTATGAACTGAAAATTCATAAAATACTACAAATTACATCCACCATTAAAGTTGAACATGAACTACCAACAAAAAATAAACTTAAAATTAAATGAACAATGCTGAAAAAAAAATTGAAGGATAATTCATGCACACATAATGAACAATACATCTATATCAATTTTCTCTATACCAACATCTGTATCATTTCTCCCTTCCTCGGAATGATGATCTTCTGAGTTTTGCTTCTTTGTCCTTGTTCCCTTTAAGTTGTTCTCCTTTGGGTTCATGATCTGAAGTTTCAACATTGTAGTAAGCATCAAGCTTACTTGCATTACCACCCTCATGCATTTGTTCCCCTTCCTCATCAGAGGCTACCTCATCCAAATCAATCCTTATTCCTCCCTCAAGATGCTTGAATTAGTCCTCACAATCTGAGTCCTTGATGAGGTAAAAAAATAACCTCATCAATATAATGGAATCAATACTCAACCTTATACCTTCCAGCCAAACTTACTTGCCAATTAATTACCTTTAGGATAAATAATTGCTCTCTTTTTATGAATAAGTGTGCAATCTTTATTACTTGAAATCAGCCAAAATAAGCTAATTTGTGTTGATTTAATGGTTTAGTTCTTGAGCATTTTATAGGTCAAATTCCACCATTGGTTACCATTCCAGTCAAAAAGGGTTTAACGTAGGTTTCAATACTATTGAAGACAATTGAGTGGGTGCCAGAATTTCAGGAGCATACATTATGGGACGAGTCTTCATAGTTTCTGTTATTTTCAGTTCTAAAGACTCTATGTCTCGTGTCGAGCTTCTTTAATATTTCATGTCATGGGCTATAAAGTCTGTTAGATGCTTTCATATAAATATGTAACTGTTGAAAATGATGAATACAAAAGAATATCGTTATGTTGCCACTATGTCTTTCTAAGTTAAATTTTCATATGAATAAAATGAGTTTTTCCCACCACTTTTGGAATTATTGAACAATGTGAATGGAGTTCTTTGAATGAAATAATTTGGAGATTATTAGTGCATGTGATCTAAGATAGCTGTAGAAACACCCAAGAGCTGGCCACACGAGGGTTATAGATTAGATAGATAAGTATTTTACTTGTCATTTTGTACTTTCTTTAAGTAGATAATAATCAAAATTGGAATTTATTTTCATGTGTATGTCATGCTATCAATACCAATCCTCCAGGTTATAGCTAAGTCCATAGTCTCTAAGTTTAGTGTCTGAAGTTCTAGATCACCTTCCTTCAGTTGTTTCAAATTGTTAAATTGTTTTTTTCTGATAGCTGTTTAGATTTTTATCTTTTGCACTAGATCAATGTCTCCTAGTTCTTTACAAGTTTTACTTCTTCAACAATCTATATATTCTTTAGAATAATCATTTCGATGCTTTCTAGCTTAGCGGTGATGCTTTTTAGATTCATAGTTTTTTGCTTTCTAGTTTAATTATTTCAAGTTTTCTAGATAGATGATTTCCTTCTTTCTAAGTTTAAGAGGCCTTTTAGGTTAGAGTTTTATTTAGCTGTTCAGTATTTAGGAAACTTGAGAGAGATAGTCGAGATGTCTTCTATTGCATACAACCTTTGGACACTACTCTGTCGATATATTAATGTGTTTATTAACTAAAGTTTTAGGACTTGACGACAGCCTATCACTTTTTGGTGCTGTTGCTAGGGAGCTTTCTTTTTCTAGTGTTAGTAGGAGATATCTTGAATACCCATTTTAGGAATAGAAATAGTCCTTTGGCTTCTTTTATGCATGGTCAGGAAACAAGGCCACCCCAATCGATGTACCAACAATTAGGGAGGAAGGAAACTTAGATCAAGAACTTACTGAGGAATTGAACGAATAGGGTCAACCTGAGACCTTCCCACATGCTCAAGAAAGAGAACATATAGTCGTAGAGGAGTATATTCCTTTGCAAACTATAGGACCTCACTCAACTAAATGAATTTTAGAAGAGGGTCGTGTCCCCTTCAACATCATGGGTGACTGTAGAAATTCCACCAACAACAACAATAACCCTCCACCACCACGCACATTCACTTATCCTATTGCTATTGATTCAGATGATGATATGAAAATGAAAAATATCTCACTAGACTTCTTGCCAACCTTTCAAGGTTTTTCTACTGAGGACCCTGATCAATATCTATTTGAGTTTAAATTCTTGTGTCAGACATATGATTACAAGAATGATAATCAGAAACTCAAGCTTTTCCCTTCCACTCTGAAAGACTCAACCATGCACCTGTTTATGGGATTAGCTTCTTAGACAATAACCACCTGGGATGAAATGGAGTCTGTCTTTCTGGAGAAATACCAAAGATATTGTAGGGTCAATGATAGGAAAGAAGAACTATTCAAGATAAGGAAAACTAAGGATGAAAGTTTAGAGGATTACCTAGATAGGTTTATATTCTTATCTAAATGTTGTGGTGGAGAAGTCATAAGTTTTGATATTCTAAAGACCCTATTGCTTAAAGGTCTTGATGATGAAGCTTGAAGGAGCTTGGATTTAATGGGGAAAGAAGATGCGTCCCAACTGGGATTGGACGATATTATGGAATTGTGTAAGAATTTCTCTAGAACTTGAGGAGGTATCCAGAATTCCACCCCCTTAAGAGGTTCCAATGAAATAAGAAAATACGTGAAGAGCTAGCCAACTTCAAGACTGACATTCTAGTTCAGTTAAACACCACTTTAGATGACATACAGGCTAAAACACAAAATCTTGAAACTTTTTCCATTTATTGCCCCAAGTGCAGAAATAAACATTTGCTAAGGGAATGTCCTTTGGAAAAAGTTGACAAGATTGATGTTTGTCAAGTGTGTGAAAAAAATCACCCCATTGATTAGTGTGAGCTTCTGAATTCCATCAAGAATTCCAAGAAAAGAACAACCCTAGTCTAGGAAGAACTAAACATTGTAAATCAAAGAACTGGAGGGAATTTCTCCTATGGCTAGAACTCAAACCCTAATTGGAGACCCCAACCTAATTGGAACAATAATCAATGGACAACACCTTGGTATCAGGCACCACCTCCAGTATCCCCAAATTGGGGAACTTATCTTTAGGGACCACCTGAATGAGAAAATCAATCTTGGGGTAACCCTTAGTGGCCTAACTAGCCTCAATAGCAGTGATACCCCCAAAACTCCATTCCTCAATGGAATCAACCTCATCATCAGTTTTATATTGGCCCCAGGAGGATTCCTAATCAACAACAAAAATCTTCTACCACCTCCGTAGAATACTCAAAAAAATGAACAAGTTAACCAACCGCCACTTCCAGCACAACCAGTTCTAAACCCCAAGAACAATCACCCAAATACTCCAGTGTGCTCAACCGAACAAGACAATATCACTAGACTGAATGCCATAAATTATGGAAACCTACAATTGATGTCTGGAAAAACACTTTCATAGCTGACTATTAAGGAAATCCTAGATTAACCTATTAAGAAGTCTACTAAGAAAACCACAATAACACCCACATCCATAGAATAAGTCCTAGAAACCATTAACACAAGCCTGACCCACCATCTTCAGCTGGAGCTTTTGACCTACCTAAGGAGGAGGGGGGTCAGTCTTCAACTAAAATTTCAAAGGATTCCACTCCTGAGGACAAAATCAAAGCACCTTTTCCAGATCATCTGAAACTGATTACTATGAAAGATACTCTGGAAAAGACCACATGTATTGAAACTGCATTGATACTAGAAATTAAACAATTGCAGATTGAAGTCCCTTTGTTACAAGTGATTAAGGAAATTCCTGAGTTAAACCAGTTGATTAAATAGTTGTGTATCAAAACCCTAGGGAGAAAACTAAAATGAATAAATACTGTCCACATAAATGGGTGTTGGTTCTTAGTTGTGATCATATGGTTTGTCCTTGATGACAAAATCCCTTTCAGTTGATTCTACTTGTTGACAGTTTCAGATTGGTTTCTCATGCTTTATCTTGGTATATTTTTTTCTATATGGTTTACTTGTCTTGGAATTCAGTGGATAGTTTACATTCAAAATTTTAATACCTTATGGTACTGATCAGTTTGAGCTTCGTATAGTCTCAGGTTATCTATTTTGTACATTTTTTTAGCGACGAAAAAAGAACATATTGACATGACAATGCTAGGGTCTCCCCTATCCTTTTTTCTGATAAACGTCTGTGTTGCCTATCGACAAGATGTTTCTGATGTCATGATGATTGGATTTTACATACAGGTAGCTTTCGGCAGGACTTCTCCATGGTTTCGGTGATAGAGGGTGATCCTTATCGGCAGGAGTTATACCGTCGGTATGAAGTTACTGCGAGATTGTTATGTCTCACCAACCAGAGGTTGAATGGGAACACATTGGCAAGAGTTGCGACATTGATATAATGTCATAGTGAACCCTGTGGGTCTCACCGATGGAATACATATGGACCTTGTTGGCATAGGCATTGAGTTGTCTCAGTGAATAGGAATGATCATGTGGGCTTTTGGTAAGACACATGATGCTCTACTAGAAGTCACCCCGACTATGCATTGTCTTAGTGAAGGCAGATGAAGGATACATCTCGACAAGAGTGTGTTTTTGTTTCAGTGACTCAGAACGGATAAATTATTTCGGTGAAACATAATGAAATATACATATGGTCTCCCCGATAACAATTTGTCACGGTGACCCACATGAGAATGAAGGTTACATTTCAGTGAGAGAACTATTGTGTCTCGCTGACCGGCACAAGAAAGAATTTTTCGGTGAGAAAATTTTTCATCGAAGTGAGGTCATGGTGAGGTTGCTGTGTCTTGCCGACCGCTGATAATGAAATACATTTCGGTAAGACTCATGAGTTTTGATGTAGAGTCTTAGCAAACCCGTCAAGTCTTGCTGACAAAGTCTTATGAATGGCTTTCGGTGAGAGGTTGGTAATGTCTCGGCAATCAAGTATGTATTGTGGGGTGTTTCGGTATGTCTCAATGAATTCCTTGGGACCTCTCCTCGATTATGAATTGTCTCAGCAACACTGGATGAAAGGATGATTTTTTGTAAAACAAAGCATTATCTATGAAATGTCTCCCCGACAGTAGAATGTCACAGCGACAAACAGAGGGATGACTGGTGGCGATACATTTTCCTTCGACATAACATTTCATCGATGGACAAATGGATACTTCTTGGCGAGACGTTGGACTTTGTTAGGACTACAAGGTTGTCTCAGTGAATGATTAACAAAGACTCAATCACTGTGGCTAACATGGGAATTTCTAAGTATAGTTGTAGGCCAACATCATTGCTTGGCATCAAATCTTAGAACGGTTACATGGCAGAGTATTCTTTGAGTTTCATTTGTGGGCAGTCGTGGTTTTGAAATAACGGATTATTTGCAACCCTCTGGACATGCGTTACTCTTGATTTTTACCATCATCTACAGATTGTCATTATTTAGCTTCATATTCTAAAATTAGCGAGTTTCAGATTCTTGTGAAAAATGCATTCTTTGAAGACCTTCTTCATGACAGACATACTTGAAACATATATAAAAACCAGTGTTGAAAACAGTGTAAGCTCTCTGGTTGTAATTCTGGAATATTGTTCTTTGGCTGTATAAAAAATGAATTGAAATACTCTGTATTAAAAATCTGTAAAACAAAGATGCAGAGATATATTGTAATATTCTTTTCTATGTAATATTTTAAGGATTCAATTTTTGAATTCTTAGGGTATTAGGCAGACAAGAAAAAATAGAGAGTTATGAGCTTAACTAAAAACAGAGAGATCCTCTGAGATATTATTATTGTTCAAAAATATAATTTGAGGGGTTGGTACTCCTTGAGATAGATATCTCTAAATGAGGGGTTGGTGCTCCTTGAGTGGGTGCTCAAAAATCAGCCTATAAGGCATTGTGAATAGTTGATTAAAAGTTAAGCCTGCAAGGCATTTCAGGAGTGGTTTTTATACCCCAGGAGGGTTTTCCACTCGGAAAAATCTTGTGTCTCTTTGTTCTTCTGAGTTCTCACTGCTTTACTATGTTGTTGTTTCAGTTCACTGTTGGGATTATTACTTTTCTCAATTCTGTTTATGAATGATTACATTCAACTCATGAATGCATTAATCAAAGTAATATTGAGATCAAATCTAAGCTATGTTTTTGAATTTTTGAAAATTGGTAAAATCTATTAAGACACTAATTCACCCCCCCTCTCATTGTCATTTTAACTCCAACAATGGGTACCTAACTGACTTGTTGGATGGAACGAACATTGCTCTCAAATATGATGATCCATGTAGTACACTTATAACAACAATAGTTAATGAGGTAGCAATACCCAATGCTTTGGTGGACCTTGGAGTAGCCATTAACTTAGTGACTCTTGAAGTGATGGAAAAACTAGGACTTACTAATTTATGCCCCACAACTATAGTCTTGTAGATGGAAAATCAATCCATAGCTATTCCCAAGGGCATCATTGAAAATGTTTTTGTTAAGGTGGATGGATGGGAATATCCAGTAGATTTTCAGATAATTGAGTCCCTTACACCCAAAGAAAGTTATCCAATAATTCTTGGATGACCATGGATGGCTAATGTTGCAGCCAAAACTGACTACAAAGAGGGAGGAATGACCATCTCACATGGATCTAATAGCAAAAAATTGTTTTTGTATCCCCTTGCCAAGCATGCTGAACACAATAAAGTATGGGTTGATGAACCAAAAAGTCCCAATGGGCAGGAAAATTTGGCTTCACTAGCCATGGTAGTCATCAAACAACATGGTGAATAATTAGAGGATGAATTCAAAAACAACGCGAAATTATTACTATGGATTCGAGTGGTGAGGAGATGAAAGACGTAGAAGAAATCCTAGGACACCCAATCAACATAGATCACACATAATTTGATGATTCTAGTTTCATAGGATTACCTTGTCCTTTGATGAACTTAGTTCCAAAAACTCACCATTTCCTCATAGATGTCACCAAGCTTCATAAAACTGTACCTCACAGTTGTCCTCTCAACACCCTGATAAGGCCCATGTATATTGTCACATGCAACTATCTAGGAGTTAAAATGATTATGTTGCTACCAGGAAAAACTTTGAACATTAATAGTTGGTTGATTAAGCTAGAAGAACATAGATTGTATTTAAACCCTGGTGAATAGATCTAAAGCGTTCCCTTGGGACAATATAGATATGAGAGGAATACACCCTAGTGTGCATACTCATCATATCTATACTTAGGATGTTTGACTTGTTTTCCAACCACAACGGAGACTCAATCTTGCTTTGAAAGATATTGTTAAAATTGAGATTGAGAAACTCCTACAAGTAGGGTTTATATACTTGATTTCAGACAAAAAGTGGGTGTCACCCTTGGTTGTGGTTCTGAAGAAGAATGGGAAGTGGAGATTGTGTGTAGACTATATGGAGCTCAACGAAGAAACACACATAAATTATTTCTCTTTTCCATTTGTAGACCAAGTGCTAGATAACTTGGTTGGGAGGAAATATTTTTCATTTTTGGACGTATTTAGTGGATACAACTAGATACAGGTAGTAGTAGAAGACCAAGATAAGATGACCTTTAGTTTCCCTTGGGGGATATTTTCATATTAGGTTCTCCCCTTTGGGCTATGCAATGCTCCTGCAACGTTCCAAAGGGCTATCCTGGCTATATTTGCTGAGTTGGTAAATGAGTGTCTGGAAGTTTATATGGACAACTTCATTGTATACGGTTCAACTTTCGATGAAGCCCTCAAGAATCTAGATAAGGTGTTAAAGTGATGAGGATCATCATTTTTCCATAAGCCATGAGAAATATCTAATCATGGTGCAACAAGGAATAATGCTGGGACATCACATTGTAGCCGAAGGGATTAAGGTTGATCCTAAGAAAATATACATAATACAACAACTCAAGATTCCAAAAACCTAGACTAATGTCAAAATTTTCTTAGGGCATGCTGGATACTATCGAAGATTCATAGAAAACTTCAGCAAAATTGTAGCCCCTATGTTTTCCCTCCTTCAGAAGAATGTAGAGTTCATTTGGACGCCTGAGTGTTAGTCGTCATTTTAAATTATTAAGGAGAAGCTCATCTCTGCTCCTATCCTTCGAGGACCTAATTGGAACCTTCCATTCCATATTTATGCTTATACGTCTAATGACACCATTGGAGTGGTTCTAGGACAAGAAGATGAGAATGGGGAAAATATGCCATATATTTCATCAATAAAAATTTGATGCCAATAGAAAGGAATTATACCACAATGGAGAAAGAATTCTTGGGTGTAGTCCATGTAATCAAGAAATTTTGACATTATGTCACAGGATACAAAGTCATAGTGTACACAAATCACTCAGCCATCAAGTACCTCATGAATAAACCTATGGTAAATGCAAGGATAATTAGGTGGTTACTTCTCGAGGAATTCAATGTAACAATTTTTGACAAACCAGGGAAGTCCAATGTAGCCATGGATTTCTTATCCCAGATTAAACATGATGGTGTCTGTGCTCCAGTACAAAATGAGTTTCCAGATGAAAATTTGTTCGCCATCTCTACTAAAAATCCTTGGTTTGTTGATATTGCAAATTATTTGGCCACTGTAGAAGTACCACCTCATTTTTCATCAAAATAGAAGAAACACGTTGTTAGAGAAAGTGCCCCTTTCAAATGGATTAATGGGATCTTATTTTGATGTGGACTTGATATGGTTCTACGACGTTGTGTTAGAGTAGATGAGACCTATATTATCCTTAGAGCTTGTCATTATGATCCTTCTGGAGGGCATTATTCTGCTAAAAGGATAACTCACAAGATTTTGGGAGCAGGATACTACTGGCCTTCAATGCATAAGGACATGAGGAAATATGTTCACAAATGTGATGAATTCCAAAGGGTTGGAAGATCAACTGCATCTAATGAAATGCCCTTGCAGCCTCAGGTAGTCCTGGAACCATTTGAACAATGGGGATTGGATTTTATCAGCCCTATAGACCCTCATACACAAGGAAAAGTGTACATTTTGGTTTGTATTGACTACCTAAGTGGGGGAAAGTGCAAGCCCTACGTGTTGCTAGGGAGGAACAGGTAGCTAATTTCCTTTCCAATAGAATTTTTCTCAGATTTGGAGCTCCAAGGACAATTGTCACAGATCAAGGCACCCAATTTATGTCTAAATTTTTGTTAGCCTTCACAGATCATTTCCAGGTAAGTCACAAGAAGTCCTCACCCTACCACCCTTAGGGAAACAAACAAGTCTAAGTCATTAATAGGGAATTGGAAAACATTTTAATGAAAAATGTTTCATCAGGAAGAAAAGACTGGGATAGGAAATTACCTGAAGTTGTCTGTGCTTACAATACCACTTGGAAATCAACCACTGGCTATAGTCCATATGAGTTAGTTTTTGGGAAGAAAACCCTCTTTCCCATTGAATTTGAACTCCAAACCCTTAGAATAGCCATGGAGTTGGGTATAGATCTTAAATGAGTCCAAATCAAGAGAGTTTTACAACTTAGTGAATTGGTCAAACTCCATTTGAATGTCGTCCATCAAACTGAATTGGTCCAACAACAACACAAGGTCTGGCATGATAAACATATCAAGGAGAAAGAATTCCATAATGGGGACTGTGCATTATTGTTCAATTCCAAATACAAGGATCATCAAGGGAAACTCAGAACACATTGGCTCAGACCACATGAAATTTATGAAGTATTTGCCAATGGTTCGGTCCAGCTGGAGCCCATTGATGGTGATACCCGAACTCTCCTAGTTAATGGGAACTGATTACACATCTACCATAAGCCTGTTAATAAAGAAGAATTTACCAAAATGTTAGAAATGCAGGGAAAAATCTAGTGCATTGACTCTACTATGGCAAGGTCAATATAGTTTTTCCCATAATAATAATAATAATACAAAAAAGAAGAAAAAAATGTGAATTTATTTTATTTTAGAATAATTCTTCAAATTCTTAATCAACTTCATCATTTGGACTTGCCTAAGTTTTTTCTATATTTTGCAGGACTTCATTTCTTTGGTAAACACAAATTCTAGTGCACCCTATTGCGATGCTTCGAAACTTGTTAGTGCGGTTGCTGCGATGCTCCAGAAACATGTTGCTTCCATGCTCTGGAACTTATACAAATGACTTGTCCCACTCCTCATCCTTGATCCTACATTCTAATGCATCTTTCAATGATGCTTCAGGAAGCCAAGGCCAAAATGTCACATCCTTCTTCCTTCCGGCAACATCTTTCAACGATGCTCTGAAATTTGCTTGGGTGCTTCAAAAATATGTTTGGTTGCTCCAAAAAATTTTGGTTGCTGCTCTGGCTCCAACTTTCAATGATGCTCCGAAAATTTTCAATCTTGTTACTACATTCCGATGACATCTCTCCACGATGTTCTAGAACTTTTTCTTCCTCCACTCTGCCTACATTTTTTGGCAATGACCCAAATTTTTGTAAGCTTTTTCCTTTTTTAGTATTTTGGTTTTTCCTAAGTTTTGCTCATGCCCATCACTTGATTTTCTTCCTCCTTGAGATCTACTCCCTAATAATCATTTTTCCATATCATATCAAATTTTCCCATAATAAATGAAATTAAATTATGACACCCCTTTTTTTCATAATAATTTTTGCCAACATTTCAACTATCCCATCCATGTCATTATTATCCATCTCCACCCTTTCCAAATAATATAACTATCCAATTATGTTAGCATAGGCAAGTGACATTCGATCTAGTGACAAGATGTAAGGAGCGTACAAATTTTTTTGTTTAAAAGTTAGTAGTTATTTTGAATAAAGGATAATTAATTGGCATGAACCATTCCCTCTTGCAATTTTGAAACTTGTGCCATCGCATGATTGCTAGATGTACGAAAATGGTTACGTAATTCTCCATGAAAAATCATCATAATTACTTAGTAAGGTGACAAGAAAGGTGATTAATTCCTCCTCCATTGGGTATATCAACATAGAGTCCCTTCTTCATTTTTAATTCAACAAGGAAAGTATTACGAAGTTCCTCAAAATTTCATAGAGTGGCAAGGAAAGAAAGAGGAAAAAATGGGAGGAGCCAAGAAAAAGTTCGAACCAACTTCTGTAGCTCAATTGTTGGCATTGGGCAATATTGTGGCTCTATTTCAAAAAGTTAGGTGGCTAGTATTCATGAAAAAGTTTGAAGGGTATACAGAGCAGCTTGTAAGAGAATTTGTTGAGAATTTTGTAGTTGGAAAAACCTTGGTGTGTGGCAAGTGATTTTGGGTAAGTACAAAAACCATTGCTCATCTTTCTGGTCTTGAAAATAGAGGAATTGATTTGAGTGAAAATGGAAATGTTACCTATCAAAGACTAGTAGAATTATTTCAAAGGGAAGGGGAGCCTCAACCCATAATTACCATTAGTACCAAGGCACAAGATAAAGGTTTCCATAGAATATCTCTTCCAAACCCTGGAGAACTATTGTATCCTAGATAATCAAATATTTCACCTGTGAAGGACAAATAGCTACAATAGTGGGACCCCCTTTTCGTTTGTTAATTCATTTGTGCCATGACATTGAGGACCCTTCTCTTAGGTTTAATTTACCAACCTTTCTGTGTCATTTAGTCACCTCCATGATAGAAAAATATAAAGTTGGGATAGGGCCCCTCAAACATCATAGTCTCATACAGTTGATATGAAAATACCATTTCCGCAAAAAGCCAGGAAAGAAGTGGAAAAAGTTTTTGTGGAAATTTGAAAAAGTAGAGTTTGAAAGACCACTCGAGGAGGGAGAGTCCTCTAAGCAAAAAAAATAGTTTTTAGAAGAACCCTCGTTTGATTCCTTGGGTGTTGTTGAATCCCAACAGACCTCAATAGCTCCTAGTGGCGATGTGCCAAAAACCTTTCCAGATGAGATAGAAACCCCAGTTTAGAAAGGGGATGTGGAAATTGTGCACTTTGGAGAGGAAGAAGAACCTCCTCGCAAGAGGAAGAAATTGAATAAGGTTACTTTTCAAACAACTCCTCCTCTATGGAGAAGTAAGAGGTTGTTTTCAGGATCTAATAAAACCATACCCCATGACATAGGAAGTACTTCCAAAAGAAAGAAGGCTAGGACTCAAAAAAGGGTAGTGGAAATTGAAAGTCCGCCTGGTAGTGAGGAAATAAATGAGATAGAAAAGTAGGGTGATCAATCCCCTAAGGAAGAGGACAAGAAGACACCATCACACAAAGAATAGGAGGGGGAGAAAATACAATCACCACATTCTGTGCAGATTGAAGATGAACCTGTGGGGGGGCTTTCTCCATTTCTTGACAAAATTGAAAGTATACCTGAAATTGAGGAAAATACACCTCATACTGACATGGAAATTCCCAATTCACCCTTCTCTGTGGACACATGGGATACAAAATCTGGCCAAAGAGAGGTGGAATTAGAAAAATTGGAAGCATAAATTGTTTAATTAAAAACTAGGCTACAAAGTGATGAAGCATATATTATCTAGCAGAAAGAAGAGATTGAGGCACATGATGCAATTGTAAATAAAAGAGACCAAAAGATTGCAAGAAAAAAACAAGAAAAAAAATTGAATTTATTTCATTTCAGAATAATTATTCAAATTCTTCATCAACTTCATCATTTGGACTTGGCTAAATTTTTTCTATATTTTGTAGGACTTCATTTCTTTGGTAAACACAAATTTCAGTGTACCTTGCTGTGATGCTCCAAAACTTGTCAGCATGGTTGCTACAATTCTCTAGAAACTTGTTGCCATGCTTCGAAACCTGTACAACTAACTTGTCCTACTCCCCGTCCTTGATCGAAGTAATCTTGGAAGAAGGATTGATTTTAAGGAATTACTGTTTCTTATTGGTGTAGGGTACATGATGCATCACATCATGAATTTGAATGTTGCTTGTGCCAAACTGCTATTAATCAAATTAAAATGCAACTTAATCCACTTACAGTTCAAGTTGATAATTAGAGAATGCAAAATAAACCAGAGGATGAGAAATAGAATATATCAGAAGATCATTTGCAAAAGAAGGATGTTTATGTAGTAAGTTCAAAAGGTACACATCCCACCAAGTTTTGGACTTTGGAATTTGATGGTTTCAATTCCAAACATGGAGCTGGTGCAAGTTTTGAGCTGATCAGTCCAATTGGTAAGACATTTTTTGTAGAACATAGGTTCCAATTCCATTGTACAAATATCATAGTAGAATATGAAGCTTTGGTTCATGGATTGTTAATGGCTTTGAGAAAGAAAGTTAAGGATTTGGAAGTTTTTGGGGATTCAAATCTAGTAATTAAGTAGGTCAAAAGGAAATACTCATTCCATGATAGAAGAATGATAGACTATAGGCATAGAGTATGGGAACTAATAGAGGGATTTGATGCATTCAATATTCAACTGATTCCTCAGAGTAAAAATTAGATTGTCGATGCTTTAGCTCAAGCAGCTAGCACTGTAGAGCCCTTTTTCTTATCAGGTTTGAAGAGATTTACAGTGGAGCTCACTCTAAATCCATGAATACCAGATAATGTTACTAACTTCTAGGTATTTAAGGATGATAAACATATTTTGGACTTCATTACTAGTTCAAATGTTTTTGCTTCTCAGATTATTGATGAAATAGAACTAGAAGAGCTAGAATTGGATATGGAAGGAGTGATTAATCTAAAGACTAACACAATCCCAATAGGTATGGTGCAGCAGGAGAGAATCTTTGATTTTGATAGTAGAAGGGATCAAGATTAGTAGGCTACAAAAGATTCAACTAATAATCAATGTGATACACACATCGATACTACTGAAGAAATAAAGAATGTTTTCATTGGTAAGGTTTGTGCCCCAAAAGAGAAAGAGGGAATAATCAATGCATTGCATCAATATAGAGATATCATAGCTTGGAGTTATGAGGATCTTAAGACATATGATACATCAATCATCATGCATACGATTCCTCTTAAGTCATATGCAAAGCCATTGAAGCAAAGACAAAGGGAAATAAATGCATTACTTGATCCAGTCATTCAAATAGAGGTAATGAAATTACTATATTCTTGAATTATATTACCTATTAAACATTCCACTTGGGTAGCAAATCTGGTTCTAGTACGCAAAAAGATTTGTGAAATTAGGCTGTGTGTAGACTTCAAGAAACTAAACCATGCATTTGAGAAGGATAATTACTTAGTTCCTTCATTGGATGACATATTGCAGATTGTTAATGGCTCCCAAATGATGTCCTTCCTTGATGTATATTCAAGCTATAATTAGGTAATGGTTCAATATGAGGATAGGTATAAGACAACTTTCACCACGAAGTGGGAAACCTTTGCACATTTGAGGATTCTATTTAGATTGATCAATGCGGGAGAAAAAATTCAAAGAGCCATGGATATTGTATTTAAGGATTTAATCAACAAATGCATGATTATTTATATGGATGATTTGATTGTGTTTTCCAAGAAAAGAGGAGACCATATTTTAGATTTTTGCAAAGTATTTCAAAAATGCAGGAATTTGGTATCTCCGTGAATCTGAAAAGTGCATCTTTGGAGTAATAGAAGGCAATAATTTGGGTCATGTCATCTCAACAAATGGCATATCTATTGACCCTGAGCATATCCAAGTTATATTGAAAATTCAACCTCTAACTAGTAAGAAAGAAATGAAGTCATTCTTTTGCAAGATTAATTTTGTTAGAAAATTCATTACTGGTTTTGCTGAGATTGTTAAACCACTGAATGCAATGTTGAAGCAAGACAATAAAGTTGAGTGAAATCTTGATGCAAATAAAGAATTTGAAGAAATAAAGAAAGCAATAGCTGAGGCTCTTGACTTGGTAAGTCCAAAATACTCTAAGCCATTCTACATATATTTGTTTTCTTTAGAACATTCATGTGCTAGCATGCTGATGTAGAAATCAGATCAAGGGGATGAACATACTATTGCATTTATGAGTATCCCATTGAAGGATGCATAGTTGAGATACCTGAATGTTGAGAAGAAAGTTTATGCATTAGTTCATGGTGTGAAGAAATTTAGATATTATATTTTGAGAAATAAGGTGTTTGCAATTGTTCTTGATCTAGCTGTGAAGCTTTTAATGATACAAAATAAGGTGGGTGAGAGAAGAGCCAAATGGGTAATCATGCTACAGGGATATCATATAGAGATACATCCCATGAAGCTAGTTAGAGGCCAAGAATTGATCAAAACAATGGCTAAAATTGGCCCAGATCTTATAGCACAACAATATCACCTCCAAGATGTTTCACTAGATGAATGGTATGATGAATTTGTGTATTACTTGCTTAACTAAAAATTCCCAACACATCTGAGTATGGTGCAACCAAGAGTCTTGTGATTGAAGAGTGCTTGCTATATGCTGAAAGGAGCTATATTATATAAGAAAAACCATGAAGGTATTTACCTAAGTTGTCTTGGAAAAGAATAATCATGTCATGTAATGATTGAGTTTCATGATAAATTTGGGACAGGTCATGATTTGGCTCCATCTACTACAAATAAAATTCTATGTGAAGGGAATTACTGGCCCACTTTGTTCAAGGACACACACAACCATATAAGATCATGCCATATTTTTCAAACAACTTCCACTAAGGAGAAATGAGCTGATATTCTGTTGCAACCAGTTGTTGAGGTAAGACCATTCACATAGTGGGGACTGGACTTCATCGTTCCAATCAATCCACCTTCTTCCACAGGACACAGGTACATTATAACCACTACTAATTACTGTACTAGGTGGATAGAAGCTATTTCTTGCAGATAATGTACAACAAAAGTGTTAATTAAATTTATTGAGGCATTTATTATTAACCATTTTAGATGTACTTTTTCTCTAGTGTCTGATAATGGTTATGATTTTGCATCATTGAAATTTTCTAGATGGGATTTTGATAATGGTGTTATTCTTAAGTTTGCTTCAAATTACTATCCCCAGGGTAATGGCCTAGCCGAGTCCACAAATAAGAACTTGCTAATAGTCATTCATAAGCTGATTGATAATAACCCGAAAGATTAGCACACCCAGCTGCGATTTTCCCTCTAGGTAGATTGTACACGACAGAAGGCTTCCCTAGGGACTTCCCCATATAATTTTGTCTATGGTCTAGAGCCTTTTTTCATATTCAGCTGAGAATTTCCACCTTACAGTTTATTAATGAATACTATGAAGAGGGGGAACATCTTGAGGCTTGCTTGGTTGAACTTCTTCAATTGGAAGAAAAAAGAGATGAAGCCATAGAGAAATTTTCCAAACATTAGGGTATCATTAAGCGTTGGTTTGATCATAAAGCTAAGTTCAAGGCCTTTAGAATTTATGATTTGGTCTTGTACTGGGAAAAAGCCTATGAGAAGAAAGGGAGCATGGAAAACTCGACAAGCTTTGGCTTGGCCCCTTTTAGATTTATGAGATTTTGGGAGATAATGCTTTTTGTTTAAAGACTCTCACTGGAGATGATGTACCATTGCCAATCAATGCAAAATATTTGAAGTATTACTTCCTTGATTGAGCTATTTTAGCTTAACCTTGTACATAGATAGTTTAGGTGTTTTATTTCCGTAGGTTAGGTTTGCTTCGGTTTCTTTTGTTTATTTTATTTGTTTCAATTTTTCTTTGGTTAGTGTAGGTTTTGCTTTTCATTTTTCTTTTGGTTTTTGGGTTCTCCTTGGTTTTCCTTATGGGAGTGTTTACATGCATAATCATGATCTTCATTTTTCTTGTCTGGGATTGTTTTGAGTATTTCCTTGAGAAGCTCTAATCATGTTTTTTGGAATGGATGGTGAAGGTCCTTCATTCAGTGTCACATGGTCTAAATGTATAAAGAGGATAAGTCATTGGTCTGAGTTAATTCCTAAATATGTTGAAATCTTACACCATTTACACCTATCTTAGGAATCCTGAGGTTGCTATAGGTTCCTTGTGAGGTCTTGTGAAGTAAAAAATCTTAGTTTTTTTACTTCAATGCCATTGTGATTCTCAACCTTGAGTGTGAGTTTCATTGCTTATAGGTTGAAAAAAAAGAAGTGGAAAGAGAAATAAAATAAAAGAGAGAACAAAGAAAATATTGAAAATAAAAAAAAATCATCTTTCAGGAGGATTCAAATATCTCTACTAGGGCTATAGACGCTTGGTTGGTATTAGATCTATGCTTGAGAGAGTCACATCGATAACCTCATTAGGGCTATAGATTCCTGGCTAGCAACGAGGCTCTATCTAGGATGCTTTTGAAGTTAGAATCATTCATGTAGCTTAACTTGACTGAGCTTGGTTTCTATAGTAGCTCATGGAGGGAAATTAATACATCTACACACACTTGGATTTTCAATATGTGATGGGTTAGCTCATTAGTTTTGAGTCCTTAGTTTATGGTTTACCTAGTGCAAGGATTGAAACCAGAGATTCTGGGTTCTTGATTCCAGTTTGTCATCGAAATGCTATGGAGAATTTCCCCAATAGAGTCACCATTTGTTATGTTATTTTTTCACACATGACCCATCGGAGGTAGGGACCCTCTTTTCTTTCTTTTGCCTTTTTTTTTGCTTTAGGTTTTTCCTCTTCCCCTTAAGGGATAGGTCCTTTGAGTTTTTGTTCCCTTCACCTTTGAGCTTTAATGATCATGTTGTAATTTGGGTGAGTTTGTTTTACAACAATTGGCCTCATTTTTTGAAACTTGAAATCATTTGGTTCCTTGGAATATCACTTGAACATCAAAATTGGCTAAGTATGGGTGGGCTTTATGGAATCCTTGAGGGTCTAGAATCCCCGAGGTTCTAATTTTCGTTAAATCAAATACCACCTTGATTCACCAAAGTTTCTTTTCACTGAATCCTTGTTGAGGTAGAATCTTTGAAGATGTCTTTTTCATGAAATCTGGCTCCATGCAGATTCTCTGAAATCCTCATGTTCAGAGAATCCTTGATGTCGTGAATTCCTCAAGTTGTGTCAAAATTTCTTTTCGCTTCAATTATTGATCTTCGTGAAGGGGAAAGTTTCCATTAATGCTTGTTTTAGGTAGATTTGTGGTGTGATTTAGGTCTTTTCAATGTCATTGTGCATTTGATGTCTTCGAAGTTTTCATTTTGAAGAGCTTTGAAGTGCTTTGACAACATGAGGATTAGGGTTTCTACATCTTGTGTGGAGATTTTATTGATTGATTGGCTAGGGTTTTCTGAGCAAGAGTTGTGTGATTTATTGCTATCATCTAGATCATAGGGTAAGGGTTTTTTAACTGCTTTGTTGAATTTTTTGAATGGATTTAGCATCGATTTGAGTGGGTCATTTGTTTTTCTATTGCAATTAAAATTACATTCTATGTTAAGCATCAAAAGTATGGATTTTGGCACATTTCACTTTGATTTTATTTTACATTTGGACTTGATTTCAATTCAGTTTTCAAAATGGTTGATATTGTATTGATTTTATGCATTCAAAACTGTGAAATTTTATAAGGGCATAATTTGATTAAACTAGGTTTTATTGTCCAATACACTTTTGATTGACTTTGGATTGGCATGAATTGGGGTATTGATGGATTGCATTTGAATTGTCATTAGATTTGATTTCCCTTATATTGTTTTGAGGTTGCTAGATGCATTTGTGTTGAGCCCTAGGTTGATTTTTTTGAAAACCAAAGTTAGAATTTTGAATGATTATCAAAGATAGTATGCCAGGGTTTGTGATTGATTTAGATTATTACTATGATCTGAGTTTTCTAGCCAAACCCTGGTAGAAGAGGACAAAATTTGAAAATAAGGTTGCTCAACTTTTCTTTTATCAAGTTATCTTTGAGAGATTAGATCTTGGAATTCGTATTTCATGGAACCTATTTTTTGCTAGATGATTTGAGTTATGAGATTTTTCTTAATCCATCTGTGCTCAGATTGTACGAAGTGTTGATTTTTGCAAATTCCATGAGATTGAGAAAAACTTGAGGTTTGTATTTCACTAAACCTATGCCTTGATGGAAATCCTGATGAACCGTGTTTTGGGGAATTCTTCGACACAAGAAAAACCTAAACTTTTCACTTTGTCGAATTCTCATTGCCTCGGATTACTTGAATGTTTGTGTTTCATGGATTCTATTTCTGCTCAGATTCCCTGAGATCTCACAACTTTTCTTATGTTGAGTAGTATGAAATGATAAATGTATGAATTACACTACAAAGATTTAATCTTAAGTTTTTGAATGCATTAAGGCCATATGAATGCTATTACATGATCAATCATTTTATTTTCCTAAGTATCTTTGTGTTTTGCCAAATTCATTTGATCCTGAAATCCCGAAGGAGCTCTTTTCATGAAATCCTTGAAGGTTGGATTCCCCAAAATCCACCATATGTCAAAATCCTCGAGGTTCTTAAAAAATAGAAATGTGTTAAAATTTTGAATTCTAGGGGTTGTAACTTGATTTCTTTGGGTTATAATGATGAATTTTCTTACTAACTATTGCATATGAAGTGTCATGATTAATTTCATAATGTAATAATGTAGTAGTTAGTTTTTCTTGGAATTTTAGTGATTATGGTATTTCTTCTAACCAGATGTAGGTAAATCTAGCAAGGCCAAGAGTTATAAAGGAAAATCTATTGAACTTGTCAAGGAGGAGCCAACCACTAGAGCATAAAAGATTAAGTATTATTTTAAGGGGAGATTCCTAGAGTGTAAGATTGTTTCACATTGGGATAAGGTTCGAGAAACGAACATGGGGCATGTGGATTTTGAATATTTTAAGCAAAGGATGTATGGCAATGCTCCCACTCCACTAGACAGAAGATTGGTGAAGACATGATTTGCTCAAGCAGCTAGTTTTCATCCCTCAGTGCAATGCATAGAATTGATTGTAGAGTGTTCCAAGCACTATGATTTAGATAAGAGGGTGATAGTGCATCCCCAAGGTGGAGTAATTGCTAATTTGAAAAAGGATTCCATAGTAGAGGGCTTCAATATTACCCCACATCATAAGTTTGTGAAAGTTAATATGGAGCTAGCAAATAAATTCTATGTAGATGATACAGATGAGGCATTGGAGATGATGAATTCTAATTGGATTGAAATATAATTGAAATAGAAATTTTTGTGGCCAAGACCCAAGTTTATGTAAGGAAGAATTCTACATGCCTAAAGGTTTCACCCTCTAATGTGGAAAGTCTTGAGAAAGTGGTTGATATATCAAAAAGGACTGCACATGAGGCACTAGTTGATAAGTGTGAAACTATGAAAGCGGATGCTACAAAGAATACTCCTCCCCAATCACCTCATCTATTGGATTCAAGGAACACTGATAGGGGGGTGAATCAATGTTTAATAATATTTAAATTACAATCCAGATCTTAAACCATTCACAATGTTTAAAGAAAATTAAAGATGCAAGCACATGAAGGAAACAATATACACACCATAACACTAGTATTTTTATGTGGAAACCTTGTTAGGGGAAAAACTATGGTGGAGGTTAATCCAAAATTTATAATCAATTAAAAGTATGAAGAAAAATGGGAATGCACATGCATTCAGGCTCACTGCCTTACAATATATTTGGATTACAAAAAAATGTTGAACTGAGAAAACAACATCTACAAATGCCTAGTTTTAGTTTCAGTGAAGCTCATATATCATATTCTAGACCTTCTGTCTAATTCTACAATTCACTCTGCTCTGCTCTACCTTAATTCATGTCAATCCTCTTCTACTCAATTGGAACTATGCCAAATCACTCAATAACCCTTCTGCTATTCACACATTTCAAATATGCACCAACTCACACTTCAAAACAAACTAATTGATCCCTTATATATATCTGCTAGCAAGAATTCATTCACTATATGTCGGCTTCAGCACAATAAATGTATTTCCCAATAGTCGGCTCAATTCACATTACATATTTGATGCGTACCCATCAAGGTTGGCTAATGCTATGTTGTGGCCCCAAATCAAAATGCTTGATCACAAAAAAATTTAAACAATTACCCCTTATACATCCGCGACATGCCTTATTTATTGAGTCAACCAGTATGAGATAATAGACATAAAATCATTCTACCGGATCTCCTAACTTAACCACCGATTGATGCAACATCACAAAACTTAACAATAAGATAATATGGATTCTTCACAAATTTCTCTGAGATTCACAACTCAAAAAGATAATCCGATGAATCATATAGATCGACATACTAACCGGATAACCTGTTCTTCATTTTCACTTTTGGTAAAACTCTATTCTTCACCCTACCTGCCGGTATGAAAAAATCTTGATCTGCGGACCAGAATAATGAATTAGGTTGCCATCAATTAAAACACTAGAAACCATATTCCAACATCAACAACATGTTCCATCTTAAAAAGAGGAGGGAGAGATAGCAGAGAATGTAGATGATAATTCCAAAGGGCAACAACAAGAATAGGAATTGGAAACTCCTAAAGATGGAAATCTTAGTAATCTTGGAGATCAATTGGAGAAGAGTTCCTTTGGGGAAAGAAATGGAGAAGAGAAAGAACCTAAAAAGATAGAGGAAAATACCTCCGAGTCACCAAGAAGAGAGGAAGAACAACAATTCGATGAATAAGATACAAATAAGGAGCAAGAAAGGTTGGAGAATGTTCAAGTGGATAAGATAGAATACCTCTGAGGACAAAGTAGTCCTCAAAATAAAACTAATCTAGAAGAATATATTGCTCCTAATTGGATGAAGTAAAGTTTGAAGCCTAAACTAGTGGTCATTGAGGAGATAGCTCCAGATTGGGGAAACTTTCTAGCAGGTTTAGGGAAAACAAAAGAAAGATAGAAAGCAAAGACTATCTCTAGGATTATAAAAGATGAGTCCAATAACATGGTTTTGCATATTTCCACTCCCATAGTTGAGAAGAATAAAAGTGAAGCTAACCCTAAAGATTAGAAAGTGGAAACCATTAATTTGGGACAATCTATAGAGAAGCAAGAGGCTGAAGAGTTGAAAGATTCAATGGATGCAATCCTAAAGAGGTTAAAGAAGGAAACATAGGAAAAGGAAAAGTTGAAACAACAGGTTGAAGAATTGAAGAAATACATTCAACATCTTATTAAACCTTTGCAGACCCAGGATAGTGTAGGTATTTCAACTTCAATTGATCTATTATTTGAGGATGTTGTCAATGAGATTGATAAAATGAAAGCCTCTCTACAAACAACTCAACAATGGATTAATGGGATTTATGAAAATTGTATTGTTTTACTTGAGGAAATTTTATATGTGCATGAGAATGCTTCTACTTTATAAGATGAAATACAATAGTTAGTTGCAAAGTGTAAGGGAATAGATGATAGATCCATGATCAAATTAATGAAGGTAATTGAGGTTCCCAAAGAAATATTGGTAGAAGATATTCTTCTATCGAAGGATGTAGATAAACCATGGGAGTGGATGGAAGCATTTGTATTCAAAAGGGAACTCATGAATAAATCTTTGGAGGGAACTCCAGAAATCCTAAATAAGTTGAATGATATTTTAAATTGTTGGATGTTGTTCTTAGAGATTTTGATTGGAAGGAAAAAACTTGGAAAAGAGTATTTGAAGATTGATTTGTTGAAGCAATGGTGGAGAGATGTGTACTCTCAAGTTGAAGATGGCTCAATATCATCAAATAATATAGAGGATGTAGTTATGTACATCACAATTTTGGATAAATATCAGGAACTGAAGATGAATTGGAGTAAAGTCTTGGATAAATATAAGGATGAGGTAAATTCAATTAAATTAAGGTTGAGATTTATTCCAATTCCTGATTAGACCGACTTCAAAAATGTGTTTTACAAAGTTTTGGAATTTTCTAGAAGATAAGAAGAGGATAAGGAGGCCGACCAAGACTAATCACCTCAAGTTTTGTGCCTACTCCATCAGCCAGTTAGGATTCAAGTCCTCCATATATATAGAGTTGTGTGAAAAGGCCTTTTATTTAATTTTGATGTATTATTTGAGGCCAACTTTGGAATTTTTGTTGTAAAAATTAAATAGGCAATTAAATTGTTTCAAGATTTTGGTAAAGTGAATACAAGAGAAGAAATTGATTTGGTGCTCTTTTCTATGTTGTTTCATCTATGTGCATGGTTCCTATGTCTCAAAGTTATTTTTAAATGATTAAAGTTTCAAATTTAGGTTATATTTAGATCAGTTTTTTCATGTTTATGATAAAGTATTTGAGGTGTTTGAGGAATATTTGGTCCATACTTTTAGTCTCTTGGTAATTGAAAGTTACTATGTAAAGTTAGCCCGAACCTACTCTTATTGCAGTAGTTCAATTGTGGGTGTTTATGAATTTCATCCTATTTTGGGTGAATGTTTGAATGCTTCACAGTCTGGAAATCTTTCATACCTTTGGAGATTGAACTATTTCTATTATACTGTAGATATCATCTTGGTTAAGCAGAAATAGGTTGATGAAAATTGGTTTACCTTGAATGCTTTGTTATTTTCATGATTGCACTTAGGATCTAGATTATAAATCTCTCTAAACCCTCATATTTTGATATTTCTTTAGATTACTTTTAGAATAAGAATTGAAAAGCATTATTGAATTGTTATATTGGATGAAAATATAATTTTTAGACTATAGATTTGAGTAAATTATTGGGTTTTTTTTCATTTTTTAGATCTTACAAAACCCTAATTATTGACTTAATATTTTCAGCCTTTGTTTCACCATAAATTCCTCTTTGTGTTAACAAAAAAATCACATTTTTCACTAAGTTTTTTGTGCATTGTCAAGACCTGACATTAGAGACCTTGGGGTTGTTTCTTGAGGCTTGCTGATAGAAATTTACCTTTCAAGAGAGATAGGATACTTGTATTTTGTTTGTGTTGTTGTAGTGCTAAAAACACCATCAACAATTCCTTATCCTTGTAGGTCTACATAGATCAGTGTGAATCAACTCCAATGGCATTAAAACAAAGCACTCATTACTTTTGAAACTAGTCTTTATTTTCTTTCCCATCTAACATTCCTTACACAAAGTATTTATAGGCTTGTTGATCTGAGGCATATCCCTTATAGCATGAGAGTGTTGATCGATGTCTTTTCACTTCTCAACACAAAAAACACACAAGTGTGATGTCTCTCTTGAAAAGTAACTTCCTGCAATTGAATTTTAGAAATTCACCCCAAGGTCTCTCGGGTGTTAGGTCATGACTTTGCAAAAACAACTCATTGGTTGGATGTGATTTTCTGGTAATCAGAAGGGACAATTATGGTTGACTAAGCATGGATTTTCATGGGTCTATGATGAAGTTTCAAAATTCTGGAAATGGGTGAACAATGACAACAAATTTATGATAACAATCTGAAACTTAATTGTTCATTAGATTTGGCTATGTAGCAATGCAAGGAACTTATGTCTAACTCAAATTTAAAAGAAAAATCAAAAGTTTAAAGGGTTTATAATTTTTCCTAAGTTTGAAACCATGATCAACAGTAACAATGGATGATGTTGTAGTAGAGAAACTTTCCAAACTGAGTTTTGCTTAACCAAGGACAACCTACAGTGTCACAAAACTAGTGCAATCTTCTAAGGCTCTATGAGATTTTTAGATTGTGCATTCACCTATTAAGCATGAATATACAATTGAACTTAAGTGCACCAAAAAAGGAAGCTCGTGTACTAACTTTACACAAAAATTTGGAATCCTGAAATTACAAAAGTATGAACCGAAAATGCATCAAATACTAGAACATGCATCCACCATTAAAGCTGAACTTGAACTACCAACATAAATTAAACTTAAAATTAAATGAACAATGTTGAAACAAACATTTGGAGGTTGAATCATGCACACATAATGAGCAATACACTTGAAACCATCAACTTCAATGATTTTCTCATATATTGTAGCAAAATGCCTTTACACAACAACTCATCTCCCTTTGAAAATAAGAGGATGCCACTATTTATAGTTTTAAAAAAGTAGAATGAATGGTAAAGATTGTTTTACAGTGAATGGATTAGATTCATTCTAGTCTAGGGTTTTCACATCACCCAATAAGAGTACAAAATTTACAATATAAAAATAGGCTATTTTGTCTTTTCCCTATTTTTTCTTGTAGCCTATTTTATCCTCTAGTTGATTTTGGCTTTTAGCTACCTTAACAAATATTTTTCTTTTATAATGGGGTTTCTAGCTTCTTTCTACAAAGTAGCATACTCAACAAACTTGCCAATGGTAGCCATGACTTTTTTTTCTTCAGAGAGGTCAAATTTTGAGATCTGGAAGGCAACTCTCTTGAATGCTTCCACCATTCGATCCCTATTCTTTATGCACTTTGGTCCTGCTCTGATCATTTGTTCTGACTCTGAGAAGGCTGATGAAACAAAATACATGAAGTCTTTCGACAATGTGTCACCGAATCCTTGCTCTATTCTTTTGTGAAAATCGTGCTTGATAGCTTCTCAATCTATCTCTAGCACCAATATCTCATATCCTGCATTGATTTTAAGAATTCATCACACTCAACCTAATGATACACAATCCATTTATGATTGGTTTCTAATTCAACTAGGGACTTCTCCAAAACTCCCTTTCTATACTCAAAATTAAGCAATGACACTATGGGCAGCCAGTGGTCCTCTTTTGACAACGCCAACTCCTTTTCCCATATCTCCCGGGAGAGCTTGAGAATGATATCTAGCTTCAGGTACGTAATTCTATGGAGATTAGGGAACTCTTTGCATATCTCGATTACCTACTCTACCTCCTTTTGTAGGATCCTATTTTCACTATGCATCTTGGTTGCACAATGAATTCTCTTTTTTCCCATGTTAACAACTCTTTTGAACCAGTCTAAGGTAGACTTGGTCCAATTCCTCATCTTCTCCATTTTTTTTACCTCCTCTTTTTACAATAGGGTGAGCGTACACGATTCCATTGGAGCCTCTCCTCTAGATATCATCCATTGTTGTATATAGCCAGTCAATTTTTCCACATGTTCTTTCAATTCCTCCTTTTTCAACTAATCCTTATTCATTTGTTGGAGGATGGTGGAGAAAGATCCTTGGAATTCATCAATATTTTGGGCTCTAGATGTAGGGCCCAAATTTATGGTGGTCACCTTGTAGTATTTTCCTTCTAGGGTTTCTATGTATTTGTCTACTGCAGGAGTAGCTACCTACAATATTATGGAGATGGAATCATTAGTTGTGATATGTGACCTGATCTTTGGCTTCTTTTCTTTCTAAGTCTTCACCTACGTTCGTGCCAGTATTGCCTCTAGGTGGGCCTTAGGATCTGCAAGTATAGGAGGTTTCCTCTTCAATTGTTGTTCCAGCCATGAAGGGACTTCCATTTGATGTTCAAGGGATGTAGTGGTGAGTTCATTACCTTTCCCTTCCCTTTGATCTTTCGAAGGTTCTTCCTAGTCATGTCTAGGAGCATCTTCAGTATCTTCCTCGTCTTTACTCTATTCCTCTTCTTGCAACATTGCCTTTCCCATGTGAGGCTCAATAGACTCTTCATTTCTCACACCAATAGTATCTTCTTCTTGTGCTACCCCTTTTTCTCTATCATGTTCAACTTCAACATCCTTTTCAGGATAACCATCCTTCTATTTTACATTTTCTCCTTCTTCATCTTTGTCTCTTTTGAGAGGTACTTCATTTTGCAGGCCCACATCTTGGCTAGTTCCTAGGAGCTCATCAATTTTCTCTATATCAACATCTATATAATTTCTCCCTTTCTTAGAATGATGTTCTTCTGAGCTTGCTTCTTTGTGCTTGTGCCCTTTAAGCTGTTTTCCTTCAGGTTCCTGATATGAAGTTTCAACATTGTAGTAAGCATCAAACTTACTTGCATTCCCAGCCTTGTGCATTTGTTGCCCTTCCTCATCAAAGGCTACTTCATCCAAATCACTCCTTATTCCTCCCTTAGGATGCTCGAAGTAGTCCTCACAATTTGAGTCCTTGATGAGGTAAAAAAAATAACCTCATTAATATAATGGATTGAATACTCAACCTTATACCTTTTAGCCAAACTTACCTGCCAATTAATTAGCTTTAGGATAAATAATTGCTCTCTTTTTATGAATAAGCGTGAAATATTTATTTCTTGAAATTAGTTGAAATAAGCTAATTTGTGCTGATTTAATGGTTTAGTTCTTGAGAATTCCACAGGTCAACTTCGACCATCAGTTACCATTCCAGTCAAAAAGGGTTTAACATAAGTTTCAAAACCATTGAAGACAAGTGAGTGTGTGCTGGAATTTCAGGAGCATACGTTATGGACCGAGTCTTCATAGTTTTTGTTATTTTCAGTTCTAAAGACTTTATGGTTTGTGTTGAGCGTCTTTAATATTTCATGTCATGGGATTTAAAGTCTATTAGTTGTTGACAATCAGTTGAATACTTTATTAACTGAAAAGTTGGATTTTGTTGGCCACTTTCATATAAATATGTAACTGTTGAAAATGATGACTACAAAAGAATATCATTATTCTGCCACTATGTATTTCTAAGTTAAAATTTCATATTAATAAAATGAGTTTTTCCTGCCACTTTTGGAATTACTGAACAATGTGAATGGATTTCTTTGAATGAAGTAATTTGTAGATTATCAGTGCATGTGATCTGAGATAGCCATAGAAACACCCGAGAGCTGGCCACTCGAGGGTTATAGATTAGATAGATAAGTATTTTACTTCTCATTCTATACTTTATTTTAGTAGATAATAATGGAAATTGGAATTTATTTTCATGTGTATGTAATGCTTTCAATACCAATCCTGCAGGTTATATCTAAGTCCCTATACTCTAATTTAGTGTCTAAAGTTCCAGAGCACCTTCCTTCAGTTACTTCATATTGTTAAATTATTTTTCTAATAGCTGTTTAGATTGTTATCTTTTGCACTAGATCAATGTTTCCTAGTTTCTTTACAAGTTTTACTTCTTCAACAATCTATACATTCTTTAGACTAATCATTTCCATGCTTTCTAGCTTAGTGGTGATGCTTTTCAGATTCATAGTTTTTTGCTTTCTAGTTTAATTATTTCAAGTTTTCTAGATAGATGATTTCCTACTTTCAAAGTTTAAGAGACCTTTTAGTTTAGAGTTTTATTTAACTATTCGTTATTTAGGACACCTGAGAGAGATAGTCAAGATGTCTTCTATTGCATACAACCTTTGGACACTACCTGATCAATATATTAATGTGTTTATTAAATAAAGTATTAGGACCTAACGACAACCTATCACTTTTTGGTGCCATTATCGGGGAGATTTCTTTTTCTAGTGTTAGTAGGAGATATCTTGAATACCCCTTTTAGGAATAGAAATATTCCTTTGGCTTCTTCTCTACATGGTTAGGAAATGAGGCCCCCACAGAAGATTCATACCAAAAACCTTTCCAATTGATGTACCAACAAGTAGGGAGGAAGAAAACTTAGATCAAGAACTTAATGAGGAATTGATCGAATAGGGTCAACCTGAGACCTTCCCACATACCCCAGAAAGAGAACATATAGTCTTAGAGGAGCATATTCCTTTGCAAACTGAAGGACCTTTCCCAACTAAGCAAATTTTAGAAGAGGATTGCGTCCCCTTCAACATCATGGGTGACCGTAGAAATGCTGCTAACAACAACAATAACCATCCACCACCATGCACATTCACTTATACTATTGCTATTGATGCAGATGATGATACGACAATGAAAAATATCTCATCGACCTTCTTGCCAACCTTTCGAGGTTTGTCTATTGAGGAACCTGATCAATTTCTATTTGAGTTTAATGTCTTGTGCCAGACATATGATTACAAGAATGATAATCAGAAACTCAATATTTTCCCTTCCACTCTGAAATAATCAACCATGTGTTGGTTTATGGGATTAGCTTCTTAGTCGATAACCACATGGGATGAAATCGAGTCTATATTTTTCAAGAAATACCAAAGTTACTGTAGGGTCAGCGATAGGAAAGAATAACTATTCAAGATAAGGAAAAATGAGGATGAAGGTTTTAGAGGATTACCTAGATAGGTTTATATTCTTATCTAAACACTGTGGTGGAGAAGTCATAAGTTTTGATATTATGAAGACCCTATTCCTTAAAGGTCTCAATGAAGAAGCTCAAAGGAGCTTGGATTTAATGGGAAAATGATACATGTCCCAACTGGGACTGGAGGATATTATGGAATTATGTCAGAATTTCACTCAAAATCGAGGAGATATCCAGAAGTCCACCCCCTTAAGAGGTTCCAATGAAATAGGAAAACTATGTGAAGAGCTAGCCAACTTCAAGATTGACATTCTAGTTCAGTTAAACACCACCTTAGATGACATACAAGATAAAACATGAAATCTTAAAACTTTGTTTGTTTATTTCCCCAGGTTCCAAAATAAAAATTTGCTAAGGGAATGTCCTTTGGACAAAGTTGAAAAGATTGGCGTTTGTCAAGTGTGTGAAAAAAATCACCCCATTGATCAGTGTGAGCTTCTGAATGCCATCAAGAATTCAAAGAAAAGAACAACCCGAGTTGAGGAAGAAGTACAAATTATAAATCAAACAACTGGAGGAAATTTTTCCTATGGGCAGAACTCAAACTCTAACTGGAGACCCCAACCTAATTGGAACAAAAATCAATGGTCAACACCTTAGCCTTAAGCACCACCTCTAGTACCTCCTAATTGGGTAAATTATCCTTGGGGACCACTTGAATGGGAAAATCAATCTTGGGGTAACCCTTAGTGGCCTAACCATCCTCAATGGCAGTGGTACCCCCAAAACCCCATTCCTTAATGGAATGAACCTCAACATCAGCTTTATACTGGCCCCAGGAGGATGCCTACTCAACAAAAAAATCTTCTACCACCTCCCTAGAATACTCAACAAAATGAACAAGTTAACCAACCACCACTTCCAATGCAACTAGTTTTAAACCCCAATAACAATTGCCCAAATACTTCGGTGTACTCCGCCGAACAAGACAATATCACTAGACTTAATGCCATACACTATGGAAACCTACAATTTAGGTCTAGAAAAACACTTTCATAGCTGAGTATTGAGGAAATCCTAGATGAACCTGTTAAGAAGTCTACCAAGAAAACCACAATAATACCCACATCTATAGAACAAATCCCAAAAACCACTCAACACAAGCTTGACCCACCATCTTCAACTGGAGCTTTCAACCTACCTCAGGAGGAGGGGGATCAGTCTCCAACTGAACTTCCTCAGAAGGATTCCACTCCTAAGGATGAAATCAAAGAATCTTTTCTAGAGCATTTGAAACCAATTACTCTGAAAGATACTCCAAAAATAACCACATCTACTGAAATTGCATTGATTCAAGAAATTAAACAATTGTAGATTGAAGTCCCTTTGCTACAAGTGATTAAGGAGATTCTTGAGTTAAACTAGCTGATTAAAAAGTTGTGTATCAAAACCCTAGGTAGAAAACCATAATGAATAAATATTGTCCACATAAATGGGTACCTAGCTGACTTGTTGGCTGGGACGACCACTACTCTGAAATATGATGATCTAGGTAGTTCCCTTATAATAGTAACAATTAATGAGGTAGCAATACCTAATGCTTTGGTGGACCTTGGAGTAGCCATTAACGTAATGACTGTTGATGTGATGGAAAAACTAGGACTTATATATTTACTCCCCACAACTACAGTCTTGCAGATGGAAAATCAATCCATAGCTATTCCCAAGGGCATCATTGAAAATTTTCTTGTTAAGGTGGATGGATGGGAATATCCAATAGATTTTTAGATAATTGAGTCCCTTACACCCAAAGACAGTTATCCAATAATTCTTGCACAACCATGGTTGGCTACTATTGTAGCCAAAATTGATTACAGAGAGGGAGGAATGATCATCTCACATGGATCTAATAACAATTTTTTTTTTGTTTGTATCCCCCTACGAAGCCTTCCGAACACAATAAATTATGGGTTGATGAACCACAAAGTCCCAACATATAGGAAAATTTGGCTTCAGTAGCCATGGTATCATCAAACAACATGGTGAAGAATTAGAGGATGAATTGGAAAACAATGTGAAAAGTCTTACTATGGATTCGAGCGGTGAGGAGATGACAAACATAGAAGAAATCCTAGGACACCCAATCAACATAGATCACATAAAATTTGATGATGACAATTTCATAGGATTACCTTGTCCTTTGATGAACTTAGTTCCAAAAACTCACCGTTTCTTTGCAAATGTCACCAGGCTTCATAAAACTGTACCTCATAGCTATCCTCTCAACACCGTGATAAGGCCCATGTATACTATCACATCCAACTATCCAAGAGTTAAAACCATTATGATGCTACTAGGAAAAAATTTGAACATTAATAGTTGGTTGACTGAGTGGGAAGAACACAAATTGTTTGACACCCTGGTGAATGGATCTAAAGAGTTCGCTTGGGACTATACAAATATGAGAGGAATACACCCTACTATGTGTACTCATCATATCTATATTGAGGATTTTTGACCTGTTCGCCAACCATAACTGAGATTCAATCCTGCTTTGAAAGATATTGTTAAAACTGAGATTGAGAAACTCCTACAAGTAGGGTTTATGTACCTGATTTTTGACAGCAAGTGGGTGTCAACCTTGGTAGTGGTTCTGAAGAAGAATGGGAAGTGGAGAGTGTGTGTAGACTATAGGGAGCTTAACAAAGCAACACACAAAGAGTATTTCCTTCTGCCATTCATAGACCAAGTGTTGGATAAATTGGCTGGGAGGAAATATTTTTCATTTTTGGACAGATTTAGTGGATACAACTAGATACAGGTAGTAGCAGAAGACTAGGATAATATGACCTTTATTTTCCCTCAGGGGACATTTTCATATTGGGTTCTCCCTTTTGGGCTATGCAATGCTCTTGAAATGTTCCAAAGGGCTATCCTAGTTATATTTGTTGAGTTGGTAAATGAGTGTGTGGAAGTTTATATGGATGAATTCATTGTATATAGTTCAACTTTCAATGAAGCCCTCAATAATATAGATAAGGTGTTAAAGCGATGTGAGGATGATCATTTTTCCCTAAGCCATGAGAAATTTCTGATCATGGTGGAACAAGGAATAGTAATGGTACACCACATTTCAACCAAAGGTATTAAGGTCGATCCTAAGAAAATAAAAGTAATACAACTCGAGACTCCAAAAACTCAGATTGATGTCAGAAGTTTCTTAGGGCATGTTGGATACTACCAAAGATTCATAGAAAACTTCAAAAAAATTGAAGCCACTATGTTTTCCCTCCTTCAGAAGAATGTAGACTTCATTTGGATGCCTGAGTGTCAGTCCTCATTTGAAATTATCAAGGAGAAACTCATCTCTGCTCCTATCCTTCAAGGACCTAATTGGAACCTTCCATTCCATATTTATGCTGAAGTGTTTAATGGTGCCATTGGATTGGTTATAGGACAAGAAGATGAGAATGGGGGAAAATATGCCATATATTTCATCAGTAAAAGTTTGACACCAACAGAAAAGAATTATACCACACCAAAGAAAGAATTCTTGGATGTAGTCCATGCAATCAAGAAATTTTGATATTATGTCACTGGATACAAAGTCACACTGTACATAGATCACTCAGCCATCAAGTACCTCATGATTAAACCTATGGTAAATGCAAGGATAATTAGCTGGTTACTTCTTTTCCAGGAATTCAATGTAACAATTTTTGACAAACTAGGGAAGTCCAATGTAGTCGTGGATTTCTTATCTCAGATTAAACATGATGGAAACTGTGCTTTGGTATAAGACAAGTTTCCAGATGATAATTTGTTTTCCATCTCTACTAAAACCCCTTGGTTTTCTGATATTCCAAATTATTTGGCCACTATAGAAGCACCACTTCATTTTTCATCAAAACAGAAGAAACACCTCATTAGAGAAAGTGCCCCTTTCAAATGGATTAATGGGATCTTATTTCAATGTGGACCTGATATGTTTCTATGATGTTGTGTTAGAGAAAACGAGACCTATAGTATCTGTAGAGCCTATCATGATGATCCTTTTGGAGGGAATTATTCTAATAAAAGGACAACTCACAAGATTTTGGGAGTAGGATGCTACTGGCCTTCAATGCATAAGGACATCAAGAAATATGTTCGCAAATGTGATGAATGCCAAAGGGTAGGAAGACTAATTGCATCTAATGAAATGCCCCTACAACCTCAGGTAGTCCGGGAACCATTTAAAAAATGGGGATTGGATTTTATCAGCCCTATAGACCCTCATTCACAAGGAAAAGAGTATATTTTGGTCTGTACTGACTACTTGACTAAGTGGGCGGAAGTGCAAGCCCTACGTGTTGCTAGGTAGGAACATATAGCTTATTTCCTTTACAATAAAATTTTTGTTAGATTCGGGTCTCCGAGGAAAATTGTCACAGATCAAGGCCCCCAATTTATGTCTAAAGTTCTATTAGCCTTCACAAATCATTTCCAGGTAAGTCACAAGAAGTCCTCACCCTACCACCCTCAAGCGAACAAACAAGTTGAAGTCACTAATAGGGAATTGAAAAACATTTTAATGAAAACAGTTTCATCAAGAAGAAAATACTAGGCTAGGAAATTACCTGAAGTTGTCTGGGCTTACAATACCACTTGGAAATCAACTACTGGCTATAGTCCATACGAGTTATTTTTTGGGAAGAAACCCCTCTTTCCCATTGAATTTGAACTCCAAAAACTTAGAACAATGATGGAGTCGGGTATAGATCTTAAACGAGTCCAAATCGAGAGAGTTTTACAAATTAGCGAATTTGATGAACTCCATTTGGGTGTCGTCCATCAAACTTAACTGGTCCAACAACAACACAAGTTCTAGAATGATAAAAATATCAAGGAGAAATAATTCCATAATGTGGATTGGGAATTATTTTTTGATTCCAAATACAAGGATCATCAAGGGAAACTCAGAACACATTGGATTGGACCATATGAAATTTCTGAAGTATTTGCCAATGGTTCAGTCTAGCTGAAGCCCATTGATGGTGATACCTGAACTCTCCTAGTTAATGGAAACTGATTACACATCTACCATAAGTTTGTTAATAAAGAATAATTTACCAAAATGGTAGAAATGCAAGGAGAAATCTAGTGCATTGAATCTGCTATGGTAGGCTCAATATAGTTTTTCCCATAATAATAAAAATACAAAAAAAAAGAAAAAAAAATAAAAAAAGTGAATTTAATTCATTTTAGAATAATTCTTCAAATTCTTCATCAACTTCATCATATGGACTTGGCTAACTTTTTTCTATATTTTGTAGGACTTTATTTCTTTGGTAAATGCTAATTTTGGCGCACCCTATTGCCATGCTTCAGAATCTGTACAACTGACTTGTCCCACTCCTCGTCCTTGATCTTACATTCTGATGGATCTTTCAACAATGCTTCAGGAAGCCAAGGCCAAAACTTTAGATCCTTCTTCCTTCTGGAGGCATCTTTCAGCGATGCTCTGGAATTTTTTTGTTTCTTCCTTCTGGCAACATCTTCCAACGATGCTCCAAAATTCCTATTGTTTCCTTCTTCCAATGACATCTTTCAGCGATGCTTCAAAATTTGCTCGGGTGCTCTGAAAATCTGTTTAGTTGGTCTTAAAATTTTTGGTTGCTGCTCTGACTTCATCTTTCGACCATGCTTTGAAAAATTTTGGTTGCTACTCCAGCTGCATCTTTCGATGATGCTCCAAAAAATTTTGGTTCTCCCTCCAGTTGCATCTTTTGACGATGCTCCAAAAATTTTTGGTTGTTGCTCCGGTTGCATCTTTTGATGATGCTCTAAAATTTTTCAATCTTCTTGCTATGTTCTGATGACATCTCTCTACAATTCTCTGGAACTTTCTCTTCCTCCACTTCGGATGCATTTTTCAGATTTTCCCTAGATTTTTGTAAGCATTTTCCTTTTTTAGTATTTTGATTTTCCCTAAGTTCTGCGCGTGCCCATCACTTGATTTTTTGCCGCCTCGAGATCTACTCCCTAATATCATTTCACCATATCATAACAAATTTTCCCATCATAAATGAAATTATTATGACACCCCTTTTTGTCATAATAATTTTTTCTAACATTTCAACTATCCCATCCATGTGATTATTATCCGCCACCACCCTCACCAAATCATATAACTATCCAATTACATTAGCACAGGTAAGTGACATTCGATCTAGTGACAAGACGTAAGGTGCATACAAATTTATTTATTTAAAAGTTAGTACTTATTTTGAATAAAGGCTAATTAATTGGCATGAACTGTTCCCTCTTTCAATTTTGAAACTTGTGCCATCGCACGATTGCTAGAAGTACGACAATGGTTTCATAATTCCCCATGAAAAGTCATCATAATTACTTAGTAATGTGACAAGAAAGGTGATTAATTCCTCCTCCATTGGATATATCGACACATAGTCTGTTTTTCATCTGTAATTCAACAAGGAAAGTATTACAAAGTTTCATAGAATTTCATAGAGTGGCAAGGAAAGAAAGAGTAAAAAATGGGAGGAGCCAAGAAAAATTCCAAACCAACTTCTGCAGCTCAATTGTTGGTATTGGGCAATATTGCATCTCTATTTCAAAAAGTTGGGTGGTTGGACTTCATGAATTTTTTTGAAGGGTATACAGAGCAGCTCACAAAAGAATTTGTCAAGAATTTTGTAGATGGATAGACCTTGGTGCATGGTAAGCGATTCCGGGTAAGTACAAAAACCATTGCTCATCTTTCTCGTCTTGAAAATAGAGGAATTGATTTGAATGAAAATGCCAATGTTACCTATCAAAGACTGGTAGAATTATTTCATAAGGAAGGGGAGCCTCAACTAGTAATTACCATTAGTACCAGGGGACAAAACAAAGGTTTCCATAGAATGTATCTTCCAGAACCCTGGAGAACTATTGTATCTTGGATAATCAAATATTTCACCTGTGAAGGACAAATAACTATAGTAGTGGGACCCCTTTTCGTTTGTTAAGTCATTTGTGCCATGACATTAAGGACCCTTCTCTTAGGGTTAATTTATCGACCTTTTTATGTTATTTAGTCACCTCCATGATAGAAAAATACAAAGTTGGGATAGGGCCCCTCAAACGTCATGGTCTCATATAGTTGATATGAAAATACCATTTTTGCAAAAAATCGAGAAAAGAAGTGGCAAAAATTTTTGCGGAAATTTGAAAATGTAGAGTTTGAAAGACCACTCAAGGAGGGAGAGTCCTTTAAGAAAAAAGAATAGTTTTTAGAAGAACCCTCCTCTGAGGCCTTGGGTGCTCTTGAATCCCAACAGACCTCAACGACTCCCAGTGGTGATGCGCCAGAAACCTTTCTAGATGAGCTAGAAACCTTAAGATAGATAGGGGATGTGGAAATTGTGCACTCTAGAGAAGAAGAAGAACCTCCTCGCAAGAGGAAGAAACAGAATAAGGTTAATTTTTAAAAAACTCCTCCTCTATGGAGAAGTAAGAGGTTGTCTTTAGGATCTAATGAAACTGGACCCCATGACATAGGAAGTACTTCCAAAAGAAAGAAGGACATGACTCAAAAAAGGGTAGTGGAAATTGAAAGTACGCCTGGTAGTGAGGAAATAAATGAGACAAAAAAGTAGGGTGATCAATCCCCTAAGGAAGAGGACAAGAAAAAACCATCACCTAAAGAATAGGAGGTGGAGAAAATACAATTGCCACATTATGTGTAGATTGAAGATGAACCTGTGGGGGGACTTTCTCCTTTTCTTGAAAAGATTGAAAGTATACTTGAAATTGAGGAAAATACACCTCATATTGACATGAAAATTCCCAATCCATCCTTCTCTATGGACATAGGGGATACAAAATTTGGCCAGAGAGAGGAGGAATTAGAAAAATTTGAAGCATAAACTGTTGAATTAAAAACCAGGCTACAAAGTGATGAAGCACAAATTATCCAATAGAAAGAAGAGATTGAGGCACGAGCTACAATTGTGAATAAAAGAGACCAAGAGATTGCAAGAAAGAAAAAGTGAATTTATTTCATTTTAGAATAATTCTTCAAATTCTTAATCAACTTCATCATTTGGAATTGGATAAGTTTTGTCTATATTTTGCAAGACTTCATTTCTTTGGTAAACACAAATTTTAGCGCACCCTGCTACGATGCTTCGTAACTTGTCAGCACGGTTGTTTCGATGCTCCAGAAACTTCTTGTTGCCATGCTCTGGAACTTGTACAACTAACTTGTCCTGCTCCTTGTCCTTGATCAAATTAATCTTGGAAGAAGGATGGATTTTAAGGAATTATTGTTGCTTGTTGGTGTAGGGTACATGATGCATCACATTATGAATTTGAATGCTACTTGTTCCAGACTATTGCTTATCAAATTAAAAGGAAACTTAATCTAGTTGTAGTTCAAGTTGATAATTAGAGAATCCAAAATAAACTGGAGGATGAGAAATATAATGTAGCAGAAGATCCTTTGCCAAAGAATGATGTTTATGCAGTAAATTCAAAAGGTACACGTCCCACCAAGTTTTGGACTTTGCACTTTGATGGTTCCAATTCCAAACTTGGGGCTGGTGTAGGTTTTGAGCTGATTAGTCCAATTGGTAAGACATTTTTTTACAGCACATAGGTTACAACTCCATTGTACAAATATCATAGTGGAATATGAAGCTTTGGTTCATGGATTTTTAATGGATCTGAGAAAGAAAGTTAAGGCTTTGCAAGTTTTTGGGGATTCAAAGCTAGTAATTAAGTAGGTCAAGAGGAAATATTCATGCCATGATAGAAGAATGACAAACTATAGGAATAGAGTATGGGATCTAATAGAGGGATTTGATGCCTTCAACATTTAGCTAATTCCTTAGAGTAAAAATTAGACTATTGATGCTTTAGCTCAAGCAGCTAGCACTTTAGAGCCCTTGTATTTATCAAGTTTGAAGAGATTTATAGTGGAGTCACTCCAAATCCATTAGTACCAAATAATGTTACTAACTTCTAGGTATTTAAGGATGATAAACATATTTTGCACTTCATTACTAGTTCAGATGTTTTTGCTTCTCAGATTATTGATGAAATAGAACCAAAAGAAGTAGAATTGGACATGGAAGTAGTTATTAATCTAAATACTAACACAATCCCAAGAGGTATGTTGTAGTTGGAGAGAATCTTTGATTTTGATAGTATAAGAGATCAGGATTAGCAGGCCACAAAAGATTCAACCAATAATCAATGTGATACACACATGGGTACTACTAAAGAAATAAAGAATGTTTTCATTGGTAAGGTTTGTACCCCAAAAGAGAAAGAGGGAATAGTCAATGCATTGCATCAATATAGAGATATCATAGCTTGGAGTTATGAGGATCTTAAGACGTATGATACATCAATCATCATACAATTCCTCTTAAGTCAGATGCAAAGCCATTGAAGCAAAGACAAAGGGAAATAAATGCATTACTTGATCTAGTCATTTAGAAAGATCATGCCATATTTTTCAAACAGTTTCCACTGAGAAATGAGCTGATGTTCTGTTGCAACTGGTCGTTGAGGTAAGACCATTCACACAGTTGCGATTGGACTTCATCGGTCCAATCAATCCACCTTCTTCCATAGGACACATGTACATTCTAACTTCTATTGATTACTATACTACATGGATAAAAGCTATTACTTGTAGATAATGCACAACAAAAGTGGTAATTAACTTTCTTGAGTAACTATTTTGGATGTCATTTTTCTCTAGTGTGTGATAATAGTTATGATTTTTCATCATTGAAATTTTCTAGATGGGATTTTGATCATGGTGTTATTCTTAAGTTTGTTTAAAATTACTATCCCTAGGGTAATGACCCAGCTAAGTCCACAAATAAGAACCTAACTATAGTCATTTGTAAGATGATTGATAAGAACCCAAAAGATTAGCATACCCAGCTGTGATTTTCCCTCTAGATAGATCATACATGACAAAAGGCTTCCCTAGTGACTTCCCCATATAATTTGGTCTATGGTCTAGATCCTTTTTTTCCTATTCAACTAAGAATTCCCACCTTACAGTTTATTAATGAATACTATGAAGAGGGGGAACATCCCGAGGCTCGCTTGGTTGAACTTCTTTAGTTGGAAGAAAAAAGAGACGAAGCCATAGATAAATTTTCCAAACATCAAGGTATTGTTAAGCATTGGTTTGATCGTAAAATTAAGGTCAAGGTCTTTAGAATTTCTAATTTGGTATTTTACTGGGACAAAGCCCATGAGAAGAAAGGGGGGCATGGAAAATTTGACAACCTTTGGCTTAGCCCCTTTCAAATTTTTGAGATTTTGGGAGATAATGCTTTTTGTTTAAAGAATCTCACTGGAGAGGATGTACCATTGCCAATCAATGGGAAATATTTGAAGTATTACTTCCTTGATTGAGCTATTTTAGCTCAACCTTGTACATAGATAGTTTAGGTGTTTTATTTCCTTAGGTTAGGTTTTCTTTGATTACTTTTATTTATTTTGTTTGTTTCATTTTTTCTTTGGTTAGTGTAGGTTTGTTTTTTCATTTTTCTTTTGGTTATGGGGTTCTCCCTAGTTTTCCTTATGGGAGTGTTTACATGCACAATCATGATATTCATTTTTTTTTGTCTGGGATTGTTTTGAGTATTTCCTTGAGAAGATCTTATCATGTTTTTTGGAATGGATGGTGAAGGTCCTTCATTCAGTGTCAGATGGTCTAAACATATAAAGAGGATAAGTCATTGGTCTGAGTTAATTCCTAAATATGCTAAAATCTTACACCATTTACACCTATCTTAAGAATCTTGAGGTTGCTATAGGTTCCTTGTGAGGTTTTGTTAAGTAAAAAATATTAGTTTTTTGCTTCAACACCATTATGATTCTCAACTTTGAGTGTGAGCTTCATTGCTTATAAGTTGAAAAAAAAAGTTAAAAAGAGAAATAAAATAAAAGAGAAGAAAATATTGAAAATGAAAAGAAAATTCATCTTTTTAGGAGGATCTGAATATCTTTACCAAGGCTATAGATGCCTGGTTAGTATTAGAGCTATGTTTGAAAGAGTCACAGTGAGAGCCTCATTGGGGATATAGACGCCTAACTAGCAGCGAGGCTCTATCTAGGATGCTTTTGAAGTTAGAATCAATCATGTAGCTTAACTTGACTGATCTTGGTTTCTATAGTAGCTCAAGGAGGGAAATTAATACTTCTACACACACTTGGATTTTTAGTATGTGACTGGTTAGCCTGTCCAATGGTTTTGAGTCTCTAGTTTATGGTTTACCTAGTGCGAGGAACAAATCCAAAGATTCTGGGTTCTTCATTCTGATTTGTCATTGAAATGCTCTAGAGCATTTCCCCAACAAAGTCACCATTTATTGTTTTTTTTTTGCACACACGGCCCATCAGAGGCAAGGACCCTCTTTCCTTTCTTTTTCTTTTTGTTTTGCTCTAGGTTTTTCCTTTTCTCCTTAAGGGATAGGTCCTTTGAGTTTTTGTTCACTTCACCTTTGAGCTTTAATGATCATGTTGTACTTTGGGTGAGTTTGTTTTTCAACAATTGGCCTCATTTTTTGACACTTGAAATCATTTGGTTCCTTGGAATATCACTTGAACATGTAAATTGGCTAAGTATGGGCAAGCTTCATGAAATCCTTGAGGGTCTAGAATCCTCGAGGTTTTGATTTTTGCTAAATCTGATACCACCTGGATTCACCAAATTCTCTTTTCATTGAATCCTTGTTGAGCCAGAATCTTTGAAGATGCCTTTTTCATGAAATCCGGCTCCATGCAGATTCTTTGAAATCATCATTTTTCAGAGAATCCTTGATGTCGTGAATTCCCTGAGATGTGTTGAAATTTATTTTCACTTCATTTATTGATCTTTGTGAAGGGGAAAGTTTCCATTAATGCTCGTTTTAGGTAGATTTGTGGTTTGATTTAAGTCTTTTCAACATCATTGTGCATTTGATGTCTTGGGATTTTTCATTTTGAAGAGCTTTGAAGTGCTTCAATGACTTGAGGATTGGGGTTTCTACATCTTGTGTGGAGATTTTATTGATTGATTGGCTATTTTTTTTTGAGCGTGAGTTTTGTGCTTTTATTTCTATCATCTAGATCACAAGGTAAGGGTTTTTTAACTGCTTTGTTAAATTTTTTGAATGGATTTAGCGTTGATTTGAGTGGGTCATTTGTTTTTTGATTGCAATTCAAATTACATTCTATGTTTAGCATCAAAAGCATGGATTTGTGCACATTTCACTTTGATTTTCTTTTGCATTTGGACTTGATTTCAAAATGGTTAATATTGTGTTGATTTTATGCATTCGAAACTATGAAATTTTTCAAGGGCATAATTTGATTAAACTAGGGTTTATTGTCCAATACACTGGATGATTATGACTTTGGATTGTCACAAATTGGGGTATTGATGGATTACATTTGAATTGTCATTAGATTTGATTACCCTCATATTGTTTTGAGGTCACTAGATACATTTGTGTTGAACCCTAGGTTGATTATTTTGCAAACCAAAATTAAAATGTTGAATGATCATCAAAGATAGTATCCTAGGGTTTGTGATCGATTTAGATTATTACTATGATAGTTTTCTATCCAAACCCTAGTAGAGGAGGATAAAATTGGAAAATAAGGTTGCTCAACTTTTCATTTATCGAGTTATCTTTGAGAGATTAGAGCTTGGAATTCATATTTTGTGGAACATATCTTTCGTTAGATGATTTGAGTTATGAACTTTTGCCAAATCCATCTATGCTCAGATTTTATGAAGTGTTGTTTTTTGCAAATTCCATGAGATTGAGGAAAACCCAAGGTTTGTATTTTGCTAAAACTGTGCCTTGATGGAAAGCCTAATGAACCATGTTTTGGGGAATTCTTTGACCCAAGAAAAACCTAAATTTTGCACTTCGTCGAATTCTCATTGCCCCAAATTACCTGAATGTTTGTGTTTCATGGATTCCATTTCTGCTCGGATTCCCTGAGATCTCAAATGTTTTCTTATGTTGAGTAGTATGGAATGATAAATGTATGAATTACACTACAAAGATTTAATCTTAAGTTTTTGAATGCATTTAGGCCATATGAATGGGATTACATGGTTGATCATTTTATTTTCGTAAGTATCTTTATGTTTCATGAAATTTTTCTGATCTTAGAATCCCCGAGGATATCTTTTTGTGAAATCCTTGAAGGTTTAGATTCCCCAAAATCCACCATATGTCAAAATCCTCGAGGTTCTTAAAAAATTGAAATGTGTTAAAAGCTTGAATTCTAAGGGTTGTAACTTGATTTCTTTGGGTTATAATGATGAATTGTGACTTACTAACTATTGCATATGAAGTGTCATGATTAATTTAATAATGCAATAATGTAGTAGTTAGTTTTTCCTATAATTTTAGTGATTATGGTATTTATTCTAACTAAATGTAGGTAAATCTATCAAGGCCAAGAGTTATAAAAGGAAAATTTACTGAACCTGTGAAGGAGGAGCCAACCACGAGAGCTGAAAAAGATGAAGTATGATTTTAAGGGGAGACTCCTAGAGTCTAAGATTGCTTCACATTGGTCTAAGGTTGTAGATATGAACATGGGACATGCGAATTATGAATATTTTAAGCAAAGGATGTATGGAAATGCTCCCACTCCACTAGACAAAAGATTGGTGAAGACACAATTAGCTCAAACAACTAGTTTTCATCCCTCAGTGCAATGCTTAGAATTGATTGTAGAGTGTTCCAAGCAAATATGATTCAGCTAAGAGGGTGATAGTGGGTCCCCAAGGTGGAGTAATGGCCAATTTGATAGAGGATTCCATAACAGAGGCCTTCAATATTACCCCACATCATAAGTTGGTGAAAGTCAATATGGAGCTAGCAAAGAAAATATATGTAGATGATACATATGAGGCATTGGAGATGATGAATTCTAATTGGATTTAAAATCCTAAACTTCATTATTCCAAGCTACCAAAACAATTGCAAATAATTGATTTTAGGCTAGAATACAATGACATGATCACTCTTCTCAAAAGAGTGGTGGGTTTGGAGAAGGCTTTTGTGTTTGAAGACTAGATGTTTTGTGTCATAAGCATAGATTGAGAAAGGAATTAATTATCATTCAGAAATAATGATTAGTGATAACATAGACAAAAAATTAAGGAGGGTGTGAGATACAAGAGCATTTATCGTGACTTCTTATGTGGTATACATTCTTTCAAAGAGTTATAGATATAAATGTTTGAGTTGTAAAGGCACAATTGTCCAAGATAGAATCTATGATGTATAACCCTAGTTACATTTGAATACCTCCAATTAGAGGATGGTTAATGATGTTTTTACAATGCATATTACAAGGATTTTGTAGGATGCATTGCATATGAGAATTTCAACTTATGCAATGAAGCTTATCAAGAAATATGGTTATTGGTTTATACAATTTCCAAAATTTACATACATTATAGTTCATGGTAGCCCCAAGGTCCCCTATAGGTTTCCAAGGTATCCATCTGATAAGATGATATTGGTTGAGGTGACAAAGCAGTTGGTAGCTTTAGATGCAATTCTGAAAGCTATGCATAAGACAGGAGCTGGTGGAGAATTTCCTTTGAGAATTGGTGGTTGGGAGGCTTGTTAATCAATTCAAAGTGCTCAAAACTCAGAGACAAAAATGGCTCATTTGTATTTGAATCTCCATTCAACCAGGCCAATAGAGAATAGAGACACAAGGATAATATAGAAGAATATTGGGCCAATTGCATAGATGAGTTTGAGGTGATTAAAAGAAAATATTCCAAGATTCCATTGAAAATGATAAGTCTTTATGGAGTTTTCCAAGCTCCTGATCAAATTGAAGATGAAGAGGAGGTTATATAGTATCATGACTACATACAATATCAGAATAAACCTCTTCCTTCTATTGACTAAGCTGAAGATGATGTAGTGGAGCTAGAATAGATCAATGCCCCAGTGATCAGTTATTCAAAGGAGTGGATAAAGCATAAGATATTAGAAATGGAGGCTTATGAAATCAAGCCTACCTATGACCTGATGGGATACTTAGAGTCTCAATCGTCAAAGGATGATTTTGAAAGAACACATGCAGATATGCCTGCAGCCCAAGAGGAAGAGTATTCTGACGAACAACCTCTCATCATAAAAAGGAGAACTAGAGGACGGGCTAAGGAAATGGCCAAAGGTTCCAAGGTAAAGAGATAAATTTAACCCAAAATGAGGAATCCTTCAAAAGAAATCACTGAAGAAACCACAAGGGCTATGCCTTCAAAGAAGATAAAACTTGATAAATGAGGAAACAAGGGCTCTTCACCTTAAAAGATACCAAAGAAAACAAAGGATAGTGAAGAAGGTGAAACCCAAACATGAGCAATTGAAATAGAAAGTTTTGGGGAAAAGACCCAAGTTTATGTTAGGAAGACTTGTCCTTGCCTAAAGGTTTCACCCTCTAATGTGGAAAGTATTGAGAAAGTGGTTGATGAATCAAAAAGGACTAAAAATGAGGCACTAGTTGATAAATGTGATTTTGTGAAAGTGGATGCTGCAGAGAATACTCCTCCCCAATCACCTCATCAACATGTTCCATCTGAAAAAGAGGAGGGAGAGATAGCAGAGAATGTAGATAATAATTCCAAAGGATAAGAAGAAGAAGAAGAGGAGTTGGAAACTCATAAAGATGGAGATCTTGGTAATCTTGGAGATCAATTGGAGAAGAGTTCCTTTGGGGAAAGAAATGATGAAGAGAAAGAACCTAAAAAGATAGAGGAAAATCCCTCTGAGTCACCAAGAAGGGAGGAAGAACAACAATTTGATGAATAAGATACAAATAAGGAGCAAGAAAGGTTGGAGAAGGTTCAAGTGGATAAGATAGAAGACCTCCAAGGATAAAGTAGTCCTCAAAATGAAACTAATCTAGAAGAATCTACTACTCCTAATTGGATGAAGTAAAGTTTAAAGCCTAAACTAGTGGTCTTTGAGGAGATAGATCTAGGTTGGGGAAAATTTCTAGTAGGTTTAGGGATAACAAAAGAAGGAAAGAAATCCAAGACTATCTCTAGGATTACAAGAGATGAGTCCAATAATATGGTTTTGCATATTGCCACTCCCGTAGTTGAGAAGAATAAAAGTGAAGCTACCCCTGTAGATTACAAAGTGGAAACCATTAATCTAGAACCATCTACAAAGAAGAAAGAGGCTGAAGAGTTGAAAGATTCTATGGATGCAATCTTGAAGAGGTTAGAGAAGGAAACACAAGCAAAGGAAAATTTGAAACAACAGGTTGAAAAATTGGAGAAATACAATATTCAACATCTTATTAAACCTTTTTTAGACCCAGGATAGTGTAGGTATTTCAACTTCAATTGATCTATTATCCAAGGATGTTGTTAATGAGATTGATAAAATGAAAGCCTCTCTACAAACCACTCAACAATTGATTAATGGGGTTTATGAAAATGGTATTGTTTTACTTGAGGAAATTTTATATGTGAATGAGAATGCTTCTACTTTTTAGGATGAAATACAATAGTTAGTTGTAAAGTTTAAGGGAATAGATGACAGATCCATAATAAAATTAATGAAGGTAACTAAGGTTCCGAAAGAAATATTGGTAGAAGAAGACATTCTTGTATTTGAAGATGTAGATAAACCATGGGAGTGGATGGTAGCATTTGAATTCAAAAGGGAACTCATGAATAAAGCTTTGGAGGGATCTCCATAAATCCTAAATAAGTTGAATGATATTTTAAATTGTTGCATGTTGTTCTTAGAGATTGTGATTGGAAGGAAAAAACTTAGCAAAGAGTATTTGAAGATTGATTTATTGAAGCAATGGTGAAGAGATGTGTACTCTCAGGTTGAAGATGGCTCAATATCAGCAAATCATTTAGAGGATGTAGCTATGTACACCACAATTTTGGATAAATATCAGGAAATGAAGATGGATTGGAATAAAGTCTTGGATAAATATAAGGATGATAAGAAGAGGATAAGGAGGCCAACCAAGACTAATCACCTCAAGTTTTGTTCCTACTCCATCAGCTAGCTAGGATTCAATTCCTCCATGCATAGAAAGGTTTTTCAAAAGGCCTTTTATTTAATTTTTATGTATTATTTGAGGCCAACTTTGGATATTTTGTTGTAAAAATTAAATAGGTAATTAAAATTGTACAACACCAACCTAAATTATAAGCCCTAATTTATTTTTGTCTAGGCTGAAATGTTGGTGTAAACTCAATATAGGTGAGTTCTCTCATCATTGTAAGGACCAATCTTGGAATTGTTGCAAGATTTTGGTGAAGTGAATAAAAAAGAAGACATTGATTTGGTGCTCTTTTTTGTGTTGTTTCATCTATGTGCATGGTTCATATGTTTCAAAGTTATTTTTAAATGATTAAAGTTTCAAATTTTTCTCAGATTTAGATCAGTTCTTTCATGTTTATGATAAATTATTTGTGGTGTTTGAGGAATCTTTGGTCCATACTTTTAGTGTCTTGTTGATTGTAAGTTACTATGTAATGTTAGCCTGGACCTAATCTTATTGCAATAGTTCAATTATGGGTGTTTATGCATTTCATCCTATTTTGGATGAATGTTTGAATGCTTCACAATCTGAAAATATTTCATACCTTTGGAGATTGCACTATTTATATTATACTATAGATCTCATCTTGGTTAAGCAGAAACTGGTTGATGAAAATTGGTCTACCTTAAATGCTTTGTTACTTTCATGATTGCACTTAGGATTTAGATTAGAAATCTCTCTAAACCCTCATATTTTGATATTTCTTTAGATAACTATTTGAATAGGAATTGGAAAGCATCATTTAATTGTTACATTGGATGAAAATATAATTTCTAGACTACAGATCTGAGTAAATTATTAGGTTTGTTTTCATTTTTTAGATCTTGCAAAACCCTAATTATTGACTTAATATTTTCAGCCTTTATTTCACCATAAATGCCCCTTTGTGTTAACAAACAAATCACATTTTTCATTGAGTTTTTTGTGCATTTTCAAGACCTGACATTAGAGACCTTGGGGTTGTTTCTTGAGGCTTTCTAATAGAAATTTACCTTTCAAGTGAGATAGGATACTTGTATTTTGTTTGTGTTGTTGCAGTGCTAAAACCACCATCAACAATTCCTTATCCTTGTAGCTCTACATAGATCAGTGTGAATCAACTCAAATGGAATTGAAACAAAGCACTTGTTGCTTTTGAAACTAGTCTTTGTTTCATTTCCCATCTAACATTCCTTACAAAAAGTATTTATAGGCTTGTTGATCTGAGGCATATTCCTTATAGCAAGGGGGTGTTTATGGGTGTTTTTGCACTTCTCAACACAGACAACACACAAGTGTGATGTCTCTCTTGAAAGGTAACTTCCTGCAACTGAGTTTCAAAAATTCACCCTAAGGTCTCTCGGGTGTCAGGTCATGACTTTGAAAAATAGCTCAATGGTTTAATGTGATTTGATAGTAATCACAAGGGGAAATTATGGTTGAATAAGCATGGATTTTCATGGGTCTATGATGAAGTTTCATAATTCTAGAAATGGTGAACAATGACAACAAATTGATGACAACAATCTGAAACTAATTGTTCATCTGATTTGGCTATGTAGTGATGCAAGGAGCTTATGTCTAACTTGTATTTAAAAGAAAATTCAAAGGGTCAAAGGGTTTAGAATTTTTCCTAAGTTTGAAACCATGATCAATAGTAACAATGGATGATGTTGTAGTAGACAAATTTCTCAAACTAAGTTTTGCTTAACCAAGAACAACCTACAATGTCACAAAACTAGTGCAATATTCTAAGGCTCTTTGCAGATTTTCAGATTTTGCATTCACCTATTAAGCATGAACAAACAATTGAACTTAAGTGCAGCAGAAAAGGAAGCTCATGTACTAACTCTAAACAACAATTTGTGATCAACAAATTACAAAAAATTTGAACTAAAAATGCATCAAATACTACAACATACATCCACCATTAAAGTTGAACATGAACTACCAACAAAAAATAAACTTAAAATTAAATGAACAATGCTGAAACAAACATTTGGAGGATGAATCATGCACACATAATTAACAATACACAAGAAACCATCAAATTCAATGCTTTTCTCATATATTGTAGCAAAATTCCTTTACACAATAGCTCATCTCCCTTTGAAAATTAGAGGATGCCCCTATTTATAGTTTTCAAAAAGTAGAATGAATGGTCAAGATTTTTTTACAATGAATGGATTCGATTCATCCTAGTATAGGGTTTTCACATCACCCAATAAGAGTACAAAATTTACAATCGTAAAATAGGCTATTTTTTCTTTTCCTTATTTTGTCTTGTAGCCTATTTTATCCTTTAGTTGATTTTGGCTTTTATTTACTTTAACAAATATTTGTCTTCTATAATGGGGTTTCCAGCTTCTTTTTGCAAAGTAGCATACTCAACAAACTTTCCAATAGTATCCAAGACTTTTTTTTCTTCAGAGAGATCAAATTTTGAGATCTCAAAGGCAACTCTCTTGAATCCTTCCACCATCTGATCCCTATGATTTATGCACTTTGGTCTTGCTATGATAATTTTTCTGACTCTAAGAAGGTTCACACAACAAAATCCATGAAGTTTTTCGACAACATGTCACCATCTCCTTGATTGATTCTTTTGTGAAACTCGTGCTTGATAGCTTCTCGATCTAGCTCTAGCACTATCATCTCATATCCTGTCATTGATTTTAAGAATTCATCACACTCAGCTTGATGATCCATAATCCATTCATGATTGGTTTCTAATTCAACTAGGGACTTCTCCAAAACTTAGTTTCTATACTCAAAATTATGCATCCATGCCATAGATAGCCAATGGTCCTCTTTTGACAATGCCAATGCCTTTTCCCATATCTCCCAAGAGATCTTGAGAATGCTCTCCAGCTTTGGGTATGCAATTCTATAGAGCTCAGGGAACTCTTTACATATATCAATTACCTACTCTATCTCCTTTTGTAGGATCCTATATTCATTATGCATCTTGGTTGCACAATGAATTCCCTTTTTTCCCATGTCAACAACTCTTTTGAACCAGTCTGAGGTAGACCTGATGCAATTCCTCATCTCAATTTTATTGACCTCCTCTTTTGACAATAGGGCGGATGTAGGCGATTCCATTGGATCCTCTTCTCTAGATGTTGTCCATTTTTGTATCTAGGCAACCAATTCTACCACATGTGCTTTCAGCTCCTCCTTTGTTGACTGATCCTTATTCATTTGTTAGAGGATGGTGGAGAAAGATCCTTGGAATTCACCAATCTTTTGGGCTCTAGATGTAGGGCCCAAATTTATGGTGGTCACCTAGTAGTATTTTCCTTCCAGGGTGTCTACGTCTTTGTCTACTATGGGAGTAGCTACCTATAGTATTATGGAGTTGGAAGCATCAGTTGTGATATGTGACTTGATCTTTGGTTTCTTTTCTTTCTAGGTATTTACTTGCAATTGTGCCTGTATTGCCTCTAGGTGGGCCTTAGGATCTGCAAGTATAAGAGCTTTCCTCTTCAATTGCTACTCCAACCATGAAGGAACTTCCATTTTATTTTTAGGGGATGTATTGGTGAATTCATTACCCTCCCCTTCCCTTTGATCTTTTGAAGGTTCTTCCTCATCATGTCTAGGAGCATCTTCAATATCTTCCTCATATTTACTTTGTTCCTCCTCTTGCAACATTGCCTTCCCCCTATCAAGATCAACAAACTCTTCATTTCTTACACCAGTTGTATCTTCTTCTTGTGCTACCCCCTTTTCTTTGTCATCTTCAAATTCCACATCATTTTCGGGATCAACATCCTTCTATTTTACATTTTCTCCTTCTTCATCTTTCTCTCTTTCGAGAGGTACTTCTTCATTCTGCAGTCCCACATCTTGGCCAGTTCCCGGGAGCTCATAAATTTTCTCTATGTCAACATCTATATCATTTCTCCCTTCCTTGGAATGATGTTCTTTTGAGCTTGCTTCTTCATCCTTGTGCCCTTCAATCAATTCTCCTCGAGGTTCTTGATCTAAAGTTTCAACATTTTAGTAAGCATCAAACTTACTTGCATTCCTACCCTTGTGCTTTTGTTTCCCTTCCTCATCAAAGGCTACTTTTTCCAAATCAATCCTTATTCCTCCCTTAGGATGCTCGATGTAGTCCTCACAATTTGAGTCCTCAGGTTCTTTGGCAATATCCTTTTCTATTTATTTATGCTGCTCTGCACTTAGCATCTTCATTTATTCATAAATCTACATAGTAGCCTCCATCTTAGGTGGCTTAGTAGGAGGTTGAGGGGGAGGTAAGGAAGCAACAAGTTGGGCAATGAGCATTTTGACTTGAGGTTTAGAATAACCTCAGAGAATTGAGGTGGCACATTTTGCAATTATGAGGAAAAATTTTCTGGCAAGGTAAGGGGTGGCATAGTGGAAATGGTTGGTAGCGGAGGTAGGAGAAAGGATGATGACAGTCGGGAAGTAGTGGAAGAAGAAGAATCAAGCACTACTATAGGAGCAGTCAGAGAAGTAGAGGTGAGGTGGATAGAGATGTCCACAACGGGCAGATATGAGACATGAAGTGATTAGGGAGTGGAAGGAGATGGAGCAATAGTAGTGGTTTATGGGAGCATAGAAGTAGCGAGCAATGGTGAACATGGTTGTTCAACTTCTCCTTCTTCTTAAGGTGAAGATCCTCCTTCTTGTATGACAGGAATATCGAGAACAAATAATTCCATTCTCTTAGTCTTCTTTGGTATCCTCGACCCTTCAATTGACTTCCAAGTGTATAATTTTTGATTTGGTAGCCGCTTGAATGTATCCTTCCTCTCCCTTGATCTTGTAATAGGCAGAGACTTAGGAGCCTCACCTGAAGAGCCCGCATTGGCACCACTATTTGTTTCACTATCTATCTCATCTTCGAGCTCCCCATAGGTTAGCTCTGTTCCTTGTTCATATAGTTGGGCTAATTGGTCATCTATCCACTTCTTTGTCCTTTTCTCTATTGGGTGAGCCACAATATTTAAATCAATTACCTCTGGCTCAACCTAATCAATCATGGGAAACAACACATTGATTAGTCCATTATACTTTTCATCAAGAACATTGTCATCTTCCACAATTTGTTCTGGGACTGGGTATAGATTAATGGATTTTAGAAACTTGGTAGTCAATCTCATGTAATTCCACCTCCGGACCTTATGATCATCATCACATTTGGTCCAAAAATATTTGATGTGTGGCTGGTGGGAATACTACTTTCCAACTTGTTTCTTTAATTTTCCAAGAGGTTCCAAGCCTCCCCTCTCTGTGTGTAGTTCTAGGTTGTATTCTACAAGCTCCTTCTTTGAGTATTATGTGCATGGGACAACAAGGCAGGAATACATCCCCTATCGAAAGGTAATGGGGTATGGGACCCTGACACGATGCTTATTGTGCAACAAATTGTGAGTAGTTTGCAACTGTCGAGTAAGCTCTGGTAATATGATTCTATCATTGGGGTATCAGGGAAGCCAATACAGGAACCACGATATTCCTTTTGCTCTAATGTAGGTGAACTTAGGGAATTGGATAAACCAATACCTAAACACTTTTACCACTGCCTTGGCGTATTGGGACATTCTTCTATGATAATCTCTTCCTAGGGTTTGAATGATGTGCCCGATGTAATCATCATTAACCCTTTTGTAATCTTTCTTGAAATTTCTATACTAGAGCTGCAGGTAACAATTGTACACCCTATTTTTCCCCTTCATCATTCCCAAGGTGCCTAGACAGTCTAACCCTTTGTAGGGGAACTTCATTGCCAGAAGGTATACCAAATAGGAGGTCATATAGAACTTTGAATTTTTCTTTACTGCCGCAAATTGATTGTGTAAGTTTTCACTAATAATCTTGACCCAGTGAAACTTTTCTTCTCTTGGAAGGATCTCTTCTATGAAATATAACATCCACTCCTCCAAGAGTGAGGAAGTGGGGAGGCCTAGTACTGTACTCAGAAGTGTCACCAAGTCATTGGTTTCCTCTACAAAGTCACTTTTGTACAATTTCAGGGGCACCTTGTTAGCGCTACCCCTCTTTTCAAGCAATCATGTTTGGTTGATTGTTCTCTTACAACTCATGGAGTTTTCCTTCCATACATTCAAATCATACTCCTCAACTTCATCCATTTTATAAAAAAGGGGAATACCAAATGTCTTCCCAATGGACATGGGAGTCAAATCTACCAACACTCTCCCATCTCAGGTGATTATCCTCTGAGTCTGAGGATGATAGCATTGCTGGAAAGCGAAAACCAATTCTGGAGCAATTGGGGCAAGAGGAAATCCCGTTGCCTTTGCAAGTCCAATTTTTTTTAATTCTCAATGCCTCTTCAGTTCTGGGGTTAACCATGACTGTTTGCTTGAACTCATCAATGCTAACATGACCCAAGTCTATGTCAATTACTTTTCCCTAATTAGATGTAATCTTCGAGGTGCACTTGACCCCATGGAACTCATACTTCATCTTAGCTTTCTCCTCTTTCCCTCTCAGAGTTCTCATGATTTTCTTCCCCTTATCCGCTTTCTTTGTTGGTTCCATAAATCCTACACACAAAAGGTGCAGTAAGTCCTTTGTAAATTTAGCCAATGAGCTTTAAACCATGCAAACATATCATCAAATACATCAACATATCTTTAAAATACCATTACATTCATCACATTTTATGATTTAAAGCTCATTGGCTAAATTTATAGAAATGTAGGTTTGGTAGTGCACGTTTTTGCCTAGCGGAAGCCGCTAACGTGAATGTTGTAAGGAACGAATTTGGGAGGATGGAGTTCTGCAGGTGGCATTTCGATGAGGAATCTCTGCAAGGTTCAATTGGAAAACAAATTTTAATGTGAAACCATTAGGAACATGCATAAATCCATGGTGGAAGCATTTGGAGTTATTTACCTTGGTCGAAATGATTTTTTAAGTTCATGAGGGGATTAGTGATGTGGAAGCTGCGAGACAAGTTTCCATTAAGTTTACAACACTAGGAAGTGACTTAGAGTGGGTGGCATCCCATCGGTGGTGGTCTGCACAGGTAGACCCACAGTGGGTCAAGAATTTGAGATTTTTTCATAGTTTAAGTTCAAAGTTAACATCTATAGAAATAGGGAATGTGGGACCCACACAACAGAAGGACACGAAAGCTTCACCGTTAAAAAATGACCATTTAGGAACATCCTTTTGACAATGGTAGCCCACATAAGTGGACCTTTAGTGGCATTGTGACTTATGCTTTTTCCTTTGTTTCATAGGTGCATCTAGAGAATGATCAAAGTTTGCACTTACACCATTAATGGTTAGACCTAGGCATCTACGAAAAGCTAGGCATGAGGGTTGCTTGGTAGAATGCCATGGATGGTTTTCCATTAGAAAAAACCATTAGCGAGGCAGAATTCCATAGATGGCAGTCCACAAAGGTAGACTCACAATATTTTGAGACTTAGAAATTGGGAGATTTGATCTTGCTTGAAGACCATAGAGGTGGGTGGTGCGAGATCCACATGGTGGAAGGTTGTTAATTCTTAGCCATTAACAATGGTGATGAGTAAGCGATAGCCTACACACCAAATCTACAATGTTATTTCCGCAAGGCTTTGTTAACTTGGTCATTTTTGTGAGTGACCATTTGGATAGTTTAGTGGGGATGGTAGGGGCGGGGTTCACAAAAATGGGTAGCCGTTTGAGCTTCGCTATCAGTCATGACTTAGATGAAACAAAGTTTCATCACGGGACATCTGTAAAGAGGGACTTGTAATAAAATTTAGACTTAGAGGTTTCAGATTTCAACATTCACCACTTGACGAGATTACCAATGCGGGAGATAAATATGGGAAGGCTGTAGGGGCTCCTCCATTACTTAAGGCCATGGGAGCGAGGAAACTCAAGAGTGGGGACCCACAAGGTAGATCTAGTGGCCCCTCAAATACTTGGTGGGTTTGATGTTGTGCCTGTTATGCCTACGAAAATGGTAGAAGTGTGGTCCGTGAAGCAGGGGCTGCAGTGGATTAGCCGTTAGGAAATGGCCTGGGTGAGACAGACTCCCACTTGTGGGATTTTGTGAAGCTTCAAATACACATTGGCCATTTTTACTGGTTTTAGGGCTCGATGGTGGAGTGGGGTTGCTTGTTGTTTTTCTATTTAGATGACACTTAAAGGACGGGCTTCCCCGAGGAATGACCCACACCATTGTAGCAACTAAGGGTTTGTGCTCTAGGGTTTGTTATCACTGTTTTAAACTTGAATCCACAAATTTCTTGTAATTTTAAACCCTAACTAAAAAATCATAGCAAATCAAACAATAACGAGATGAAAAAGTATGGGAAATTAGATACATACCTCACTTGTGCATATGAAGTAGCTTCAACTGTAGTCTTTAAATATTTTACATGTGGATCTCTCCCTTATGCTCTTAAAATTTGAAATTTTTGAGTGAAAATGATAGGTGGGTTGAGGGATATATATAGGCAAATGGGAATTAATGAAAACATTAATTGTAGGTCATGTCATATGCAAGGTTGGTGGAAATGTGAAAACTCGACACACAAAGGACGTTGGGATAAAGTTCATGCAGAGTTCATGATCGCCAAAGCTGCATGCGGAAAGTCCACTACAGGTGGACATGGGAGGAGTGACATTGGAATGAAAAAGCAGAAGTGGAATCCCACAAAGGGAAACCCATAGCAAGGGACCCATAGGCAACAAAGGATAGGGAAACTTCCATAGGATGGAAACCTGCAAGTTAATTTCTGCAAAACCTTGAAACCACTCGAAACTTGGGTGAATGACTTTGGCCAAGATGAATTTGGAAAATTTTAGGCACATGACCAACCTAAGCTCAAAAATAGGGGCACAAAAACTGAGGCAAAGGCAACCTAACTTGGCAAAGCTGATGCGAAAAGAGGGGGTCCCTGGTCTGAACGAGGCATGTGCAATAGACACAACAAATGGTGACTCTAATGGGGAATGCTTTTGTGTGTTCCAAGGATAAGGATTCATCTAGAACCCAAAATCTCTACTTTTGCAGACAAGAAGCAGGCATCATCAAATGAACTCAAAGCTCAAAGGAGAATAAAATACTTGCTTGAATCAGGTCACCAAAATACCTCATACATCTTTGTTCAGATGCCTAATGTGTGGGTAAATATAGCACATGTTTACTTTGTACAAGGACAATTTGTGCTTGCAGTGAAAATGTATCAAAATTGTTTGAGGAAATTCTAATTTGGCACTGACATCCAAATTTTATAATATTTAGCTTGAGCACATTATGAAGCAAAACAATGGCAGGATTGTAAAAGAACATTATTAAAAGCATTAGAACATTATTAAGAGCAGTAGATTGTAATGAGCATTTCAAAAAAAAATTTAATGTAATGAGGGTTTCAAATTACCTCCAAATTCATTACAAAGGGTGTCCCCAAATCTGATTTCACTATAGAAGGCCTTGACAAATTTAAATTTGTTGCAACAAACTCTGAATTCCTTTCCCTTGCCTACCTTTTCAAAAGTCTCCAGGTCCTCTCTGAATCCTTTTGGCCTATGCAAGTAGCTGCTATAATTGATCAAAACGCCTCATGCCAAGCTAATGAATGAAGCAAGGTTTGCAATGAATGAATGAAGTGAGGTCAAGTGAGACAAATGAATCTAGAATGAACAAGACATGAATCTACAATGAATGTGAATAATCACTCCAATACACCACGTGCATGAACACATTGCACCAATAATTGGCCAAACTATTTTTTAATTTTTTTTTCTACTTTGGATTTGACGACTAACTATTTAGTCATTTTTATTTTTGTGACTAAATAATTTTTTAGTCAATGACCAAATTAGTCATTTATTTACTCATTTATAGCTGAGTTGCAAAAAATGTGTAGAATTTAATCATTTTTACTTGATATGACTAAAATTTTTAGTCACCTAGTCATTTATTTTCCAAATTCTACTAGTGTCCTTTCAAAATATTTTTCAAAAAAATCGCATTCCTCAACAAGGACCCCTAGCAAAATATTTTTCCTTCATCATGGGTTCATAAAGAAAGAATCTAAAAAGGCTTCCTCTAAGGAGGAAGCACCTTCTTCTATGGGAAAAGTCCTGACCTTCCCCTTGTGAGGGGACCTTCTTCCTTTCAAATTCCTTGATGAAGTGAACATCTTTCAAAAGGATTCCTTGATGTTGAATTGATTTGTGAAAAATTCTCACTTTCAAAAATGTGCATCCCTTGAGTTGACCCCTTTCCTTTTGAAGGGTTCTTGAGGGACCCCTTTGAAATTTTCTCCAATTTTTGATTGTCTACGTGACTATCTACTTGCTTTTCTGTGTGGCTACTTATTGTTTTCTAACATGATTTGTCTGCGGATTAACAAGTTGCTTTGTAGGTGCACCTGTGAAGCTGCTTTCCAATCTGACTCTACAGAGTCCCTTATATCGGGCTTCTTTAGGAGAGAGTTCCAGAGGGTGTCTTCTTTACAGGTCTGAGGATCAGTGAAGTGGTCGCATCTTGTAGGATTTTTCCATTGTTGGTATGTGCGCCTTTGGTGTACTTTGTTTAACTCTATAGTTCTGAGGATCTACAAAGTTCTTTGTTTGAACCTCCTTAGGAGAGATTACCTATGGAGTTATTTTCCTACCCTGTGTTTTTGATCTAGCCAGATTGCGGTTTACTTCCTTGATAGTTAGGTATACATTTCTAAACTCTTTGATCTACTTTATCAAACACTCATTGACACTTGTGATCACTAAAGTGGGCGGAAAATGTATAGGAGTGAATTTGTATCCCTCTTGAAAATTCCCCATTTTACACCCCTCCACCTTAGAAAATCAAATCCAACTAATAAATTCCACATCACTTACCTGCCTTGCATCTATTTGGAATGTGTCCTTTGTGTGGTGGGGGAATTTCTGTCGGGGACACGTGCACAGTGTGCTGCTATCCCTAGCAGATTCCTATCTCTCAAATCTGCAACAATGTAGCCTTCCCCATTTGGGATGAAGCGTAACACCTCTGTGTCGAACAACCAACCCAAGAATGACTCTTTCCCTCCAAATGATTCTTGAAATGCCTATCTTTCTCATTCACTTCATCTATTTGGCGATTCTACACACGAACTTTATCTTCTCTTGGACAATTTTCTATAAGCTTCTTGATCTTGTGCATTTCTTAGAAATTTTTTGCTCCATAAACTCCATTAAGAACATGTTGTACTACCATAGAAGCTATAACTTTAGTGTCTTGTGGGACCTCCTTCATCATTGTTGTGGTCGTGTCAACTTTTCCAAGCTTGTAGTCTTGCATTCTCCCTTCATTTCCCTTGAGTGCCTTTGGGTGGAGGTGGTATTGCTTCACTATCTTTCTTTCATGGTGGTTTGATAGAGTAGCATTTTGTTTATCATAGTGTTTAATATTTCTCTTTCCAACATTTCCTTTATTGTGTTTCTATTTCTCTTTATCTATCTGGTTGTCCATGGAGGTGGAAACACCAAAATGGGGGTTTGATTGAGGCAAACCCCTATACAACCCCAACATTTTTCCTCTCTTGGCTATGTGTAGGTACGTGTATGTGTGGAGCTTGTTGGTGAGCTAGACTCTTAGTGAGTTAATTTTCATCACCTTAGCTTTAATTGTCTTCTTCATCATCTTTATAATTATTCCTTATATTCTATCATTCACCATTCTGTTTAGTATTTTAAACTTTGCTAGCTAGACCATTAATAGGTTTATTATATTCGATACTATACTTTCAAACTTTTTGGTCATACAAACAATAGCACTCCAGAGACATGCCAGCGCACCGCATTGTCTTCCCTATTCCATGATGCTGTCATTGGGAAAAGAGTTGTTTGAGGTAGAGTTCAGGTTCTAGAAATTGGCTCGTTTAGCCCCATCAAAACATTTAGATTAGTAGAGTGACATAAGCACTTTAGAGTGCTCTTCATTCTCTATCTTTCACCTAAAACACTCATCCAACCTGAGGTGGTTTAGGGTAGCCCTCCTCTCTCGAATCTCCATGACCTAGAGACTTGGTTTGGTTGGCCCCCCTACTCTACACTCCTAAAACAAGGGATTGTTATCTCCTTAGGGTTAGTTCCCTTAAACATTGTAACTAAGCTTTTGATTGTGATGCTCGATTAGGACAATATCTCATAGCAGCACTTCTCACTGTGGTTTTTCCCATCTTGAGTTTTCCACGTACATCTAGTGTTACGTGCATGTTTATGTATCTGCTTGTGTTTGTGTTAATATGCTAAAACAAAGTTAAAATAAATCAATTTATTAAGTTATTTTAAGGATATATTTTAAGTTATCTACTGATTCACCCCCCTCTTAGTAGATCAGTGTGTTCTAACAATTGGTATTAGAGACTAGGTTCCCTAGGAGAAGCTTAATCAGCTCGAGTAGGTCTTGGATAAGTAAACACAATGGCTAGTTAGGAAGGTTCCTCCTCAAACAAGGAACCTCAGTTTGATGGATCAGATTATTCCTTTTGGAGTATTTTGATGGAGACATACTTAAGATCTCTAGTATTTGATGTTTGGATGTTTGTTAAGAACAATTTTATTCCTCCTACTAATCCTGTGACTGGTTTTGTAGGTAAGAAATATTATGAGAACAATGCCAAAGAAAATCTTTCTATTCTTTATAGCTTGTCAATTTCAGTGTTTTTCAAAGTGATGTACTGTCAAACTGCACATGATGTATGGGAGAAGTTGAAAAAAATATATGAAGGGGATGATAAGGTAAAGATGGAAAAGCTATGAATTCTAAGAGCTAAGTTTGAAGGTCTGAAGATGAGTGAGGAAGAAAAGATTGCAGATTATCTTTTAAAATTTCAAGAGGTTGTAAACTCCATTAGAAGATTTGGAGATGTAAAATAAATAGCCATTGTGCAAAAAATTCTAAGGTCAATGAAAAATAAGTATGACCTCAAGATTTGTGTAATAGAAGAAGGAAGAGAAGTAGATAAACTCACCCTTGATGAGTTGCATGGAATATTTATTGCATACAAGATGAGAATGGGAGATGCAGATCCATCCAAAAGAGAAGCTACATTTAAAGTTGTGGACAGGGAAAAGGATGAAGCACCAAAGAAAGGCAAGGCAGAAGCAACTTCATCCAAGCATGAAGAGACCGATGAGGAAGACGAAAAATTCATTAGAAGGCTAAGAAGAGGATCTGACAAATATAAAGGTAAGTTGCCCTTCAAATTTTTTGACTATGGTAAAGAAGGCCATTTTGCTACAAAATTCCCACATAATAAGAAGGATAACTCTGAACAAGAAGTAGATGGTAAAATGAAGAAACCCTACTTCCCTAAGACAAGAAGCTTTCAAAAAAAGAAGAAGAGTATATACATCCAAGAAGATAGTGATGTATCAAATGACTGCAGTGATTCAGATGATGAACAATATTATGCCTTTATAATGAAAGAAAATTAATACTTTTCATGGATAAAGAATCTAAAGAATAAAGGTTGGAAAGGTGGAAGACCTTGGAGAGGAAGGAGAAGTTGATCTAGAAGGACAACTCATTTGTGCTCTAGAAAAAATAGATGATTTCAGAGATGAGATAGAGAAGTTGAAGAAGGAAAATAAGCTTCAAAAGAAACTTTCTCAAAAGGAGTCAGACAAGCTAACCAAGAACTTTGAAGAATCTAACCAAAATGTGGTGAGATTGAAGCTGCAAGTAGAAGTAGCCAAGAGAATGGAGGATTTGATCAAATCCAAGCTTCAATTTGAGGTTGATAGATGCATGAAGCTTGAGGAAGAGATTGTTGCTCTAAGAAAATATCTTGAGAAGGCTAGGGAGAAAATAGAGAAAGGGCTAAAGCTAAAATGAGGATCAAAAATCTTTGATGAACTTTTGAGCACCCAAAATCCCTCTAACAAAGAGAAATATAGATTAGGGCTAGAAAAGGGTACACTTCTGCAAAATTGCATCAGTGATTTAGGGAAGGAGAAAATTCTAGTTCTAGTGGAAAATAATCCTATCAAGACAATACATCTAAATATGAGAATATATCTACTAAGGTCAAGAAAACTAGTGAAGAAGAGAAGCTTGTTGTAGACAAGAAGAATATCCAACCAATTCCTAATCACCAAAGTGAGAAAAAAACATAAGGAGAACTGATACTAATAGATTTATGAGGGTGAGAAATACAAGGAAGTCAATACAAAGAAGATCATCTCATCCTACACAAGGAAATCCTAAAAGGAGTACAAACTTTGTAAGTAAAAATCCATTTTCTACTTTAATGGATATGAATGTTGTGTGTTACAATTGCAACAACTTTGGTCATATTTCCAAAGATTTTAGAACAAAGTTCATGAGACCAACAGTACATAATGATGAAAAGAGAAACATACCATCTAAAGTAAACAAGGAGTCAACTACTCCTGAGAAGAAGGACGAAAAAGCAGAAAAGAAACCTAAGAAAGTGTGGAAAGAAAAAGAGCAAAATTCCACAAAATTGATGATTGCACAGATGAAACTACATGCCAAAAAGAAAAATTTATGGGTGATAGATAGTGGCTGCTCCAATCATATGACTGGAGACAAAAGAAATTTCATCAAAATCAATAAATGTAAAGGAGGATATTAGTTTGGCTTATAATACATTAGTAAAGATATGTGGAAAAGGAATATTGAGCCTAGATGGTAAAAATCCAACTAAAGATGTCTTGTATGTTGAAGATCACAACCTACTAAGTGTAAGTCAAATGTGTGAAAACAATTATAAGGCCACATTTGACTTAGATGGTTGTAAGATTAGGAAGGATGGAAAAACAATTGCATAAAAAATGAGAACTAATTCCAATCTTTACAATATCTATGAAGTTAAAAGTCATACCTGTCTGATGGGTCAAGCAAATGAGAGTTGGTTGTGGCATCAAAGATTAGGTCGGGTATGTAAACTTTGATAATTTAGTGAAAGTAAGTTCAAGTGGTCTCGTAAGACACATTCCTAAGATAACCAAACCTACAAACATAGTATTCAAATAATGTCAACAAGGAAAACAAATAGAGGAAATTTTTTTGACAAAAGAATATTCAACCTCCAAGACTTTACAATTGGTCCATACTGATTTATGTGGACCTAAAAGGAAAAGAGGACTAAAAGCTAAAAGATACTTCATGTTGCTAATTGATGACTATACAAGAATGACATGGGTAAAATTTCTTAAGGAAAAGTACCAAGCATTTGAAAGATTCAAGATATTCAAGAAAATGGTCGAGAAGGAGATGGGAAGAAGAATTAAATGCTTGAGATATAATAGAGGAGGAGAATTCACATCAAGTGAAATTTTTGAGTATTGTGACACACATGGAATTAAGAGACAATACTCTGCACCAAGGACTCCACAATAGAATGGATTTGTAGAGAGAAAGAATAGAGTGGTCAAGGATATGGCCAAAACTATGCTAAATGAGGCCAAGCTTATAGATATGTTTTGGAGATGTTGGATGTTATGGTTGTGTTGCTGATATGTCATTGTCATTGATGCCAATACTATTATCATTGTTGTAGTGAAGGTTGTATATGTCGAGGATATTGAGAAAATTGTTAAAGGAAGAGTTACAGGTTGCCAGTGGAACATTGAAGGTCATGAAGGTGTTTTGTTATGTACATTGAAGATCATTTGTTGTGGACTAAAGTGTTTATTGCTGAGAGTATCTAGTTCATCTACTAGAAGTTTCAGAGGTCTGCATGAAGATTTGATCATGCTATGAACAGTTGTCCTCTGACAGTATTTTTGTGGTTTCTGTTAGTATTCCTGATTGTAGTTTATGTGATCCAGGTAATTTCTCTTGTTGCAGATGCTTCTCTATTAGTTCTTGTTGCTTTTGGATCCTTCTAGATCATTCTCTATCTTTGTTGCACATCTGTGTTGATTGGTGTGCTTGTGGTTGAAGATTTTTCTCATGTGTGTTTAGGTTTTCATGTTCTTGGCTGACATGATGGTTGTAACGTGTTGTGGATCCTTGGAGATTAAAATTTAAATGTTTGGCGCGCTCAAGGATATTGTTTTGGGTTGCATCATAATATTCACTGACGGTGTTTGATTCACATTGCAAATTTATTTGTAAATTTGGGTCAGCATTGTAAACTTGTCTTATATTTTTGGATGATGAAGTTGTTGATGTAATTCCTTGATGTGGATATATAAGAGTGATTGTTTGTGTGAAATTGAAGTGTGTATGAAGGGAAGTGAAGCCAGAAAAGAGAAAGTGTATGAATACTGATCTACTTATTTGATTGTTGAGTAGAGTGAGAAGAAGTTTGAGTGAAGTGTGAAGGAGGTTTTATGTGCTTAACTAGAACTATAATCAGGCTTGTGTAGAAGCTATATTCTCAGTTCATACCCTACAAATCTAATCTGAATTACTGTGTATTCCTTGGGCAGTGAGCTCTCTTGTATTTGAGCAGTGAGCTCTAGGTAGTGTTCCTGAATACATGTGCATTCCCATTATTTTTCGTTATACTTTTAAAAGGATATAATATTGTGGCCTAACATCCACTGTGGTTTTTCCCCTAACAGGCTTTCCACGTAAAAATCTTGGTGTTCTTTGTGTTTCTGATGTGCTGATTGTTTATGGTTTATTATTCTTTCATCAGATCTAAGATTAAGTTAAGTTGAAAAGTTTAAATATTCTGTGAAAAATGATTCACCCCTCTCTTAGTTGTTTGTCCTTATTTTTACAACAATTGGTATTAGAGCAGGTTCCTCTGAAGAAGTTTAAAAGCTTGAGGTGATCCAAGATGGCATCATACAAGAAGGACAGTCCTAGATTTGATGGAACAAACTACTCATATGGAAAGCTAGGATGGAGTGTCATTTGAGTTGTATTGGTGAACCCTTCTAGAAGATTACAAATAATCCATATGTTATTCCTCATAATGGTCCTTCCACTATTGATGAGATTAAAGAGGCTAAGAATAATGTTAGGGCTATTGAAGCTTTGTTGAGTGCTTTGATAGATTTAGAAATGAAAAATGTGTTTTGGATGAAGTTGGAAACTTTGTATGAAGGAGATGTACATGTGAAGATGGATAAGCTATAGAGTTTGAAAGGAAAGTATGGAAACTTGAAGATGGGTGAAGATGAAAATAATTCTTCTTTTATGCAAAGAGTAAATGAACTAGTGATGGGTATTAGATGTGTCGGTGGTACCTTGGAAGAGGAAGAAATTGTAGTTAAAGTGCTCAGATCATTGCTTCCCTCTTACAAAGCAAAGGCTCATGCTATTGAAGAATTCAGATCGGTGACAAATATGACAAGAGATAAGCTGATTGGTAAACTTGTTTCCTTTGAGTTGAGAAAATTTGGTGAATCTGTTCCCAAGACTGAATCTACATTTAGGGCTTCTATATTTGGAAGAAACAAGTAAATATATGATCGGGGAGAGTGTTCCAGAAAGTCATTCAAGTATGAGGAAGAAATGAAACAACTTGAAGATGAAGAAAGAGAGGTGGAAGAGTTGGAAGCACTGATTTTGAAGAAAGAGGGTAGAGGACAAGGTAAGTATAACACAATGTTTCCTATTAAATGTTTCTCTTGCAATAAAATAGGTCATTTTGCATCAAGATGCCCTGAAAGAGTTCCTAGGTCTAAGCCTAACAAATCTATATTTCAAAAGAAATATTACTATGTTGAAGAAGGAGTGACTAATGAAGAGTCTGATAAAGAAAATGGAAATGAAGATGAATGGGTGTTCCTTGCTATCAAGGAAAATGGTATGGTGGCTACTAAATCTGCTAAAGTTGAGAAAGCTCTTACAACTCGAATTGAATAAAAGGATGAGTGGGTTATTGATAGCGAATGCTCACATCACATGACTGGTGACAAAAGAAAATTTGTAAGTCTAGACAAGTATGATGATGGGGTTTTAAGATTCAAAGATAACAATGTTGGTGTGATTCATGGCAAAGGATCTATTTGTCTTGGTGGTAAGCATAACACTAATGATGTCCTTTATGTTGAAGGCTTGAAGCACAACCTGTTGAGCGTTGGATAGATAGTGGACAAGGGTTATGATCTTCAGTTCAAAGGTGGAATATGCAGGATACGTGGAAGTTCTAGAAATGTAATTGTTTTAGGTAACAAGACAAGAGGTAATATTTTTCACCTGAATGTTTCTAGTGAAATTTGTTTAATTGCTCAAGTAGATGAAAGCTAGTTATGGAATAGGAGGTTGTGTCATGTGAATTTTGATAACATTGTCAAGGTAAACTTCACTCAAGCAGTAAGAGATCTACCTAGGCTAGTAAAGTTGACTAACATAATTTGCAAGGAATGTCAAATGAGAAAATAGACTAGAGTTTCTTTTTAGAAAAAACATCATTCAAATGGATTATTGGAGTCGGTGCATAGTGATCTATGCAGTCCCTCCAGAGTTAGAAGTCTTCATGGAGAAAGGTACTTTATGCTACTTATTGATGATTACTCTAGGATGATATGGGTTGCTTTCTTAAGAGGAAAATGTGAAGCATTGGAGAAGTTCAAAAGTTTCAAATCCATGGTAGAAAATGAGAAAGGTCTAAAAATCAAATGCTTAAGGTCAGACAAAGGTGGTGAGTTCACCTCCAAGGAGTTCAATTCTTTTTGTGAAAAGCATGGAATCAGAAGACAATTATCTACTCCCTGAACCCCTCAATAGAATGGAGTTGCAGAGAGGAAGAACAAAACAATTCTATATGCTGCTAGAACAATGGTGAAAAAAGGAAATGTGCCTCACATCTATTGGAGTGAAGCTGTAAGCACTGTTGTGTACACTTTAAATCGGGTAAATGTCAATGGTAATTATAGTAAGACTCCTTTTGAACTATATTTTGGTTATAATCCTACTGTTAAATATTTCAATATCTTTGGAAGCAAATGTTATATTAAGAGAGATGAGGACATAGGCAAGTTTGATGCAAGAAGCGATGAATGAATCTTTCTAGGTTACTGTACTAAAAGAAAGGCCTACAGGTTCTATAACAAAAGATTGAGAAAAATGGTTGAAAGTATAAATGTCAGAGTTGATGAGGACTTTGCTAGATTATCCAGATAATGTGGTTATGATTTAGATGACCAAGAAGACAACACAAAAAACGGAAAAAATGCTCAAACATAGAATCAACTTCCATTTGTTCTGGTAAATCAAGAAATTTAGGAAGAAGAGACACGTGCAAGTGCAGAGGAAAGAATAGAACTAGAAGTTCAAGAGAATTCTAAAATTATGAGGTATGTAAAGATAAATCATTCTAAAAATAAAATTATAGGAAACAAGAATAAAGGTGTGCAAACTAGAAGAAATATTGCAGAAGAGTATTGCCTGATTTCCAAGATTGAGCCTAAAGATGTCAATGAAGCTTGCAATGATGAACATTGGATGGAAGCTATGAAGGAAGAACTGATGCAAATTGAAAATAATGATACATGGATACTTGTTCCCAGACCTAAAGACAAAAATGTGATTGGTATTAAATGGGTCTTTCAGAATAAGCTAAATGAGCAAGGTGAAGTGGTCCGGAATAAAGAAAGACTGGTATGTAAAGGGTATTCACAAATGGAAGGTATTGATTTTGAAGAAACCTTTGCCCCTATTTCCAAAATTAAAGCTTTTAGATTATTTCTTGCTTATGTTGCATATAATAACTATAAAGTCTATCAAATGGATGTAAAGTCAGATTTTCTAAATGGTGAGCTAGAAGATGAAGTATATTTTGAACAACTGGATGGATTTCAACTAACTAACAAGGAAGACATGGTTTGTCGATTAAAGAAAGCTTTGTATGGACTAGAGCAAGCTCCCAGAGCTTGGTATGCTAGACTGGATAAATAATTTTTAAAGATTGGATTCAATAAAGGTATTGCTGACAACAACTTGTATTTCAAGTTGGATCATGACAAAGAGTTGATGATTGAGGTCTTTGTTGATGAAATTATTTTTGGAGGAGATGATAATCTATGTATGAAGTTTTTTGATGAAATGAAGAGTGAATTTGAAATGAGTATGATTGGAGAGATGAAGTTCTTTCTAGGATTGCAAATTACTTAGTTAGACAAGGGGATTTTAACATCTCAGTCCAAATATGTGAGAGAGTTGTTGAAGAAGTTTGGCATGGAAGATTTAAAGCCAGTTGGTACTCCCATGGTAACCAGATGCAAGTTAACACAAAATGATGATTCTCCCAAGGAAAATCAAATAAGATACAGGTCAATGAATGGTGGATTTCTCTATTTAACTTAGACTAGACTAGACATTATGAATGCTATATGTATGGTTGCTAGATTTCAGGCTGATCCAAAAGAATCACATGTAACTACTATAAAGAGAATTTTTAGATACCTAAAAGGAACAGTTGATTGTGGGCTTTGGTATTCTAAGGATGATTATCTTACCTTGAGTGCATATACTGATGCACATTGGGTAGGAGATGTAGATGACATGAAGAGTACTAGTGGTGGTGCCTTTTCCTAGGGAAGAAGCTGGTGTCTAGGCTGAGTAAAAGGCTGAATTCCATTTCTCTATTGCTGAAAATAATTGTACTCAAGTGATGTGGATGAAACAGATGCTGAAAGATATCAGAGTTGTATATGATGAACCTATTTCCATATATTGTGACAACTCAAGTGCAATTAACATATTGAAGACTTTGGTGCTACACTCTAAGACCAAGCATATATCAATCAAGTTTCACTTCTTAAGGGAGAAAGTGAATGAGAAAGAAGTTAGACTAGAATATGTGCCTACCAAAGAATAGATTGCAGACATTTTCACCAAGATGTTTCCGAAGGATACTTTTGAGTATCTTAGAGGGATGTTAGGGGTGATTACCCATCCTAATATAAACTAAAGATGCATTTGATTGCATCAATCCCTATGCTTCATAGATATTTCTTGATTCAGATTGATGTTTTTATGGTTGCTACTCAGGGGGAGTAGTTAGATGTGTAGATATGTGGTTCAGAGCTTGTATGTGGGAAGATAGTGCTTATCTTTGCCATTGAAGTCAAAGGGGGAGAAGAGCAATGTGAAAAATATTTTTGGGGAGAAGAGAAATTGAGGAGAAGTGTCAAAACCTAAGGGGGAGTAAGTGTAGTTGTGTTGATGGTATTTTTCACATCATGTGTTTCCATCAATGCCAAAGGGGGAGATTGTTGGATGTTGTGGTTGTGTTACTAATATGTGGTTGTCATTAATTTCAACACTATTAGGATTGTTGTAGTGAAGGATGTATATGTCAAGGATATTGAGAAAATTGTTAAAGGAAGAGTTGCAGGTTGCTAGTGGAATAGTAAAGGTCATGAAGGTGTTTTGTTTTGTATGTTGAATATCAGTTGTTGTGGACTAAATTGTTTATTGTTGAGAGTATCTAGTTCATCTACTTGAAGTTTCAAAGGTCTGCATGAAGATTTGATTGTGCTATGAAAAGTTGTGCTCTGACAGTGCTTCTATGGTTTTTGTCAATATTCCTGATTGAAGTTTATGTGATTCTAGTAATTTTTGTTGCTACAGATGCTTCTCTATTAGCTCTTGTTTCTTTTGAATCCTTCTAGATCATTCTCTATCTTTGTTCCATGTCCACATTGACCGGTGTACTCGTGGTTGAATATTTTTCTCATGTGTGTTCAGGTTTTCATATTTTTGGCCGACATGATGGTTGTAACGTGTTGCAAATCCTTGGAGATTAAAATTTCAATGTTTGGCATGCTCAAGGATATTGTTTTGGGTCGCATCATAATATTAGCTGACGGTGTTTGATTCGCATTGCAAATTTATTTGTAAATTTGGGACGACATTGTAAACTTGTCTTATATTTTTGGCTGACGAAGTTGTTGATGTAATTCCTTGATGCAGATATATAAGAGTGATTTTTTGTGCAAAATTGAAGTGTGTATGAAGGGAAGTGAAGCCAAAAAAGAGAAAGTGTGTGAATATTGATCTACTTATTCAATTGTTGAGCAGAGTGAGAAGAAGTTTGAGTGAAGTGTGAAGGAGGTTTTTTGCACTTAACTGGAGGTGTAATCAAGCTTGTGTAGAAGCTATTTTCTTAGTTCATACCCTGTGGATCTAATATGAATTACTGTGTATTCCTTGGGTAGTGAACCCTCTTGTATTTGAGCTGTGAGCTCTAGGTAGTGTGCCTGAATGCATTTTCATTCCCATTACTTTTCATTATACATTTAACGGGGTATAATATTGTGGACTAACATCCACCATGATTTTTCCCCTAACAGGGTTTCCACATAAAAATCTTGGTGTTCTTTGTGTTTCTGATGTGCTGATTGTTTATGGTTTATTATTCTTTCATTAGATCAGAGATTAAGTTAATTTAATTTGAAAATTTTAAATATTCTATGACAACTGATTCACCCCCACTCTTAGTTGTTTGTCCTTATTTTTCCAAAAATTGGTATCCGAGCAGGTTCCTCTAAAGAAGTTTAAAAGCTTGAGGTGATCCAAGATGGCATCATAAAAGAAGGACAGTTCTAGATTCGATGGAACAAACTACTCAATATGGAAAGCTAGGATGGAGTGTCATTTGAGGTGTATTGGTGAACCCTTCTAAAAGATTACAAATAATCCATATGTTATTCCTTAGAATGGTCCTTCCACTACTAATGATATTAAAGAGGCTGAGAATAACGTCAGGGCTATTGAAACTTTGTTGAATGCTTTGACAGATTCAGAAATGACAAATGTGTTAGGTCTAAAGACAACTCATGAGATTTGGATGAAGATGGAAACTTTTTATAAAGGAGATGTACATGTGAAGATGGCTAAGCTATAGAGTTTGAAAGGAAAGTATGAAAACTTGAAGATGGGTGAAGATGAAAATATTTCTTCTTTTATATAGAGAGTAAATGAACTAGTGATGGGTATTAGATGTGCCGGTGGTACCCTGGAAGAGGAAGAAATTGTAGCTAAAGTGATCAGATCATTGCCTCCCTCTTACAAAGAAAAGGCTCATGCTATTGAAAAATTCATATCAGTGACAAATATGACAAGAGATACACTGATTGGTAAACTTGTTTCCTTTGAGTTGATCGAATTTGGTGAATATGTTGCGAAGACTAAATCTACATTTAGGGCTTCTGTATTTGGAAGAAACAAGAAAAGATATGATCTAGGAGAGTGTTCCAAAAATTCATTCAAGTATGAGGAAGAAATGAAACAACTTGAAGATGAAGAAATGGAGGTGGAAGAGTTGGAAGCACTAATTGTGAAGAAAAAAGGCAAAGCACAAGGTAAGTATAAAGGAATTTTTCCTATTAAATGTTTCTCTTGCAATAAAATAGGTCATTTTGCATCAAGATGTCCTGAAAGAGTTCCTAGGTCTAAGCCTAACAAATCTAGATTTCAAAAGAAATGTTACTATGTTGAAGAAGGAGTGACTGATGAAGAGTTTGATAAAGAAAATGGAAATGAAGATGAATGGGTGTTCCTTGCTATCAAGGAAAATGGTGTGGTGGCTACCGAATCTACTAAAGTTGAGAAAGCTCTTACAACCTGAATTGAAGAAAAGGATGAGTGGGTTATTGATAGCGGATGCTCACATCACATGACTGGTGACAAAATCAAATTTTTAATTCTAGACAAGTATGACAGTGGGGTTGTAAGATTCAGAGATAACAATGTTGGTGTGATTCGTGGCAGAGGAACTATTTGTATTGGTGGTAAGTAGAATACTGATGATTTCCTTTATGTTGAAGGCTTGAAGCACAACCTATTGAACATTGGAAAAATGGTGGACAAGTCTTATGATATTTAGTTCAAAGGTGGAAGATGTAGGATACATGGAAGTTCTAGAAATGTAATTGCTTTAGGTAAAAAGACAAGAGGTAATATCTTTCACTTGAATGCTACTAGTGAAATTTGTTTAATTTCTCAAGTAGATGAAAGTTGGTTATGGAATAGAAGGTTGTGTCATGTGAATTTTGATAACATTTTCAAGGTAAGCTTCACTCAAGCAGTAAGAGGTCTACTTAGGCTAGTAAAGCTGACTAACATAATTTGCAAGGAATGTCAGATGGGAAAATAGACTAGAGTTTCTTGTTGGAGCAAACAATATCATTCAAATGGATTACTAGAGCTGGTGCATACTAATCAATGCAGTCCCTCAAGAGTTAGAAGTGTTCATGGAGAAAGGTACTTTATGTTTCTGATTGATGATTACTCTAGGATGATATGGGTTGTTGTCTTAGGAGAAAAATGTGAAGCATTGGAGAAGTTCAAAAGTTTCAAAGCCATGGCAGAAAATGAGAAAGGTCTAAAAATCAAATGCTTAAGGTTAGACAGAGGTGGTGAGTTCACCTCCAGGGAGTTCAATTATTTTTTTGAAGAGCAAGGAATTAGAAGACAGTTATCTGCTCCCCGAACCCCTCAACAGAATGGAGTTGCAGAGAGGAAGAACAAAACAATTCTGGATGTTGCTAGAATGATGATGATAGAAGGAAATGTGCCTCACATCTATTGGAGTGAAGCTGTAAGCATTGTTGTGTACACTTTAAACTGGGTAAATGTCAATGGCAATTCTAGTAAGACTCCTTTTGAACTATGGTTTGGTTATAAGTCTACTGTTAAATATTTCAATATCTTTGGAAGAAAATGTTATATTAAGATAGATGAGTACATATGCAAGTTTGATGCAAGAAGCGATGACGGAATCTGTCTAGGTTAGTCTACTAAAAGTAAGGCATATCGGTGCTATAACAAAAGATTGAGAAAAATGGTTGAAATTTCAAATGTCAGAGTTGATGAGGACTTTGCTAGATCATCCAAATACCGTGGTTATGATTCAGATGACTAGGAAGACAACACAAACAAAGGGAAAAATGATCAGACACATAATCAACTTCAAATTGTTCCATTTGTTCTGGTAAATCAACTTCCATTTGTGTTGGTAAATAAAGAAAGTCAAGAAGGAGAGACAAGTGCAAGTGTAGAAGAAAGAACAAAAGAACTAGAAGTTTGAGAGAATTCTAAAATTATGAGGTATGTAAAGATAAACCATTATGAACATAAAATTATACGAAACAAGAATAAAGGTGTGCAAACTAGAAGAAAGATTGCAGAAGAGTATTGCCTAATTTCCAAGACTGAGCCTAAAGATGTCAATGAATCTTGCAATGATGAAAATTGGATGGAAGCTATGAAGGAAGAATTAATGCATATTGAAAAGAATGATACATGGATAATTGTTCCTAGACCTAAAGATAAAAATGTGATTGTTTCTAAATGGGTCTTTCGGAATAAGCTGAATGAAGAAGGTGAAGTGGTCTAGAATAAAGAAAGAGTGGTATGTAAAGGGTATTCACAAATGGAAGGTATTGATTTTGAAGAGACCTTTGCCCCTATTGCCAAAATTGAATCTGTAAGATTATTTCTGATGTGCTAATTATTTATGGTTTATTATTCTTTCATTAGATCTGAGATTAAGTTAAGTTAAGTTGAAAATTTAAAAATATTCTGTGACAACTGATTCACCCTCCCCTCTCATTTGGTTGTCCTTGTTTTTCCAACAGGAGAGAGGTGGTTCATACAATAGTTTACATTTTGAATAGAGTTCAAATTAGAGCACATAGTGATAACACTCCCCATGAAATGTGGTATGGTAGGCCTACATCTGTTAAGTATTTCAAAGTATTTGGTAGTAAATGTTATATCAAGAGAGAAGATGGAAATTTTGGAAGCTTTGACTCTAGAAGTGATGAAGGAATATTTCTTGGATATTCCACTCAAAGAAAAGCTTACAAATGCTATAACAAGGGGCTGAACAAAATTGTTGAGAGCATCAATTTCAAGATTGATGAGAATATAAAGTATATCAAATATGATAAGAATGACATTGAAGAAGAATAAGATTTTGAGGAAGATGCAGCAAATGAAGAAGAACAAGAAGAGGAGAATGAAAAAGAACCTACAAAATATGAGCAAAAAGATCATCTTGTGGATCAGATTATTGGCGATAAAAATGAAGGTGTTTGGACAAGGAGAAGGCTTGCAATAAACAAAGAAATTTTAAATTTTTCTCTCTTGTCACAAATTGAACCAAAGAGCTACGTTGAGTTCAACAAAGATCAAAGCTGGATAAAATCCATGAAGGAAGAGCTCAATCAGATTGAAAAGAATAAAACATGGGAATTAGTTCCTAGACCCCAAGGCAAAAATGTAATTGGCACTAAATGGGTGTTTAGAAACAAGCTCAATGAAGATGGAGTTGTTGTAAGAAATAAAGCATGGTTGGTGTGGAAGGGGTATGCACAAGTTGAAGCATTGAATTTGAAGAAACATTTGCACCAATAGCTAGATTAGAAGTAATAAGAGTGTTTCTTGGATTCTTAGTGTATAAAGGATTTAAAGTATATCAGATGGATGTAAAATTTGCATTTCTGAATGGAAACCTAGAAGAAGAAGTCTAAATAGAACAACCAAAAGGTTTTTTAGTTGTCAAAAGATGATCATTATGTTTTCAGATTGAGGAAAGCATTGTATGGTCTAAAGCAAGCACCCAAAGAATGGTATTCAAGGTTAGATTAGTACCTGCAACAACAAGGATTCAAAGAGGGATATGTAGACAACAATTTATATTTTAAATCTGAAGGTGAGCACATGATTATTTTTTTGTATATGTGGATGACATCATATTTGGTGGTAGCAATGATAAAATGTGTAAAATATTTTCTACACATATGCAAGATGAATTTGAGATGTCAATGTTAGGAGAGTAGTCATTTTTCCTTGGTTTACAAATTACACAAATTGATAATGAGATATTCACATCTCAAACTAAATATGCTAAGGAAGTTCTCAAGAAATTCAATATGGAAGATAGTAGACTAGTGAGTACCCCCATGATAAATGGTTGTAAGTTGAGCAAATCAGATGAATCACCTGATATAGATAAGACAATGTATAGGTCAATTATTGGAAGCTTACTTTACTTAACTAGATCAAGGCCAGACATAATGCACATTGTATGCATGGTAGCAAGATTTTAGGTTGCACCAAAAGAGTCTCATGTGAACGTAGTGAAAATATTTTTTGGATATATCAAAAGAATGATTGATTATGGGTTGTGGTATCCCAAGAGAAAATATTTTTCCTTGGCATCATATATAGATGTTGATTGGGATAGATGTGCAAATGATAGGAAAAGCACAAGTGGAGGAGCATTCTTCTTGGGAAACAAATTAGTCTTCTAGATGAGCAAAAAGAAAGAATTAGTCACTTTGTCCACAACAAAAGCAAAGTATGTAGCACTAGCAACATGTTATACTAAGTGACTATGGATGAAGAAGACACTTAAGGACATCAAGGTGGAATACAAAGAACCTATCTCTATTCTTTGTGATAATTCAAGTGCAATAAACATGTCAAAGTCTCTAGTGATGCACTCTAGGACTAAGCACATTTCAATCAAGTATCAATTCATTAGAGAAAAGGTTGCAGAAAATGAAGTCAACATGGAATATGTCCCCACAAAAGAACAAGTTGCTGACATATTCACCAATCCTCTTACCAAGGAAAAATTTGAATACTTGAGGCAGAAATTGGGAGTAATTGGTCCCACCTCATATCACTAAATATTAGTGATAGGTTGTGGGTCCAGGGGGTGCTTCATTGTTGTTTTCTTTATCCCTAGAATAGAGGAATGGATCAAGTCTCAAACACATGAATTTTAAAAATTTATAATGACTTGATGGTTGCAGGTTTAAGGGGGAGAAATATTGTGAAAATTGGTTCAAAGCTCATGAAGTTTCCCTTTGCCATTGATATCAAAGGGGGAGAAAATTGGGAAAATGCTCATGCCCTTGAGAAAGAAAGAGAAAGGTATGTCTCAAGGGGAGTTGCTATGTTTGTTTATTTGGTAGTAGAGCAGTGAATTTAAGTTTTCAAGTGATATAGAAGATTTGGCTTTTCCATTAATGAAAAAGGGGGAGATTGTTGGCATATTGTTGTCATTGATGTCAAAAGGGGATGCTACAATGTTTTCATGACATTGCAATGGTGGCTTCGAGTTGGCAAAGATCAAATCAGTGTGCATATCGGATATTGGTTTCTTGAGAGCTGCTCAATGGTATAACTTGTAGAGTTAGGTGATAAAGGTTGAGCTCAAATTTTTTTTACGCTTGCTCTTGGATAGGTCTAGGGTTTGCAGATAAACCCCAATGGGTATAGTCATGGTGCTAAATAGACTTTATATTTTGTCGTTGACTGTCTTGTTCATTGTAGGTTGCTTAAGTGACAACTTAGACCCTTGGGTTCGTTGGTGCAATCAACCCTCTTTCCTAGTGACTAATAGCTTGGAAAATATTTGACACTCATAATACTTCCTAAGTCACAAGATAAATATTTTTCCTTGATGAGATCAACAGTGGTGGTCGAGGCTTGAAGAACTAATGGCCTTTCTACTAGTCCATTACAATTTTGGTGGGTCTCTGTCTAAGCCCCATGAAATAGCAGGCAATAGTGGAGATCGAGCATAGGAGATCAGATGGTGCTCATAGTGTACATGGTGGGAATATATAAAGAGGTAGGTGATAAGAATGATTGGTGACATGTTGGAAAGTGGTAGCGAATAATTGATCAATATAGAAATTCACATATCTATTGTGAATTGCATGGTGCTGACAAAGGTGACAAATGATGCTAGCCTACCAACTTGATTAAGATTGGTGGGTCCTTTTCTAGCTTTGTGGGATAGTGGGATTGTGAGAGATGTCTTGGTAAACCCTACTCTTTGCAAGCTAAATATGGTGAAGATCGACAGTGTTTATTAAAGTCAATCATTAATTCGACAGTAGCATTTTAAAAGGCTAAGTGGGGAATGTGAATCAATGGATCATGGCACGAAAAGCAGTAGATCAATGACTCAGTTTTAAATTGAGAATCCTCAAAGGCTATGATAGTTTGAATGAAGGTTTCAATTGTAAACCAACTCAAGGAGTGAATTGAAGTGACCTAACTCCTCTAACTACTAGTTTTATTGGTGATAAGATGATCAAATTTTTGACATAGACATACAGGCAGTGGAAAATTAGATCATGATCCATTACAGAGAACATGAATTAAATGAGACTAAAACCCTAGTTGTTCAACATGCCAGGAGTAGAAAAATCTCTAATTCTGATAAGTGAATGTGTGGATTGATGACCTATTTGCATGCAAAAGGAGATAAATATTAAACCAAACAAAAGTCTTTTATTATGCAAATCTTGAGGTAGATGTTGAAGGTTGGTGATAAACACAAATAGGGAAAAAATTAGAAATCAGCTAAAGAGGATGTTGTATAGAAGCGAGTGGTGTGTATGTTGTAGATAAGTAATTAAAGTCTTTTGAGACAAAAAATAATAATACATTGGAGAAAAGATGCAGGGAGAATTGTAGAATGTATGCATGATCTCTGAAGGCGGATAGAGAATGCACTCATAGAAAAGGTGCAACAGAGTTGTGTAGTGTATCTATGAGTCTTTTGAGGTGGACAGAGAATGCACTAAAAGAAAAAGGAGTGAAATTTTTATGTCTCTACTTGTGATTCACTGGAAGTATTAATTAGGATTCATCTTCAAGTGTAGAACAAAGGAGGTGCAGAGCATAGAACTAGGTTGCAAAAACTATAACAAGGTGTTGAGCAATTGAAAGTTAAGTTGCAACATTGAACTATGTTCTATTTAACAAATTATAATATCTATTATTGTAAATATTATTGGTGGGTTCCATTATACATCTAGGTGGGTGCTCAAAGTAGGGAGTGGGTGCTTCCTTTGAGTAGATAATCCTAAAATGGGGGTTGTTGTATCCTTAAGGTTGGTGCCCTTAAACATTGTAACCAAACTTTTGATTGTGAGGCTAGACTAGGATAGTAGTTCCTAGCAACACTTCTCATTGTGGTTTTTCCCATCTTGGGTTTTCCACATACATCTAATGTTATGTGCATGTTTATGTCTCTTCTTGTGATTGAGTTAATTTTCTAAAACAGAGTTAAAATAAATCAATTTATCAAGTTCTTTTAAGGCTAGATTTTAAGTTATGTACTGATTCACCCCCACTCAATAGATCATTGTGTTCTAACAGTTTCTACCTACTTAAGGTTTTCCATGTAAATATAGTGTTCTCTTGTGTATGGTTGTGTTTTTATTGTTGTTTTACATGTTTACATTCTACTAATGCTTAATGAGGGTTTAAATTTTGATAAGGTTTTGAAAGTTAATGAGGGATTGAATGGTTTAATGTACAACTAATTCACTCCTCTCATTTTGCATGTGCATCTAAAAATCAGTATCAGAGTTGTGGTTCCTTGGAAGAAGCTTAACTACTTGAGGTAGATTCAGATGTTGCTTAGGAAATGTGTCAAATATCCTATGTTCGATAAAAATAATTATACTTACTAGAAAGCTAGGATAGAATCTTTTCTAGTCTCTCTTGGATTTGGAGTTTGGGAATTAGTTGAAAAAGAGTATACTATGCCTACTAACTATTCAATGAGTGATGATGAGATCAAGGATTACGAGAACGATGACAAAGGAAGGAATGCTATTCTGAGTGGTCTCCTTGATTTTAAACTTGGCAAGGTGATAAGTCTAAAATATGCTAAAGATGTCTTATGTATTATTTTGTTTGCATTGTTGTTGCACATGTTTACTTTCTACTAATGCTTAATAATGGTTTAAAGTTTGATAAGGTTTTGAAAGTTAATGAGGGATTAAAATTTTTAATGTACAAATGATTCACCCCCTATCTTTGTTGTCATGTGCATCTAACGAATAGTAGATGATTTCATCATACAAGTTATCCAAAGACACATTCTCTAGGTTGTATTGCTATGCTATTAGTTTGGGATCTATTTCTACCATAGTGTGTATCAAATCCTGCCCTCAAACTAGTTTTATTGGTTGTATCTCTAGGTCAAATTCCTACAACATTGTTGCCCACTTTTCTCTATGTTCTCCCAATTTTCTCTACATTAATGACACCTTGACAGCGGGATCAAATACAATAGAAAATAGTTTTCTCCTTAGAATATAGTGTATGAACTTCTTAATAGATCACACTAGTGCATAAGCTTGTTTCTTGATGCTTGGATATCATAATTCAACATCCTTGAGAGGTGCACTCATAAAAGCTATCAAATTCTCATCACCTTTCTCTTTCTTCTAAGTTAACATTCAAGCACATGAATGATCTAATAAAAATGAGTAAATGTAGAAGGTTTATGTGTAATTGGGGTTCACAAAGACTAAAGAATCCACAATTACTTGCTTTATTTCCTCAAATGCACATTTTTCCTCAAGTGTCCAATCAATATTCATGTCCTTCTTTAGCATGCATTTAGTGGCTTGAAAATTTCAGCAAAACCTATAATGAACTTTTGTACAAAATTGATTTTTCCAAAATAAGAATTAAGTTCTTTCTTGCTTGCTAGCTATAGGATTTTCAAGATTTCTTAGACTCACTCAGGATCAATAGATATTACATTTTTAGAGATTACATGACCTAGTAATTTACCCTCTATGACCCCAAAGGTACACATTTTTGGGTTGAGTGAGATGTCGAACTCTTTACATATTTGGAATATTTTGCATAGATCTAAAACATGGTCTTCTCTTTATTTTGAGAACACAGTCAAGTCATCCATGTAGATGTGTAAGGGAGGGGGGCCAACCACGTCAAGACTCCAGATCATGGAGAGCCAAGAGTGGATGACTGCCCTATTTTACCTCACTCTAAAGGGGAGTTTCAAATAGAGGCCGAGAATGATAAGGACTATAAAGTAGTTCAATCACTCTTTAGACACAAAATCCAAGTTTAGGCTAGGCAAGCTAGTTTTTAGAGTCAATATTGTACCTCAAAAAGCTCTTTGTCTGAGGATGAAAGCGTAGTTCTGGGATGAATGTGTGGTGCGCTAGCATCCATACAGCCAGAGGACATAAAGTACAATAAAAAATACTAGAAAACAAACTAACGACCTAGCTAACTATTCTTGAATGAGAAAAACATAACAATAAAGTACAAAAAAATACAAACCTAGGTGATAAAGTAGATAGCTAAAGGCTAAAGTAATGAAAATGATCTCACCAAGATGCCAGTTTTCCAGCTAGCTCCAAATGTATGTCCACTAATACACAAGAAAGAGGGGAAGATTGTTGGGGCTATATAGGGGTTTGCCTTAGTCCGACCACCATTTTGATGTTTCCACCTCCACGGACAACCAAATAGAAATGAGAGAAATATGCGATAAAGAAGTAAAGAAAGTAGAAGATGTAATAAACACTACAAAACAGTGAAGTGCTACTCAACCAAATCACAAAGGAGAGGAGAAAAACATTACCATATCCACCCAAAAGCTCACTAGCCAATGGAGGAGAAAGCGGACTTGGGAAGGTCACCACAGCCTCAACTTTGATGGAAGGAGGTCTGGAAAGACTCCAAGCCCATGCTACTATGGCTTGCTTCACACTTTCTTTGTGGATTTGATGGAGTGTTGTTGCTGCAATGGAGTGTGGAAGTGTTGTTAAAGAGTGAAGAGAATGATGGAAGTGCTAAGAGATGGCTTGAGAAATTGCAAGAGCTTGTGAAGGGATGAAATGGAATGAGAATGGATGAATTTGAAGGAGAAGTGGGAATAATATTCGATTTTCAGAGTCAGTTGGTCAAAGAGGGACATTAAAAATTGCCCCAATTGAAAGTGTAATGCCTCTACCAACTTCAAATGCAAGAATCCAAAAAATATTCTCTCACCTACGCAAGAGACAAACACCAAGTGGAAGGAAGGCAGTTGGGTGATGTGGAATTTTTCCTTCGGATTTGATTTTCTAAGGTGAAGATATGTGAAAGGGAAATTTGTGTAAGGGGTAAAAATTCAATCCTATACATTTTACCTCCACTTTAGTGAGCACAAGTACTAATGAGTGTTTTGGTAAAGTAGATCGAAGAGTTAGTAGGGTGAGAGATGTATACCTGAATTGTTGAGGAAGCAGACCGCGATCTAATGAGCTCAAAAGCACAGGCTAGAAAAAAATACTCCATAGCCTCGTGGAACTATGAAGCTGCACAAGGTACACTAAAGTCCCTCGAACCAATGATGGAAAAATCCTATAGGATGAAAGTGCCTTATAGGCCCACAAACCTGCAAGGAGGCAACCCCCAACATCTCTTACATGAAGGAAGCCCCATGAAGTATGCGCCTTATAGGCCCGCAGACCTACAAAAAGGTATCCCCCAAGATCTCTCACATGAAGGAAACCTAGATGAAAGCACCTTATAGGCCTAAAAACCTACAAGGAGGCATCCCCCAAGATCTCTTTCATGGAGGAAACCTAAAGGAGGAGACTCTACAGAGTCAAATTGGAAAGCAACTTCATAGGTGCACATGCAAAGTGACATATTTACTAGAGAATAAAGCATGTCTGAAACAAAGTGACCAAAAGAAATAAAGTGGATAGTCACATACATCATCAAAAAATTGTAAGGCTTTCAAAGGAGTCCCTTGAGAACCTAGCGTAAGAAGAGGGTCCACTCAAGGGACACGCTATTTGAAAGTATAAAAAGAGACAGTTTTTGTCAAATTGATTCATCATCAAGTAATCCTTTCGAAAGATGTTCACTTCATAAAGGAATTCAAAAGGAAGAAAATGCTCCCTTGTGAGGGGAAGGTAAAAGTTGCTTCCACCTTAGAGGAAAGTTCTCAAGTTCTTTCTTTGTGAACCCATGATGAAGGAAACACATTCTATTAGGGGTCCTAGCTGTGAATGCGATTTTGAAAAAGAAATATTCGAGAGGATTTTTGAGAAAGATTCATTGGTAGTGAATGCATTTTATGAAAATAATAGCATCATAGAAATGGTATTGTCACACATGAAATGGAGAAGTCAAGCAAAGAAAAGAAAAAGATAAGAAAAGAGCAAAGGATAAATAAACATAAACAAAGGGCATTGGGGTGATCTGATATTTCGGGGTCAAAACTATTCATAAATATATAAGTATAATAATATTATATAAATGAACTATCATCAACCCCCTACTATATCAGACCATGCAAAGAATAGATGAGAAGACAAATTTGGATCAACATGGAAGGGAAGCCTAAATTCCCCCAACACTTTGCATCATCCCCAATTTGTCAAAAATCAATCACAAACATGGAAGAATGATGATAAAGATAGAAGAAGGTTTACAACACAAAAATCGTGCCTGTATCCAAGCACCAAAAAGGGTGACAAGGGTCATCTAGGAACACAACACAAGTACAGGGGAATACATCACAACACACACACTTCTAATCTAAAGATAAAGAAGAGGACTCCCCCTAACACTCATTGACCAAGATATCATTCGCTTCCCACTATAGATCATCATAAGGGGAAGGAGGATGAGCTTGCAGTGGTGGAATATTAAGAGGAGGAGCTTCTAATCCTCTAGCAACAAGGGCTAAGGAAGAAGGCCCTACAATGTCTCCTCCACTCAGGTGTTGTGGAGGTGTGGCCAACAATTTTGCAAAAATCACTGACAAGGCCAAAACTTCATCCAAAGAGTTAAACATGCACTTCATTGGAGTGCCATGTCATGCCTCAACAGATGGAGAGGGTTGTTCCTAAGATCTACTGGTAGGATCATCGAGTGACTCAGGAGTGGTGACGAACTCAGGGGAAGCCAAAACTAGTTCCATCACTAAGAAAAAACAAGAAAATTCTGAACCACCCTTCAGAAAGGGTGGGATCCTCTTACACTCTCCATCATTAGAAGGGACATTCTCCATCTTCTACTTCATTAAGGGATGATAAATCCCCACAAACAAGGCAAGAGGCATGGAGGAAGAGGAGGAGGAGAAAACTACAACAAACACCACTGAAGTATTCAGCATATCCATGGGTTTTGGGAAAGGTGGGACATCTGGAAGGGACATCAACAAGGGTGGTTCAACTGAAGGAGCGATGAGCACCTGCACCTTTTTGGGTTCAAGCACAATCACAACAAGAGCTGGAAGTAATAGGAAGCTTATTTGAATGAAAGTAGAGGGGAGGAGAGAAAAGGATGCAACAAGAGGCCCTAAAGCAGGGGTGGTCATCTCCCCTTCCTTCCTTTACAAGGTGGCTTGTTCAAGTACATGAGCCTTTCGTCGGCACTTGCATTCATGCACAAGGTAGTTTCTATGAATCTTTGAGCTATAGACCGGAGGTTGTGAAGGAGTGGAAGACTCTTGCTCAGCCATGGGAGTTTCCACCATAGTTGTTTCCAGTGGAGGGACTAGATCCTAAACAGGAGTAGGAGGAGTGGGTTGAGAAGCAATGGGGGGAGTCAACTCTAGTGCCTCGACAAAGGGCCTCTTCTCATTTACTGATTTTGGAGCAGGAGCAGTAGGAGGCTGTGGAGGCCGATACATAGAGGATTCTCCATGGGGACCTTTTCCCTTGCCATACAAGTAATACCAAGGTCCAAGTGGTTTGGTAGGGAGATACGATATCCTAATCTTGGGTCTATGCCAAGCAAGCACCATCAGACTTAGCGAGAAAAATCTAGGCCTACTCAACGAAAAATCTTCCCTGGAAAGAGGAGTAGGAGAGCCATCTTGAGGATGGGGTAGCTTCTCTTTTCCCTTTCGAGAAGAGGAGGCTGTTGGCTTCTGCACTATTGGAAGGGTTAGTTTTGGCTCTGCTTTGCCCCCAATCACATAATTCTTATAAAATAGGTTTGTTTTTGGAGGAAGCGGACCAACCGGGGTGGGCCAAAAGTGATCCAATGAATATCTCCCATGGGATACCAAAGCCTGGTACCTAGTGTCATGCACTACGTGCAAAAGTCCTTCATGGGAGAACTTTAAACATTTATGAATGACAGAGGTGATTCCATTCATGGAAGCTAGCCAAGTTATGCCTAGCTTCAACCTGAACAAATATGACTCTGGAATGACATCAAAGACTATGTCTGTAGCCCTAGTTTCAACTAGGAAAAGCAGAGTTATTGAGCCATATGGCTTGAGAGATAGACCATCATGCATATGGATGGTAGATTTCATTTCTTCACACTCCCCCTTCTGCAATGAATTAAGCCACAATGTCTCTTCTATCATGACATTCACTTGACTTGCAGGATCAACTAAGACCCCTATCACAATGTTCCCATTGAGGTGAGTGGGAATGTAGATGGGATAGGGATTATTGTTCAAGGGAATATCCTACGAAGTGAATGTCATGTCTAGTGAGCTGGTTGTAGGCTGCGCAAAAGGGGTAACTATAACCATGTTAACATATGCTTCGGGACATGTGGCAAAATTGGAGGGATTGATAATCATGTTGGCAGAATGTGATGGAAATGGGTCTATGTATATCTACAACTCACTATTCACTTTCACCACCAATTTTTTTTCATTTTGTTTATTCCCATCGAGATGAATAGTATTGTCCCTGATGTGATCTTGTATCTTGTGATGCAGGTGCATATAGCATTCGGTATCATGTCCATTGACTTGATGGTACTGACAGAAGACATTTGCATTGTACCAACTAGCATAAGGTTTCTTGAGAGGTTTAGGGTTCTCCAAGGTTATGATCTTATCCTTTAGCAAATTTTGTAGGATGGAAGAATAATATTTTGATAACTTTCTGAACTTTCTATTGCATTTGAGGTTGTTATTATTCGTAGCGGCTACTACATTCACAACAACCTTACCTTTCCCAGAGATTGATACAATGGACTTCCCTTTTGAATGGGCACATAAGGAGGATCACCAAAACTAAACTACCATCTATTGATACTCCTGTAGTATTACACACATATGCGCAAAAGAGGGGTACTTCATAAGGGGAAAATTTTCCTGCCAAGGTCTTTGCAAGTCTCCTATGAATACCTTTTGTACGTCAGAATTAGGCAACTAATACAAGATTTTTGAGAAGAGAACTTGATACCATGCTATGAAATTAGTAATTTTTTCATCATCCCCTTGCTTGCATCGGATGAAATAAAAAATGGTCATCTTCAATCTGGTGTTGGCTTGGAACTGTCATAGAAATTGATTCACAAGTTGGTCAAATGGGAAAATAGAGTTATCTGGTAAGGAACAATACCATTTGAGTGTTGTATCCTTAAGAGATTGAGGGAATAATTTTTCCATCAATGCATCATGATGGAAAAAATTTGTACACAGGGAATTGAAGGTGAAAACATATGTTTGTGGGTCCCTTTTGCCACCATATTTCTCAAATTTGGGAATCTCCATTCCTTGTGGGAAGGGAGTACTTAATATTGCTACTGAAAATGGACTATGTTGGAAGAGAGGTTGGGTAGAGGCTTGGGAGAGACTCACCAACTGGCTTTATATCTTGCCCATATTCTAAAGAAGAGTGATTAGAATAGAGTCATTAGACGACATAGGACTAGTGGGACCTCCTCTAGAACCACCACCAGAGCCACCTCTAGACTGCCAATGTGGCCACTACCAAAACCACTTCTAGAGCCATCTCCACTTCCAAAGCTACCACCATGGCCTCCACTTGAACCACCTTTGCTAGCGCCACCCTCATTGCCAAGACAACTGCCACTACCAAATCTTCCTCCACTGCTAGAGGTGACAGGAGGGGTGAAACTAAAACCCAAGGGTGTTTTGTTCACTTTGATAGTTTCAAACCTCTTGGAGGCAGAGGGGATGTTGATTGATGGGATTGTGTCAACCATGTATATAGATGTGGAAGGAATCGACACTCCTAGTTGTCTCTCATGTTCTTTGAGAGTGGCCCCTTGTATAATGTTAGCATTATTTGGTAGGGCACACGCTTTGGTCAGACTAGAGAGGCTTTCTAGGAGTTCTATGCCTATTCACTATTTTCCCACCATATACTTTATCTTGCTAATAACCTTAGCAACTCTAGCCAGCTTAGGGTATTTCTTCAGGTGATTCTCCAAGTCACCCAACCCTTTTCTAAGGGAAGAGATGTACTCTGAAGGGATGTGGATAGCTTCATGCTCATCTACTGATGATGGTGTAGGAGATGTAGGAGGTGTGGGGACGTCATTAGTCTCATTGAAGAATCCAACCTCGCTCCTCGACAACTGCTCCTAGGCAGAAAGTGCAACGATAGATCCAAGAAAAAGGCCTGTAGAGAAACTAGGAGTGACCTTCATCTTCTCCATTGGAAAGTGTCGTACACTTCTCCTAAAAATGTACCCAAAAGTCATGATGCTCGCAAACCTTCACAAAACTCAAGAGTACAATGATCACAAGGTACTAGAGAAAAGCTTCAACACGAACAAATGGGTAGACGTTGGTTCATGTTGGATTCACAAAAAATGTAAGAGAGGGGAACCAACCATGTCAAGGCTCCAATTAATAGAGAGCTGAGAGTGGAGGGCTGCCCTAACTTACCTCACTCTAAAGGGATGTTTCAGATAGAGGTCGAGAATGATGAGGACTATAAATTACTTCAATCACTCTTCAGACCTAAAATCCAAGTTTAGGCTAGGTGAGCTGGTTTTCAGAGTCAATACTATACCTCAGACAACTCTCTATCCGATGATGAAAACATAGTTATGGGATGACAACAGTGCACTAGCGTCTCTCAGGTGTGCTGACATCCGTATGGCTAGAGGATAGAAAGTACAATAAAAATTACCAAAAAACAAATTAATGGCCTAGCTAATTATTCTTGAATGAGCAAAACATAACAATAAAGTATGAAAAATACAAACGTAGGTGATAAAGTAGATAAACGAAGGCTAAACTATTGAAAATGATCTCACTAAGGTGCCAGTTTGTGAGCTAGCTCCAAATGCATGTCCTCCTATACACAAGAAAGAGACAAAAATTGTTGGGGTTGTATAGGAGGCTGCCTCACTTTGACCCTCATTCTGGTGTTTCCACCTCCATGAACAGCCAAATAGAAACAAGAGAGAAATATGCGATAAAAAAGTAAAGAAAGTAGAAGATGTAATAAACACTACAAAACAGTAAAGTGCTACTCAAAAAAATCACAAAGGAGAGGAGTGAAATGCTACCACCTCCTCTCAAAAGCTCACTAGCCAATGGAGGAGAAAGTAGACTTGGAAAGGTCACCATAGCCTCGACTATGATGGAAGGAGGTCTCACAAGACTCCAAGCCCACGATTCTATGGAGGGTTGTTGCAATGGAGTGTTGAAGTGCTACTAAAGAGCGAAAATGCTATAAGTGCTAAGAGATGGCTTGAGAAATTGCAAGAGCTTGTAAAGGGATGAAATGGAATGAGAATGGATGAATTTGAAGAAGTGGGAAGAATCTACCATTTTCGGGGTCAGTTGATCAAAGAGGTATGTTCCAAATCAACCCTAATCAAAATTTTAACGTCTCTACCATATTTAGATGCAAGAATCTGTTAGGGATGTAAGTGCATCGCACAAATGTCTACACGTCGTGCACACATCCCCAAAAATATTCTCTTACCAATGCAAGAGACAAATGCCAAGTGGAAGGAAGGAAGTTGGGTGATGTGAAATTTTGCCTTCGAATTTGATTTTCTAAGGTGAAGATATGTGAAAGAGGAATTTGTATAAGGGGTGCAAATTCACCCCTATACAAGATGATAATTCATTTTTCAATTATTTCATTGAAAGCAATGTCCATCCTAAAAAATTTCTGTAGTATTGATTAGTCTAAAAGGAATCCACCTATTAGAAAATGTACCCCACTTGATGGTGAATGAGGTCTTTATTATATCTTAATTTCCAACCATGACTTGGTTATATCCCTAATAGCCATCTAAGAATGACATCATTTGAGAACTATTAAAAATTTGTAGCACCTCATCTAATGAGGGCAGTAGGTAGTTATCTTTTTTTAATGCTTTATTGAGGTTTCTAAAAGCCATGCACAACCATATTTCTCCATTTTTCTCTTAGACTAGTACCAAATTAGCCACCCACATTGAATGTCTAAAGGGGAATATGATTCAGGTAGATAATAATTTATGCACTTCTTTGTGGATGACCGGCTCCAACAATGCATTCAGTGCAGTCCATTGCTTTTGGTAAAAAGGTTTCACATTTTCCTTTAACAAAATAATATGAGTGATTATGGATCTATCATATGTCTTTAGATCTTCATAGCTCCATTCTATCACATTCGATTATTTATGCAAAGATTTTATAATTCCCTCCTTTTCCTCAAGAGTGTAGTGTTGATGTGAATGTTGCACACACACACCAATAGGCAGATAAATCCCACAAAGTACCATGGGAACCTACCTCTCTTGAAAGATCCACTGGAATAACCTAAAATCTAAGGTGATCCCAACTCAATCCCAAGGTTCAAGAATGTTAGGTCTTAACACACTAGTTGCACTCAAGGCTCGTTGTGTAGATTGTTGTTAAACACGAGGGGCCTATGTTTGTTACAAATTGGTTGGTATTTGAAATATTGAAACATAATCTGAGTTTGATCATTCACATGTCACTTAACAACTTTATGAAATCAAAATATTTGTAATAAAATTTCATGAAATTTAAATTACTTGTATACATTCAAGAATATTTAGCATTAAGAACTCAACAAATTCATGGAATCAAAATATTTACAATAATACTCCATGCATTTATCAAATTTGGAATTTTTTTTGAAATATAAAGCATATAATCTAAAATAAAGCATAAAAATACTAAAATGTAAAGTTTTCTCTTAGGTATTATCAATGCATGCCTCAAGAAATAAACTAAATCAAAGAAAATACTCTATACTTCACTGGATTGCTTCATACCTAGGCATAGAATGATGCAAGGGTTTAAAGAAATGTGGATTATTTGCCACCAGATAGTATAAGTATGCACCCAAATTTGGCACAACACACAACATTTTCTAATAGGAACAAACGATCAACTACGTGTTATTTCATATCGAGAAATAGATTTGAATTGTACTTGATATTAGTTAATCTTAAATGAAACATATAATTTTTTTAATCTGGAATGGAATAGAAAATAGGAAAAAAAGTAAAACTTGAAAAAAAATTAGTTCTCTAGAATCCACAAATTATGAACTTAATGAAAATAAAACAACTACCATGCTTTTATAACAACAAGGCCCCAAAGAGTTCTGTAAGAGAGGGGGACCAACCACATTAAGGCCCTAGGTCATGGTGAGCCAAGAACAAAAGGCTGCCCTAACTTACCTCACTTTAAAGGGGTGTTTGAAATGAAGGACAAGAATGATGAGGACTATAAAGTCCTTTGATAACTTACCTCAAGAAATAAACTAAATCAAAGCAAACCACTCTATAGTTCACTGGATTGCTTCATAGCTAGGCATAGAATGATGCAAGGGTTTAAAGAAATGTGGATTATTTTCCACTAGATAGTATAAGTATGCACCCAAATCTAGCACAACACATAGCCTTTTCCGATAGGAACAAAGGATCAGCTACGTGTGATTTCATATCAAGAAATATCTTTGAGTTGTCCTTGATATTAGTGAATCTCAAATGAAACATATAATTTTTTAATCTGGAATGGAATAGAAAATAGGAAAAAAAGTAAAACTTGAAAAAAAATTAGTTCTCTTGAATCCACAAATTATGAACTTAATGAAAATAAAATAACTACCATGCTTTTATAGCAACAAGGCCCCAAAGTTCTGTAAGAGAGGGGAACCAACCATGTTAAGGCCCCAGATCATGGTGAGCCAAGAGCAGAAGGCTTCCCTAACTTACCTCACTCTAAAGGGGTGTTTGAAATGAAGGACAAGATTGATGAGGACTATAAAGTCCTTCGATCACTCTACAGACCCGAACTTTAGTTTGGGCTAGGCAAGCTAACTTTTTGGATTTAATTCTATGCCTTAGACAAGTCTCTATCGAAGGATGAAAATGCAATTCTAGAACATTAGCGTGATGCACTGGTGTATCTCGGGTGTGTTAGCATCTATATGGCCAAAAAATAGTGAACACATAGAAATTACAAAAATACCTACTAATAGCATAGCTAGTACAATCTAGATGGCAAAAACATAATGAGAAATTATGCAAAGTAGATACTAGAATGATAAAGTAAGTAGACTAGAAGTAGGGTAATGAAGATAATCTCACAAATATGCTGGTGCAGGGGCACCTTGGCTTAACTCCTCATGTTTGTTTGCAAATTTTGGTTTGTTTTGACTTTAGCCAAGTCAGGAATTTTGGTATGTTTGTTTTAGACCTTAGAAGGTATTGAATTGTGTGTGTGATGAGTTAATCATTAGGATTAACATCATCTTTGTTATTAGATTGAAAAATGTTGTTGCATTTAGCTTAGGACAACATATGTTAAATTACAAAGCATCTAATGTATTAAAACCACATCATCTTTGTTTTAAAGATGCCATGGGACAGTTAAAATGCTATTGGCTCGAGATCAAGGAGTTAATAATCCTAAAATGAAGGATAGTGGTGGAGTTGGAAGATTGCATGGAGAAATTGTTTGGTTGCATGCAAGTTACTTGGTTATGGAAATCCCTTGAAATCAGGGAAATGCTCCATCCACGCCCTTGAACATAATAATAATGAATGTAATGGGCCAGTAGAAAGTTAGTCTTGGCATTGTAATCGAATTTTGGTGTGAATAGTATACGGGTTTTGGGAGATTTCTATTAATTTTCTGTATTTTTCTATGTTTTCTGAAAACTCAGTGTGTTTTCCAGAACTATGTATTTTTCTGTGTTTTGCTTGAAAACCCATGTTTTTTTTAACAGTGGAGATAAAAAACGTGTAAATAAATTTGAATCTTTGTCTTTGGTGTTCATAGAATAGTTTTGGAACAGCACTCATCACTATTTAGGTTCCCTAGAATAGTTTACATAGTTTTTTTTATCTTTGTTGTGGCAGATTTCTGTGTTTTCCTGTACCTGCCCGTGAGTTTTATAAGACAGTGAAATCACATACTTTGTAAATATTGTTACTACTTTGTATTGGAGTCTTAGCACAGTATTGAGTCATTTTCATTCGGTGTTTAGGTTACTTAGGATAGTTTGTAGATTTAATTCCATAGATTAGGGATTAGGAAACTTTTTAATTACAAATTTGGATAGTCATATTTGGAATGACTCCCCCATAACCATTGACCACGGGATTCTCCTGAGAGTGGTGGAATATGGAAATGGAGTCAGAATTTTGTGATTATTTGACAGTTGAAGACATGGAGAATAGAGCAAAGAGTCACAAACCCAAACCCTAGCCAAGCTAGGTATGCATGGTTAGGGATTTGGGAGCAAAAATAAGAGAATAGGCAGGGGAAAAAAAGGACAGTACAGAATCCGTACGATACCAGATGGGACTAGATAAGGTACTCACATGCAAATAGGTTGGAGGCATCCAATAATCGTTTGGAGATAGATAAGAAACAAAAACCAGTGAAACCCTAGTAAAAAGGGCAATTAGGCCTCCAGTCCAAGAACTTTGGAACCACCTTTATGGAATAGTTGGTGACCAGAAATCTTTTGTAAGATTTAAAACCCTGAAAAGAGTGTCTGAATATGTTTTTTTTTTTCTAGGTTGTTTGGAGAATATAGGCAGGAAAAGCCAATTAGTGACTGGTAAGGGCTACAAGGAATTAGCCCTTCTCAAAGCAAAATGCTGAAATCGGGTAGATGGAGGATTGGAAAACCTTCAAGATGCTTCCAGTTGAACGTGAAAGGCAATGAAACAGAGCTCCTAACTCCCCTGCAACAAGTTCAGATCAGATAGTAATGCAAGCACTTAGAACCTTCTAGGTGTTGTGAAGAGGAATGCAGTTTCAAATGGTGATTGGTCTTCCTAAGCTAGGCACAAGTGGCAAAATCATAGTAAGGAGTTGGAGCAGAGCTTGGTTGGCTTACTGAGCTCAACAAGAACCATTGGAGTTAGGTTCTAGCAAGAGACAGTGAAGAAGTCTCTAAAAAGTTGTGCAAGCAAGCTTAGGATTTCACATACACCATATGCCTATTTTCTAGCTAGCTCTGAATGCACATCCACCTACACACAAGAAAGAGGGGAAATTTGTTGGGGCTGTATAGGGGCCTGCCTCAGTCAAACCCTCGTTTTGGTGTTTCCACCTCCACAGACAACCAAATAGCAATGATAGAGAAATGTATGATGAAGTTAAGAAAGAAAGCACATAAATAACAAATACAAAAAAGTATATAGCTACTCGACCAAATAATAAAGGAGAGGAATGAGACATTACCACCTCCACCAAGAGCTCACTAACCAATGATGGAGAAAAAGAGCTTGAAAAATCACCACATCCTTGACTGCGATGAAGGGAGGTGTTGCAATACCTCAAGCCCCTACTGCAATGGCTTGGTTCACACTTTCTTGATGGAGTTGATGGAGTGTTGTTGAGAGTGAAATGAAGGCTAAGAATGCTTGGAAATGCAAGAAGTGATGGAAAAAAAATAAGTTGAATGAAGAATGGAAGAATTTGAAGAAGAGAGAGAATCTACCATTTTTGTGGTCAGTTGGTCAAGGAGGGATGTTACAAACCATTCCTAGTTGGAAGTGTAATGCCTCTGCCAACTTCAAACACAAGAATCCTTCAAGGACGTAAGCATGCCACACAGAAATTTGTGCACTGTGTGGGAATCCCTGATAAATATTCTTCTACCAACACAATAGATAGATGCCAAGTGGAAGAAAGTCAACAAGATGATGTGGAATTTCTCGTTCGGATTTGGTTTTTTAATGTGAGGATATGTAAAAGGGGAATTTGCATAAAGGGTGTAAATTCACTCCTATACATTTCCCCCCCACTTTAGCAAGCATGAATATTGATGAGTGCTTTAATAAAGTAGATCAAAGAGTGAATAGGGTTAGAAATTTATACCTGAACCATCAAGGAAGTAGACCATAATTTGGTGAGCTCAAAAGAACAAGGTAAGAAAAGGACTCCATAGCCCCACAAAACTATGATGTTGTAGATTGAAAGTTTCTTATAGGCCTGTAGACCTACAAGGAGGAGTCCCCCAAGATCTCTCATATGGAGGAAGCCCCGAGAGATAAGCGCCTCATAGGCCTGTAGACCTACAAGAAAGGCATCCTCCAAAATCTTTCACATGAAAGAAACTCAAAAAACAAGTGCCTTACAGGCCCGAATACCTGCAAGGAAGGAATCCTTTAAGATATCTCACATGAAGGAAAGCCTAGAAAAAGTGCCCTACAAGCTCGCAGACCTATAGGGAAGGCGTCCTTCAAGATCTCTCACATGAGGGAAAGCTCAGAAAAAGCATCCTGTAGGCCCACAAACCTGCAGGGAAGGTGTCTTCCAAGATCTCTCACATAAAGGAAACCTTAGAGGAAGTTCCCTACAGACCCACAGACCTGTAGGGGAGCAACTCCAAAGATCTCTCGCATGGAGGAAGCTTAGAAGAAGCACCCTACAGGCCTATAGACTTGAAAGGAGGTATCCCCCAAGATCTCTCACATGGAGGAAACCCTAGGAAGGGGACTCTACAAATTCATAAAGTGGCTTCATAGGTGCACCTATAAAGTGACATGTTTACCCATAGATAAAATGATTCAGTAGCATCCCAGGTTGCAAGCAATCTTGCATCAACCAAAAATATTTGCATTCTTGTTTTCTTGCATTTCAGTAGTTAACTATTAGAACCCAGTCTCAATATTTCTTACTGCATTATACTGCATTGTAACATCAGAGCTCATAGAGCAGGATATATGATCTTCATTGCAACATCTACATCATATCCAGAATTTGAGTGCTTTGGAGATCCTAGTACGAAGATATCACTAACAAAATATTAGTTGTAATTGGACAAAGAGCATTCAAAAACTAGTCTTGGCTTTTCAAGTGTACAGACCTATCTCGTGACTTGAAGCTCAAGAAACCATTTCATAAGGATGCACATCCATCGAGGAACCTTCGTTCTAATACACATCATGTTTATCCAAGGATCAAAGGAGAATCATATGTTTTCGCCGACCTTCACACATTTCATCAACTTCAGGGTTTGGGGACCTCTTGAGGCCAATGCAGACCTTTTCCAAAGTTTGGAATTGATATATAAGCATTGTGTAATTGTATTAGGTGGCAATGATAGAGTGCTAGAGAAGTAGGAAGATATAGGAGATAAAGGCTTTGTCCCACATTGTATTTCTACGCTTGATGCCATATCATTCTCTAAACTATAATCCGAAAGGTAGGGCATGTTTGCAGTGAATAATTGATCATTCTCTATACCCCCATGTGGGATTGTTATTCCAATTCTTTGAGTTTTCGTTGTGTTTACTCTTGCCGTAAGGTTGGAAAATCCTATTCCTAGACCCTCCATCCTTGAATACACCAAGTGGTATTAGAGTAGGTTGCGGACCTTAGGAGAGGAGATCGAAGTTAAGCAAGGAATTCTGTAAGATCTTTGTGTGAATAGATCACCAACTAGAGGCAACCTACTTGTTTTTATTAGTAGATCACCAATTGTGAGGTAGTTGCAACCCTGTAACCAGATCGCCGACTTGAGGCAATTGCACTAGATCCTAGGAAGAGAAGTCACCAAGGAGAATTCATACTACTATTAATGTTGCTAGAAAGATGGATGACATGATGGAAATTATGTGAACAATGAAAGTAAGATTAGATGTTGTTGAAGAAGATAGAAGAAAATGCTTAAACCCTAGACCTAATGATGAAAGTGATAACAATGAAGTTCAAGTTGTAAACCTAACTGAAGAAACTACAGAAGAGGAAGAATCGGATCAGATGAAGATGTTGAAGGCTATTTCAAAAATAGGAAAGTGACCTAGAATGGAGATTTTGAACTATACTAGAAATCTAAATCCTGAAGATTTGATTGATTGGATAAATGACATTGAAGAATGCTTTGAATATGAAGAAATTGAAAACCGGAAGAGAGTGAGATTTGCAAAGAATAAACTAAAAGGACATGCTGCAATATGCAAGGAAAAGTGGCAACATGGTACCAATGGGCTATGATGAACATCTGTGAAGAGTCGAATGGTAAGGATGAACGGTAGAGGAAGCATATCAGTTTGCATTAAAGGTGGAGGAAAAGCTAAAAAAAAGACATGAGAAAAGGCAGAGAGGAAGAGGAGGTAGATTTCAAAAAGGAAGGTCACATTCTGGAGTAGAAAAACTATATGTGAAGAAAAACAAGGACAAAGATTCATACTGCAAGGAAGAGAGGGAATCCAATTCATACCATAAAGGGAGACATGACAAAAATTCTTACCACCACAATAGAGGAGGATACAATTCTTATCGCAATGATGGATACTGGAGAGATGAGAAAGGATATGACAAGAGAACTTTTAGAGGAACCCATTTTAAGTGTGGCGGAGGACACATAATTTAAGTGTCACCAAGAAAGTAAGAAGATTGAAAATCATACAAGAACTGGATATGTGGAGAAAGAACCAGTGGAATCACCGAGTTTCAAAGGAAGTCCTAAGAAGGGAGAATCATTATTCATGAGGAGAGCACTATTCCAAGAGAAATAAGTACCTAAGGGAGCACCACAGAGGAGAAGTTTGTTCTGGACTAGATGCAAAGTGGGAGGTAAGTGTTGCAAAGTTATCATTGATAGTGGTAGTACAAATAACCTATTTTCTAAGGAAATGGTGACAAAGTTGAATTTGGAAAGAATAAAACATCTCAAGCCTTATAGGATAGCCTAGATTCAAGATGAGCACAAGATACTAGTAATTGAGCAATGTCTAGTAAAATTTCATATAGGATCATATCATGATGAAGTACTATGTGATATTATGTCGATGGATGTATGTCATATGTTGTTGGGTAGACCTTGGAAATATGATAAGAAAGCTATACATGATGGCAAAAAGAATACCTATGCCTTGACATCCAATGGAAAGAGAATCACCTTGACACCTTTAGAAGATGAACCTGAAAGTGAAGTATGTGGAACAACTAGAATCATTTTGGTAGATGGAAGGAAATTTCTGGATGGATTGGGATATGAAAACATGTATTTTTCTTTGATTCCAAGGAACTGCAAAGCCCTAGATGCAGAGAGAATCATTGGAGAAGGAAGTCACTTAACTATTAACAAAGTACCAAGATCTTGTATCAGATAATGTGCCTAATGGATTACCACCAATCTGGAGTATCAGTCATCATATAGATCCTATTCTAGGAGCTGGTTTGCAAAACAAAGTTGCACACTAGATGACACCAATAGAGAATATGGAGCTAAAAAAATAGATACATGAACAGTTGAAGAAAGGATTGATCAGAGAAATTATGAGCCCATGTGTGGTATTGACTGCACTTGTACCTAAGAAAGACGAAGAATGGAGTATGTGTATAGATTCAAGGGCTATCAATAAGATCACCATGAAGTATAGATTCCCATTGCCTAGGATGGATGACATCATGGATAGTCTTAGTGGAGAAAAGTATTTCACCAAGATATACCTAAAGAGTGGATACCATCAGATCAGGATCAGAGAGGGAGATGAATGGAAGACTGCTTTCAAGACAAACGACGGATTGTATGAGTGGTTGGTCATGCCATTTGGACTAACTAATGCACCTAGTAAATTTATTAGGCTGATGAATGAAGTCTTGAAGAAATTCTTGGGAAAGTTTGTCATTGTTTATCTAGATGATAGTCTTTTTGGAAAAATGAAGAACATCTCATTTTGTTACTTTTTTTTTTTCATTGATGTCATCATGATAAATGAGTTGCAGCTGAAATATTGAGACTAAAGTTACTTTGGTATTCTAGTCTGGTATCTGAATTGGTATTTTTCTTGAAATCCTTCAATATTTTGGTCTGCATCTATTTTTTGGTGAGCATTGTTACTTATGGTTTTGGGAAATGGTTTACAGATGTTGGGAGCACATACTCTCGAGACTTCACATATCCAGTGCTCATATAGAATGTTTTTTGATTTTTAGTTTGATATCTATTCTTGGTCAACTTCCTTAGTGAATTGTGCAAAGGGTAAAATAGTTTTGTTATACGGATATATGTGCGACCTATTTTAATTCTGCGCCGACTTGTTGAAGCATGTGGGTTATCATTTTTGAAGCTTGTAGCTGACAGATTGTATTTTTGGTAAATATGAAGTGCATCTAATTAGGCCGACCTAATTGATGCTTGTGAAGAAGATTGAGTATATATATAATGGACAGTTTTTGAAGAAGTGTGTGACTAGTGTGCAAAGAAGAAAATAAGTGTGAACATAATGAAATGTGTTAAGTCCATTTACTGAGCTACATTGGAACTAAATTTTCACTTATTAGGTGTACTCTATCAATTCATTTTCAAGCTGAAAGCCATTAAATCATTATAATTTTGTAGGCAATGAGCCTTTGTTTTTGGATAGTAAGTCCTGGTAGTGATCCACCCATTTTTTAATATTCTATAACTGGTTATACAATATTGTGAGCTAACACTCACCGTGGTTTTTCCCATTTCGGGTTTTCCATGTAAAAATCCTGGTGTTCTTGTGTTCTTTGATTTCATGTTTTGTTAATGTTTTTATTTATTTTTTCTATTTTTTACATTGGTGTAATTGGATGGTATTTGATCAAAAAATTCAAGAAATTACTAATTCAACCCCCCTCTCAGTATCTTGGATCTTTAACAATTGGCATCAGAGCTCAGTTCCTCTGGTTAAGCCTAATAGCTTGAGGGAGATCCTGAAGATGGAAGAAATGAATGAAAAATGAGAGCTTTGAACTACTTTTGAGGATCTTGATAAAGTTGAAAGAGAAAACATAGATCTGAAAGAATCTTGAAGAAGCAAAAGAATGTTTCTGAAAACTTAAGAAGCAGTTAAAAAAATTCAAAGACAGGGATAAGGAAGTAACTGATCAGTTGAAGAAGGCTAATGAAGATATTTCCGGTTTGAAAGTTCAAGTGGAAGAGAAGAAAATAATTGAAGAGTGTTTGAAAAAGTTGGTACAAAGCAAGTCTAAAGATTGCACAAAGCTTGAACAAGAAATTGTGAACCTAAAAGTGGATCTGGAGAAGGTGAAACTCTGTGAAAACAATTTCAAATCTAGCTCAAAAAGTCTTGACGAACTAATTGTAGGACATAAACCAAGCAAAGACAAAGGTGGTCTAGGAAATGAGTTCACTGAAAACTCTAAAACTAAGAATAATCAGAAGACTTTGGATAAAAGAAAACAAAAAGGAAATTCCAAAAACTCTACTAGGAGACCTCCGGTGAGATAGTCTAATGCAAAAAGGTACCCTTCCTTTAATGGAACTTTTTTTTCATGCAATAGGTTTGGTCACAGGGCAACTGAATGTAGAAGTAGGACTAATCAATTTCTTGGTCCTTTCTCTGGTCAATGTTTTGCATGCAAAATATTTGGAAATAGAGAAAGTGAATGCAAAACCATGATGATGAATCAATTTAATGCAAGAAGAATGAGTCAAAATTTTAGTGGCTATTGCTATAACTGTAACATGTATGAACATAAATCTAATCAGTGTAGAACAAGGAGTCAATCTAATCAAAGCAATGTTGTCTGCTATAATTGCAATAAACTAGGACATGTTCCAAGAGTCTGCAGAAGCAAGAAGAGTAAGGAAACCAATCTAGCAGAAAAGAATGAATCTATGAAGAAGATTAACAAAGATGAGATTAAGCAAGAGATGAGAAAGATTTGGAGAAAGAAAGAAGAACCAGAAATAACTAATGATTTTGTGCCCTCATTCAGTATAGACGATTTATTCAATAACTAGACCTAGCATGGTCATAGGGGGAGCTTTATCAGAAAATTGTAAGAACCCCTTGGATAAATGGTGTGTTAGAGGCTGGAACGAAGAAGAGAGATGAAGCTTGATTTTTCAAAGGTTCTAGAAAAGGAACCAATAGAAAATATGAAGGAATGATTCTATGTGGAGCAAATTAGGATTTGTCTGTGTAAAAGGAAAGGAGTTTTTAGCAACTTTTCACAACAAATGTGACTCAGGGAAGATTGTTATTTTATAAAGAAAATGATCAAGGCATTTAGTTCATTCAAGCATTTGAAGAATTGGAGAACTTTTGGAGAATTATTGAAGATAATTGGAGTTCGAGCTGTGGAAACCCTAGCTACGGTTTTGTGTGCAGAAAAAGGTATTTATAATTCCTGAGTTGTGTTTTGGTAAATTTGCTTGAATTCAGTATTAGTAGAATGGAAACTCCTATAGTTGTGAAAATATCAAAGAGGTTGAGGCCCTCCTACAGAAAATACTCTTCAAAAGTCTATGAAGATGATTCTATGGGTGCATTTTCATCAATTCCACACAGCGTAATGTCGACACTAGGATGATGATTAGAGTTAAGTTTGAGGACTACAATAATGTAAAACTGATTGACCTCTAGGAAAAAGAGCTTACTGGCGATGACTTTGGGATAAAACCTGACTATTTGAATGTGGTTGATAAAAGGTTGCATATCTAGAACAACTTCCCTAATTTCAGCTATGATGAAAAATTTGTGAAGATGGTTCTAAGCAGAATCCATGATAAATTTCTTTGGATTGATGGCCACACTTGATAATGAAAGAAGTGATTAGGGTTGTAACTGGTCTTTGGGATAAAGGAAAAATGCCTATGTTAAAATCTATAAAGAACGAAGTAGTGATGAAACTCATTGGAGCAAAATTTGACAAAAGAGCCCTAGAAATGAAGACTATTACCAATCTAGCAGTGAAGTATGCATCTCTCATGATAGGTCACAAGATATATTTCACAAATAGGGATAATTATGTTTTGGCCACAACAATCTATACTGGGTATGATATGGTAGTGAAAGGTGCATATTATGACCTCTGTGAGCTTCTTCAATTGCAATTGTTAGAAAACATAAACTAATTAAAGGAAAAGAATTATGCCTTTAAGTTTGGTTCATTGATCATATGTTTATTGTTTTACTTTATGAAGAGGCTTTCGTGAAAAAGTGAAGATGTATTCCGGAACCCATCCAGACCGGTGGGACACCAAATTTTTTATCACATGCATAGTCTTGGAAATTTGAACGCTCGAGAGGATTCCCTAACAACTTTCTTTGAAATATTTAAAAGAAATATAAATGAAAGAGATAGAATTCTAAGGAAAATTGTGGAGAAGTATAAGCATGAAATCATATTTCATGTCTCCAATGATGAATGCATGATTGAGGCTATAGAACCTCAAACTATCTAAATTCATCCTCTTGGATATGAGATAACAAAAGAAGAAGAAGCTAAAGGCTATGTGCAGATGTTGCTAAAGAATCCAAAGGACCCCAATGAACCTAGAATTAGGACATATGCAGAGAAGTCTATGGAGATTCATATACAACAAGAAAAGCATAAGATTAGGAAGAAAGTGGAGAAAACACTTAAATATGTTGCTTTTACTGATGAGGAGATTACCCTTGGAAGCGATAAGGCAACACAAAGAGAGGTTGAATCATTTGGTCTTAGAAGATCTAGTAGAAATACCTCTACAAAATCCTCTACAACCCCTGCAGCTGCGACTAAACCTGGAAAGGATGATAAAGAAAAAGGTCTTGTTTCTTCCAGACCAACCACTAGATCCAGGAAGAGGAACGAGGTTCCTCCAGTTGCCCCTGCTAAAAGAGGAAGGAAATAAAAGGAAACAAGAGAGAAGAACATGAGTGTTACAGATGATCAAGATGATGATGAAGAAGATCCTGAAGCAAAGGTTGTAAGGAGAAGAAGAGGTTTACCCTTTGGTGAAGGTGCATCCATAGATGTTGTTGGATCTAAAAGAGTACATATTGTGACATCCTCTGAAGATAAAGAAGAGCATGAGTATGGTATACATGTGCACACTAAGCCTGAATCAAAGAAGGCTAACGTAACTGATGAAACCTTTGCTAACTAGAAAGATGAACAAGATATTATGGTAAGTTCTGGTTCCCTATATAAAATTGAGACAACTCTTAATGATCTGTTAACTTTTGAAAATATGCTTCAACCCACAACTCAATACTATGATGATGTCAGAGAAGAAGATAAGAAAACACTACTTTTAGTTGTTATTGAGTATGTCATTGTCTTAGAAGTAAAATGGGATAACATAAAGAAAGATGTTCCTAAAAGAATTTGGGATGATCTAATGAAAAGAAGATCTAAGGTTGTTGTGTTTGAAGAAAATATTAGAAGTGCAACATATAATAAGATTGGGTCTTCCTTGACCCCTAATGACCTGGAATCCCTGAAGAAGATCTGTGTTGAAATGTTTCAAATGAAGGGTAGGGTAACTATGTTGATGACAAGAAACAAGAAGCTGACAAGGAAAGTGAGGAAGGAAACAACTAAAGTTATTTGAGAGATAGTAGAAAAAGATGGTATGCTCAAAACTAGTGATGATGCTATTGTTGAAAATGTTGAGGAAAGTGTTCCTCTGGAAACAGGTAATGAAAATATTTCTGACAATTTTGATGTTGAAATTAATATTGGTAATGAAGTTATTGAGCAGAATGAAGGAGAAGATGAGTTTGAGATGCATAATGATGCTCCTCAGGAGCATACTAAAGAAGAAAAACGCACAAAAGAGCAAGATAATGAGGAAGAAAATAATGGAAATGCTGAAGGTGATGGTTAGGGAAATGAAAAAGAAGGATGAGATAATATTGAAGAGCAAAATAAAGATGAAAAAGATGGAAATGAGGAAGAGAATAATAATGATAAATATGATAATAAAAATGATAAAGATGAAGATGAAAAGAATGAAGAGAAAAAGGAAGAAGAAGAAGAGGTACTAGAGGAAGATAAAGAAAAAAAAAGGGAGAGGAAGAAAAAATAGTTGGAGAATCCTTCAGGAAAAATGAAGGAGAAAAAAATATTGTAAAATCTCTGAAGCATTTCGGTGATTCGTCTTCTGGTGGTGATTTACTGAAAGGTTTTCTATGTAAGCAAATTAGATTTCAATCGATTATTCCTCTAGAAATTTTGAAACTCCCTTTGAGTTAAGGCTATGTTGATGTGGAAAAGATGTCTCATGTACATAAAGTTGCGTTGGGTGATGCTATGCAAGCATCCAGAAGAAAAAAAATTCTTGAGACACATCAAAAGGGAATGGAGCTGATAGAAGATGCCCTGAGAAAATTACAGGAACCTATACCCAGTGCATCCATTGACACATCTCTCGCCCCTGTTGAAAATATGAGATTATTGCTATACTCCTTCAAACAGTATTCCTCTAAACTTAATGAAAATACAAGACAAGAGATAGAAGAAAACTTGGCAGAGAAAAGGTTGTTGGCCTTGCATGACAAATGTGCTCTGGCACACTCCTGTGTTGAGAAGAGTTTGGAAGTAGTGAAATTTTGTGAATCTAAAGCAAATGCTATTCTATCTTACTACTTGAAGTGGTCAGATGCCACTCAAAATATCAAGATTTTCATGGACTCCATTGAGTTCCAGTTGTCTATTGTTTCTGGTACCTATAGTGTTTCTAAAGATAAAGACAGATCAATCTGGAAGGTCATCGCTACCCATAGAGAAATTTTCTTTTCCTTGCAAAAATAGAAAGAAGAAATCATCAAGAAATTCATTCTATTAAGTGATATTGTAAGAATGGAATACTCTCTAGTTGGAGAAGCTCTGGCATATGCTAAAAGGTTGAAAAGATAAATTTGAATCCTAGTACTTCAGACAGTGCTAAAGAAGTTCTGATTGAGTTGGAATCTCTGAACAAGATGTTCACTGCAACAAAGGAAGGCTGGGAAAAAGGAAAAATAGTCTGGGAAGGTATTCTGAAGGAGCTTCAAGGCTCATCATCTTCCAATTGATATATGTTTCTTTGTTTTCTTTTCTTTAATGTTTTTCAGTTGGTTTTAGCATACCCTTTGTCCTTGATGTGAAAGGGGGAGTGAATTGGTGGATTGTTAGTGATAGGGGCAGAAGAACTTTGTAAATACTCTTTTTTTGTTTTTGGCACATGTTGCCATCAATGACAAAGGGGGAGATTGTTGGAAAAATGAAGAACATCTCATTTTGTTACTTTTTGTTTGTCATTGATGTCACCATGATATATGAGTTGCAACTGCAAGATCAAGGCTAAAGTTACTCCGGTATTCTAGTCCAGTATCTAAACTGGTATTTTTTCTAAAATCCTCTAGTATTTTGGTCTACATCTATTTTTCGGTGAGCATTGTTCCTTGCAGTTTTGGGAAATGGTTTACAAATGTTGGGAGCATGTACTCTTGAGACTTCATGTATTCGGTGCTCATACAAAATGTTTTTTTCTTTTTAGTTTGAAATATATTCCTGATTGAATTCCTTAGTGAATTGTGCAAAAGGAAAGATAGTTTTGTTATGCAAATACATGTGCAACCTATTTTAAGTTTATGTCGACTTGTTGAAGCGTGTGGGTCATCCTTTTCAAAGCTTGTAGCTGACAGATTGTATTTTTGGTAAATATGAAGTGCATCTAATTAGGCCGACCTAATTGATGCTTGTTAAGAAGATTGAGTATATATATAATGGAATTTTTTTAAAAAAGTGTGACCAGTGTGTGAAGAAGAAAAGAAGTGTGAACATAATGAAATGTGTTAAGTCCATTTACTGAGCTACATTGGAACTAAATTTTCACTTATTAGGTGTACTCTGTCAGTTCATTTTCTGGCTGAAAGCCATTCAATTTTTGTAATTATGTAGGTAGTGATCCTTTGTTTCTGGATAGTGAGTCCTGGCAGTGAGCCACCCATTTTGTAATATTTTATAATTGGTTATACAATATTGTGAGCTAACACTCACCGTGGTTTTTCCTATTTTGGGTTTTCCACGTAAAAATCCTGGTGTTCTTGTGTTCTTTGATTTCATGTTTTGTCAATGCTTTTATTTATTTCTTCTATTGTTCACATTGGTGTAATTGGATGGTATCTAATCAAAAAATTCAAGAAGATATTGATTCACCCCCCCTCTCAGTATCTTGGATCTTTAACAATTCTAATTTTCAGTAAGACTAAGGAAGAAAATTTGGAGCACATCAGACAAGTATTTCAGAGGCTAAGGGAAGAGAATTTGTTGATAAACATCAAGAAGTGTAGTTTCATGAAGGAAAAACTAGTATATTTGGGGTTTGTGATATCTACGGAGGGATTGAAGATGGACCTTGAGAAGGTTAGAGAGATAGTTGAATGGCCTACACCTGTGAATGTTGGAGAGGTAAGATCAATTCATGGACTAGAAATTTTTTACTAGAAGTTCATAAAAAAATTTAGTAGTATTTGTACACCTATGATAGAGACAATGAGGGGTGACCGAAAGTAGTTCAAGTGGACATCAAGAACACATAAGAGTTTTGAGTTGTTGAAGCAAAAGGTGAAAGAACAACCTATGTTAGCACTACCAAACTTTGATAAGGTATTCCAAGTAGATTGTGATGCTAGTGGAAATGCAATAGGAGTTGTGTTAAGTTAGGAAGGGAGACCAATAGCCTACTTCAGTGAAAAATTGAATGATGCTAGGAGAAGATATTCGGCTTATGATCAAGAATTTTATGCAGTAATACAAGCCTTGAAGAAGTGGAGATATTACTTGTTACCTAAGGAATTTGTGTTGTATACGGATCATCAAGCTTTACAATATTTGAATATTCAAGGGAAGTTGAACCAGATACATATGATATGGGTAGAGTTCTTGCAGAGTTACACATTTGTGTTGAAGCACCAGAGTGGAAAGTCAAACAAGGTTGTAGATACATTGAGTAGGAGAAGAACTTTGTTGATAAAGATGAGAATTCAAGTATTAGGTTTTGAAGAACTAAAGCATATGTATGAGGATGACATTGATTTTTCTAAGGCATGGAAGGCTTGCAAGGAACTTGTAGAGATAGATAGAAGCAAATGGTTAGATTATTTCATTCAAGAAGATATGTTATTTAAGAACAATCAGTTGTGTATTCCTAGAAGTTCAATGAGAGAGAATTTGATCAAGGAAAAGCATTGTGGAGGATTAGAAGGAAATTTTAGAATTGATAAGACCATAACATCGGTGAGTGAGAATTATTTTTGGCCACAATTGTATAAGGATGTCAGGAAATATGATCAAAGTTGTAGGATTTGTCAAGTTGCAAAACGAAACAGTCATAGCATTGGAATGTATACACTATTGATAGTACTAGAGAGACCATGGGAAGACATTAGCATGGATTTTATGTTGGGATTACCTAAGACACCAAGAGGATTTGACTCTATATTTGTGGTTGTGGAAAGATTTTCTAAAATGGCACATTTCATACCTTGTAAGAAAACTTGTGATGCAGTACATGTTGCAGGCCTATTTTTCAAGGAGATTGTGAGATTACATGGACTACCAAAGAGTATAGTATCAGATAGAGAAACTAGATTCATTGGATATTTCTGGAAAACATTATGGAAGAAGATGAAGATAGATTTGAAGTATAGTTCAACATTTCACCAACACACAGAAGGACAAAAAAAAGTGCTAAATAGGAGTTTGGGGAACTTGTTGAGATGTTTGACTGAAGGTAAAGCAGGAAATTGATACTTAATACTATGACAAGCAAAATTTTCATACAATAATTTTTAGTAAACCAAAGCACAGGGAAGACACCATTTGAAATTGTGACAAGAGGAGTAGCATAATTAAGAGATATCAGTATGGAGAATAAAAGGAGTGTGGAGGCAGAAGAATTTGCATGATTCATGGAAACAATGCATACTCAGGTTAAGGAGCATCTGGAGAAGATGAACAATACCTACAAGGAGAAAGCAGATGAGAAGAGAAGACATAAGGAGAGGAAGTAATGGTATATCTGAGAAAAGAAAGATTTCCAGTTGGGACATATAATAATTTGAAGATGAAGAAGTTTAGACCTTGTAAGATCATCATGAAGTTTGATGCTAGAAACACATATGAAGTGGAACTACTAGAGGAATTTGGCATATCACCTATATTCAACATTGCAGACCTATACCAGTATCTTGAAGGAGAGTCACTAGAGGATAGGGAATTTTTTTTTTACCAGATAGCACATCATTTAGAGAAAATTGAGGAAATTTTAGACAACAGAGTTGGACATAGTACTAGAGGAAGGAAATACAAGGAATATCTAGTCAGATGGAAAGGAAAACTAGAGGAAGATTCATCATGAATTTCTCAGGCTGAGGTGGATCGCATTAGGTTTCCTCTAGCCTAGGAAAGTGAGATGCTCAATTTTCTTCAACCTCAGGTGTTTGATGCAAGAGCATCCTAGGTTGCAAGCAATCATGCATCAACCAAAAATATTTGCATTCATGTTTTCTTGCATTTCAATAGTTAACTATCAAGAACCAGTCTCAGCATTTCATACCACATTATACCACATTTTAACATCAGAGCTCGTGAAACAGGATATATGATCTTCATTGCAACATCTATATCATATCCAGAATTCAAGTGTTTTGGAGATCCTAGTACAAAGATATTGCTAGCAGAATATCAGCTATAATTGGATAGAGAGTATTCACAGACCTGTCTTGGCTTTCCAAGTGTGTGGACCTATCACGTGACTTGCGGAGCTCAAGAAACCATTTCATAATGATGGAAATCCATCAAGGAACCTTTGTTTTGATCCACATTATGTTTATTGAAGGATCAAAGAAGAATCATATGTTTTGGCTGACCTTCACACGTTTCATCAACTTTAGGGTTTGGGGACCTCTTGAGGTCGACACAAACCTTTTGTGGAGCTGGGAATTAATATATATAAGCATTGTGTAGTTGCATTAGGTGGAAGTGATAGAGTGCTAGAGAAGTAGGAAGATATAGGAGATAAGGGCTTCATCTCGCATTGTATTTCTAGGCTTAACACCATATCATTCTGTAAATTGTAAGCTGGAAGGAAAGGCATGTTGCTAGTGAATAATTGATCATTCTCTATACCGCCATGTGGGATTGTTATTCCAATTCTTTGAGTTTTCATTTTTTTTACTCTTGCTGCAAGGTTGGATAGTCTTATTCATGGAATCTCCATCCTTAACTACACGATAAAATATGTCTGAAAGTGGCCACGTAGACAAGTAAGTGAAAAGTCACACAAACCATCGATAGAACTAAAAGCTTTCAAAGGGGTCCCTCAGGAACCCAACTTGAAGAAAGGGGTCCACTCAAGGGAAACGCTGTTTGAAAGCATGAAATAGATGTTTCATTCTCAAATCAATTTATCATCAAGGAATTCAAAAGGAATAAAATGCCCCCTCATGAGTGGAAGGTTGAAGTTGGTCCCACTTCGAAGGAAAGGTTTCTAGTTCTTTCTTTCTGAACCCACGATGAAGGAAACTTGTGTCATTAAGGTTTCTAGTTGAGAATGTGATTCTTTGAAAAAAAATTGCAAAGATTTTCAAGAAAAGATTCGTCGACAATGATAGATTTTTTGAAAATTGAAGTGTTATAGGAATGGTGTTGTCACACATGAAAGGGACAACTCAAGCAAAGAAGAGAGAAGGATAGAAGAAAATCTAAGAGAGACAAAGACATCACGAACAAAGGGCACAAGGATGATTTGATATTTTGAGGTCAGAAGTGCTCACAAATATATATAACTATAATAATAGTATATAAAATGAATTGTCATCAACCCCCTACTAAAGCAGACCATGTGAAGAATGCACGAGAAGAAAAAGTAAAAAAAAAAAATTGGGTCAACATGGAAGGGAAGCCTAAGTGCCCCCAATGCTTTGCATCATCCCCAATTTTTTTGAAAGTCAATCACAAACATTGGAAGAATGATGATACAAATAGAAAAAGGTTCACGATGCAAAAACCATGCCTATATCTAAGCAAACATAGTACGATCATGGGGGGACACATTACAATACATGCACATCTAATTTTAAGATAAAGAAGAGGCCTTCCCCTAACACTGATCGATCAAGAGGTTGTCCACTTGCTAGTCTAGGTCATCATATGGGGAAGGAGGACAAGCCTGTGGTGGTGGGATGTTAAGAGGAGGAGCTTCTGACTCTCTCACAACAAGGTCTAAGGAAGAAGGCCCCACAAGGTCTCCTCCACTCGGCTCTTGTGGAGCTATGGTCAATGATTTTGTGAAGATCCCTGACAAGGCCGGAACTTCATCTAGAGAGTTAAACATGCACTTCACTACAGTGCCATGTTATACCTCAATGGGTGGGGAAATTTGTGCCTAAGATTCATTGCTAGGCTCACCGAGTGATTCGGGAGTGGTGACGAAGTCAGGGGAAGTTGGGACTGGTTTTGTTACTAAAACAAAATAAGTTAGCATAGGACCACCTTTTGAAGAAGGTGGGATCATCTTGCATCCTTCTTTTCTAGAAGGTCCACTCTCCATCTTCTGCTCCATCAAGGGACATGGAATCCCCACAGACGAGGCAAGATGTGCATAGGAAGAGGAGGAAGAGAAAACTACAGCAGATACCACCAAAGTGTTTGACATTTCTACAACTTTTGGGAAAGGTGGGACATCCAGAAGGGACATCAACAAGGGTGGCTCCACCAAAGAAGTGATGAACACCTACACCTTTTTAGGGTTAGGTGCATTCATAATCATAGTGGAATCTAGAAGTGACAATGAACTAGATTGAATGGAAGTAGAGAGGAGGAGAGAGGAGGAGGCAGCGGGAGGCATAATATAGGGGTGGTTGTTTCCTCTTCCTTCCTCTGTAAGGTGGCTTGCTCAGCTGTGAGAGCCTTTTTTCAGTGCTTTCACTCATGCGCAAGGTAATTTCTACGACTCTTCGAGCTAGAGACCAAAGGTTGCGAAGGAATAGAAGGATCCTGCTCAACCATGGGAGTATCCTCCATAGCTATTTAAAGCAAAGGGACATGCTCCTAAATGGGAGAAAAAGGAGTGGGTTGAGAAGCAACGGGGGGAGTTGGCTCTAATGCCTCAGTAGCAAGCCTCTTCCCATTTATTGCTTTGGGAGTAGAAGCGATAGGAGGATGTAGAGGTCGAGACATAGAAGATTCCCCTTGGGGACCTATCTTCTTGCTATACCGAATGGGCCTAGGCTCCGTGGGTAGAATAGGAAGCTCAAACGTAGGAAACTTGGACTTTTGCCAAGTGGGAACCATAGGATTCTCTCACAAATGCAAAAAAAAATCTAATGGCACCACAACAGGGTGAGAAGTAGCATTGGACTAAACAATGGAAGAGGAAGGAGGAGGATCTCGGGACCACTTGTCTTCTTCTCTTCTATGTGCCTTGGTGGCATCACTTTCAAATTTTAACCAAGCCCTATGTGAAACAACATAAGGCGATGGAGGGTATCTCACTCTCAGCGTTAAGTTCCCTTTCTTGTAATTTTGATAAGTCCAATATAAGAGGTCCTTCCTGGGCAAAAGAGGACCAATAGGCACAAAACAAGAGTAATCCAAGGAGTAACTACCACAGGAAACTGACAATTTATAACTGGTGTGATGAATTACATGCATGGAACCCTTGTGGGTAAATTCTAAACATTTATGCACAACCGAGGGTACTACTTTCATAGCTACTAACCAGGGGATACCTAGCTTCACACTGAAGAGTTTATATCCATGGATTATGTCAAACAAAAGCTTCACAGATTTAGGTCCAACCAAAATGGACAAGATGATACTACCCAAAGGGGGTACATAGAGTCCATCATGCGTGTGGATGATGCTCACAGGTGCATCATACCCATCTTTTTGCAAAAAATTGATTAGCATGATCTCCTTAGTTATGATGTTTACTTGATACGTCAAATCAACAAGAACACCTGCTACAATGTTTTCATTGATTCATGAAGGGATGTAGAGAGGAGATGGTTCCCTATTAAAAACCATCAGTAGATCCTATGAGGTGAAGGTTATGCCAGTACCACTGCTTATAGGCTGCACAAAGGGGATAGGTTGATGTAGGAAAGAGGCCATCACATGCAATGAATGACACTTTCTCAGGACCCTCCAAAGGTTGCAAGGTAGGACATTGACCCAATTAAGGTATTGTTGAGAAATACTTTTAGAACCTTCCAACTATGGCTTTTAGGGGTCACAGGTTGGGTTGTAAGCCAAAGGCCTCACAACATGCACACCTACAACACTCCTAGAATATGAGCAAAGGATCTTTTAGTATCGCCAAACAGAACCAAAATGGTTCACATCAGGTTCACCAAAAATTTAAGACAGGTGGACCAACCACGTCAAGGCCCCAAGTCATAAAGAGCCAAGAGCAGAAGGATTCCCTAACTTACCTCACTCTAAAGGGGTGTTTGAAATGAAGGATGAGAATGATGAGGATTATAAAGTCCTTTGATTACTCTGGAGACCCAAAATTTAGTTTGGGCTAGGAAAGCTAGCTTTTTGGAGTTGATTTTGTGACTTAGATAGCTCTTTTTTTGAGGATGGAAACATAGTTCTAGGATGTCAGCGTGGCTCACTAGCATCTCTAGGGTGTGCTGGTATTCTTATGGCTAGAAAATAGTGAACATGGAGAAACTACCAAAAAGACCTACTAACACCCTAGCTATTACAATCTATATGGTAAAAATATAATGAGAAAGTATGCAAAGTAGATACTAAAATGATAAAGTAAATAGACTAGAACCAAGGTAACAAAGATAATCTCAAAAAAATTCTTGTTCACTAGCTAGCTTTGAATGCACATCCACCTGCACACAAGAAAGAGGGGAAATTTGTTGGGGTTGTATAGAGGCCTACCTCAGCCAAACCCTAGTTTTGGTGTTTCCACCTCCACAGACAACCAAATAGAAATGATAGAGAAATGTATGATAAAGAAGTAAAGAAAAAAAGCACACAAATAACACTACAAAACAATAAATAGCTAGACCAAATCGTAAAGGAGAGGAATGAAATGTTCCCACCTCCACCAAGATCTCAATAGCCAATGATGGAGAAAGAGAGCTTGAAAAATCAACATAGCATCGACTATGATAAAAGGGAGGTGTTGCAAAACCTCAAGCCCCTACTCTAGTGGCTTGCTTCACACTTGCTTGATGGAGTTGATGGAGTGTTGTTGAGAGTGAAATGAAAGCTAAGAATGATTGGGAATGCAAGAAGTGATGGAAAAAAGATAAGTCGAATGAAGAATGGAATAATTTGAAGGAGAAGGGAGAGAATTGGCTATTTTCGGGGTCGGTTAAGAGGGATATTACAACCATTCCCAATGGGAAGTCTAATTCCTCTGCCAGCTTCAGACATAGGAATCCATTAGGGATGTAAGCATGCCATGCGAATGTTTGCGCACCACATGGGAATCCCTGAAAAATATTCTTCCATCAACACAATAGATAGATGCCAAGTGGAAGAAATTCAACAAGCTGATGTGAAATTTTTCTTTGAATTTTGTTTTCTAAGGTGAGAATGTGTAAAAGGGGAATTTGCATAAAGCGTGCAAATTCACTGCTATACAAGTTCAAATAGAACATATGAAAGAGAATCAAAGGAAAAAATCAAATAGTAGCACATGGCATATGATAGTTGGCACAAGAACTTTCCAAACTAAGTCAAAGATACTTTGAATTTTTCCAACAGTAGGCTTCCAAGCTTTGGGCTTCGTGTTGTAGGTACTTTCACACAAAATGCAAAACTATTAGCACTTTTCTTTAAAATCTTCAAGTTTAAATTTCTTTATCTAGCCCGAAAATAACCATACAAAATTCACTTCAAAACTCTACCTGTGCACAAAACCTCAATCTTTTGCTACCCAACCATATGCTCTTCTTCACTAGACTCCTAATCTGAAGACTCAATCGCACCCTTCTTATGCTCATATTCTTGGAAAGCAATTAACACTTCATGTATATGTTCTTATGGAACAAATTAAATTACTTTCCAACTATACTTATTCCTTGAATATTCTTATGTTATCTTATTAATGGTTTAATTCCTCCACATTACTTCTATCCCATTTTTTTTCATGATGTTCCTACATTTTATGATTTCATCAATGACCTCTCAACTCAAAGAATTAATTGGGTCCTTAGTTAACTTTTTGATCCATTCCTTGAAATCTCTCACTTCCACTTCATTTTGTCCTAAAGTCTAAGGATCACAATGTTGTTGAGCTAACATCTCAATGAAGCTCTCATCTTTATCCACTAACTTCACACATAATTCAGTGAGATTTTCTAAACCATTTATGCATTGTAATAAAGTTTCACTTTCCCCACTTAACTATACTCTCCATTTCTTAAGCACCATAACTTCTTGTTCCACAATGTCCTTCTCACTTATGAATTCTCATACATCCATATAAAGAAGTATCTTTAGTCTCTGCCCTTCTATGTCATTCTACTCTTAGCAATCTCAAAACTCACTCTCAAGTCTTTTGGACTTGTTGAGCCAACAATATTCCTCAAATTTCCTAATATACTCTCTTATTGATTCTTCTTGTTTCACTAGATGTTCTATCCATTATTTGAAAATGCTCAACTTGTGCTAGAGCACTGCGATAGCATCTACCTGCTCTTTGGACATAAACATTAGGTTCTGTGGCATTTCAGTCTATGACTGACAAAATTGGGATAATGATCTAATGAATCTTTCTAGGAAAGCAACCCTTTATTTTAATTCCTTCTTCTTTTGTTTGTTTTTCTTCACCTAAGTAATAGTAGTTTCTAAATTCATCTTCATCTCTTCTAACTCCTACTCCCATGATGAATGTCCTACATCGATCATTGTGACCTAGTAATCCCTAACTGTCATTTCATGCTTGCTCTTTTCTCCTATTGGAGTAGCTATTTGGAGAGTTCTTCCTCCATCTGAATTTTGTTTAATAGAATTTCTAGTCTTTGCTCTAGCTCTAGGCTTAGGAGTTTCTAGTTCTTGCATTAAAATTTTAAAATCTAGAGGCACCAATTCTAGCTCCAACAACAGAGCCAATTGCTTGACTAACCAGTCGGGTGCTTTTTCATTTTGTCCTACCTATTTTAAAATCTCTTTCTCTCTGAGACTTATATTTTCCTGTCTATGAGGACTCTATAACTTTATCCATATCTTGAATTCACCTAGTTCTATAGAATTTAGGGGTTGCTCAACATTCACTTTAGCTCTTCCCTATGAAGGCTGATCTTTTGTTGTACGATTATCAATTACATCTTCATCAATAATAGAAATAGGGATCTAAACTGTAGTCCCCCTATTTCTCTTAGTGGCAGAACTTTTTCCCTTGCATTTATCTCCTCAAGGTTTCCCACCTCTTGGGTGAGTGATCCTATTATGAATTCTTCTTCTTCTCTATTTTTGGGATGTGACCTTGTATCAAGAACTTCTCCTACCACAGGTTGCATCATTGCATTTCCTTTAGACCGTTTCTCCTTAAAGTATCCCAATATACTAGAAAAATTTTCAAGTTGCCCCGTAATTTCTTATTCAACTATTTCAAGATCTCCCCCTGTAACCATGGGTGTCCCTCCCAAAGTTTATCTTATTGCTGCTATATTAACCAAGGGTGGAGAGGTAGACATAGCCACTACATTCTATGATGCATACCTTGTCCTGGCATGTACCTATCCTCCCATTCCCACTTCTTTGGCAGTCAAGGGTTGCGCTCTTGGTTTTTTGTGGAATGAAATTCCACCTTTGGTGTTTCCATTACATTGGTCGGAGTGGCCACTAGTTGGATGTGACACCATTGAAACTCCTTGGTTTGAGATATCAAGGACCTCTTCCCTATATTGTTTAATTATCCTTGTTTCAACAACTTTCCTTTTCTTCTCAGCACTCCAATTATACCCAAATTCATTCACCATATTTTGATTTCTCTTAACATTGCATGAGTATATGGGTGTTATCACAACTTCTTTCACTATTCTAAGGTAACCATCAATCCAAGACTAAGTATAATTTAGTACTTATTTATAAATTCCTTCAATGGTTATGATCTCCTTCTTTGTCCAGTCGATATCCATAATAGGTTCATCATAAACTTTATTAGGTTCATAATTTGGGTTGCTAACATCTCTATTTTCAACATTTATTTTTTCTAGAACATCATGAGTTCTGGGATCCTTTATTGCATCCAATCATAACCTCCTATATGACCACTTTCTCACATCATGATCATCATCACAATCATACCAATAATCCTCTAGGTGAGGAACATGGGCATATTTTATGCTTATGTTCTTGGAAAGACTATCCAATAGGTCATAATTTTCCCTTTGGAGTGTGAAGAACTCCAGCCCATAGATTTTTAACTCATCCCCGCATAGCTTGGAACTCTTGTCTAAAATGTATTTACAATTCCCAATAGTGATAGGGAATTTCATAGATCCTTTCTTGTGTATTTGTGAAAAATTAGTATGAGACGGTAGCACTTGTCTTGCAAGTTCAAGTAACAATATCTTATCTATTGGGTATCTAGGTAGCCTGAAGAGATAATGTATAAACCCTTCCACTTTGATATAGGTGAAAGTAGGAAACTAAATAAACCAGCATCCAACAACTTGTATAACGTTCTATTCTTCAAGAGACAGTCTCTTGGCTTTGTCCCCTTACATCAACCTTACCAACTTCATAGAAAACACATCATTTACCCTTCAGTAATGTTCCCTTTACTAGTGAGTAGTAATCTAGGGAAAATTATGATAAATCAAATTATTTCCTAGTTCTCTTCCTAGGGTACCTATAGTTCTCTCCCTAGGGTACCTACTTTGTTTAAACCTTGTATATTTTCCCATAGAAAGTAGGCATAAACAAAATATGAAGACATTATGAACCACTAGGTATCTAGGAATGTTTGCATTTGTTCACGCGATCTATCATTGTTAAATCTTCCCCAATGAATCTGCACAGGGATTTTCCTCATTTTCCTCATAATTATGAACATCCAGTGTTTAAATTTTCTAGCATCTCTACGTCCATCCATTATGCTTAATAGGGTTATCATATCTTGAATTTCCTAAATGAATGACGACCTCACGATATGTTGTGGCATCTTTACCATCTTCTCCCAGAACCATGTTGATAACATCAACCTCCTATTTTTCTCTTTTGAGCTTGTATATGTTGTGGCAGCATCCTTCATATCAAATGTATTCATCTGCCTAAACCATGAGAGCCCAAATTTATACACAATGCCATATATTGAGAGGTATACATATACTCTCCTTTCCTTCACAACAACCCTCATGTCTAGGTCATATAATTTCATACATTTTAGTACCAGCTTAAGGGCTTCCATCACCAATGGGAACCCTCCTACCAAATTCATTCCACTAGCGACCATATTCTTGGTGCACTGAGTGACATCTTCTTGTTGAATACTTCTAGTGAATTCATACTCATTGAAACCTCCCAAATGAGTGTCTATAATCATTCCATAGGCTGGTATGGCTTGTAATATGAGAAATTCAAATTCCTCATTGGTCTTCTTCTTTCTTGAAGTGCTCATATCTTTATTTAATTTCCTACACTATTAGCAGATATGTGCTCTATGTATGAGTTAGGGATAATTCTAATAATGTGTTTTCAATAAATCACAAAAACTCCTTGCTTATAATCATTTATTGGTTGAAATTAGGTTAAATTCTATAAGAATAGTAGTACTTTCTTCATGGATTAACTAGAGGTAATGTTGTTTAACTAGAGCCATGCATGCATAAATATTAATAGAATTCAGTTACAAGGAAATTACTTAGTTTCACTAATATTGTGATTGAATAGACATAGGTTCGAAACCTAATAGACATGTTCTTCTATGTTCTAAAACTTACTTTTTTTTGTGCACCATAACTATTTTCTTCTCATTAATGCTTTTGCAAATGAATTATCTTGCGTGAAGTATTGTGGTATAGAAGAAACTGCATGCTCGAGGTGGTGCCAAGTATGTGTGTTGTTCATCACCTATATTAGTTCTATTTATTGTGTATTAATTACCCTAAACAAAGGTGCAATCATGGTGGATTAGGGTTCATTTTATGAAATCCTTGATTCCTATGCCAAGGCCCACCTTTCAAAGGAAAGTAAAACATGTCGCAGATGTGGCACACTTGCATTTCAAGTTAGTTATTGTGTGGTAATAGCATTAGAGGAAACATCCAACTTATATTCCAAATGAATGACTAATAATAAGATTTGAAACATCCAACACCCAATCTCAAAGAGTTACCAAGGTTGAGCCTTTTGCTTACTGGTTTTATGAGAACTAGGTGCAAAGGATACCTAAGACCAGGTAAAAAGTAAGAAGAGTTCAGTTCAAAATGAATTAAGTTCCCAAAACTCCCATTTTTGGGTTTCAAAGAAAATAAAAGACGCGATCAGACTTAACCAAATAAAAAAAGAGTCAATGCATGAAAACTCGAGGGAACTTCTCCTAGGTGAAAACTCACTAGGTACAACGACTAGCTGGGAATGATGCAAATTCTACATAAGATGAACTACACTTAGAGCAACAAAATTTGACACCTGAAAACCCATGAATCCAAATAATCAATAAGGCTAGGGAAAAGACTTGCAACACTTTCATTTTACCATTTCCTCCAAAAGAAACACACTAATGTAGAAAAAAATCAAACAAAAAGAAAAAAAGGAAAAGGAGGGGTCCACATTTTTTTGAAGGGACAAATGGCGCATGTTTTGAGACCACACAACAAATAGCAACTAACAAAACCAACGAAAACAACAAAAAATGAATTCTGAAAATAATAACCATACTTCAACCTTTTACAATTTTCAAATTATTAACAATCAAACCCTCACTTTAACATTCCTTTCACTTTAATCAACATAACAAAATTAAATTTCATTGAGCTCACATGTGTACTAGTGGTTTTCTCCGCTATAATAAATTTGGAGCATAACATATGTTTGCATTGACCTACATAATTTTGTGATTCCCTCTTAAGCCAACCTTGGATAGAGCTTTGTTGCTAGTCAAGCATCCATAGCCCTGAAATAGTTATCTTTGGGATTCCCCCAAACATACCTCTATTGTTAGTCAAGCGTTTATAGCACTGGTAGAGATATTTGGATAGCCTAAAGAGTTGAATTTTCTCTTTTTATATTCATTTGTTCATTTGTTCATTTGATATTCCATTTTAAGCTCTTTTGCTTCAACTTGCAGGCAATGAAGCCTGCTATTAGGTTGGGAATTACAATGCTAGCAAAGGTTACCTTTTGATATTTCACTCAATGAAAACAATTGTTATCCCAAATCTAAGTACAATTATTTAAGTAAGGCATTTGTAGCTCAATATCAGGTGAATGATTTATGTAAATTAAAGTAAATCAATCCAAAATAATTCCTCGATTGTTACTAATTTGAAAACTATTTCTGGCTAAAGCATGAATCATATTTCTAGAATTGATACTCTATAATTTTAACTACCTTTGGCAGTTGCTAACTACTTAGTACATCTTAATCAACACATAACCCAAAAAATCAAACAAAAAAATCAAACAAGTGCAAAAACCGTAAAAAATTATTTATATATTTACAACAAAGATTGGTAACTAGCGCTAGGCTTAAAAATAGTGCTTCAGGAATTTCCCATTGACAGGCAATGGAACAACCTCAACAGTAAGAGTTTTAAGCCTATAAGTGTTGTTTCCTAATATTTTAGATACCTAGTAAGGACCAGTCTACAAGTTACCAAACTTATCATGTTCACCCTTACACTCATGGGCTTTTTCCAAAGATAAGACTAAGTTAGATATTCTAAAAGACTTTAATTTATCCCTTTTGTCAAACCAACATTTTACCATGGATTGATGCCTAGCGAAATGATCTATTGCCCTAGTATTTTTTTCATCTAGATGCATTAGTTGTAACAACCGAGCTTTAGTTTGGTCATCTAATCCAACATATTCTTGGGTAATCTAATAGGTGGGGATCTTCATATTTATGGGCAATATAGGATTGACTTCATAGACCAAATGGTAAGGAGAATTCTCCAATGTATATTTCATCCTATTCTAGTCAACCCAATGGGTGAATTTCAATAGGGAATGCCATTCCTTGGGATTATTTTCAATCAACTTCCTAATTATGTCCAACATGTTCTTATTTGATGATTTTGCTAATATGTTTCCCTGTGGGTAATAATTAGATGAAAATTTCAATGTTATACCGTATTCAAATTCCTAGCTATGGAATGCTTCAATCCATCTAGTACAATAATCAGTAGTAGTAAGTACGTACATGTGGCTTACAAACAACAGGTTAATTGTGTCAATGAAATCCAACCCTCATTGTGCTAAGGGACACATTTCCATCACGAGATGTAATGGTTGTGTGTTGAATCTTCCTTTGTCTACAATAGTCTCACATGTATAATAGTTCTTTACATGCTCATACATATCTTTGAAAATAGTAATCCAATAGTATTCGTCTCTTAGAATGAGGTGTTCAATAGCTAAAGGTGCTCTGTGGGTTGTGCCAAACCTATCATGTAATTCCTACAATACTTCACTTGCTTCTTTCTTATTTAAGAATCTTAAATAAATTCCTTCTTGATTTCTCTTGAATAGAACCCCTTCTTTAATCTTTGGGGTTCTTCTTTCATGTCTTTGCATGTTGTCTGGATAGTTGTTACTAATGAGATATATATCTAAGTACCAATCATCTTGATTTTCTACATCCAAGGTACACTATTGGCTAGAGATCTATGGATCAATCTTAGTGATGGATTTAATCAATGAATTTCCATGAACTAATTTCATGGGTATAATTTCTAAATCAGACTCTTGTAGAACCGTGATCCACTTAGCTCTTTTTTCTATAAGTTCTCTTTGTGTCAGTAGCATCTTTATTTCTACATCAAGCACAATCGCTTTAACTATACTCTTGAGAATGTAGTGTTGGAACTTCCTTACTACCTTAACCAATGCAAAATATTGTTTCTCAATATCCACATATCTTATCTTAGCCTCTTTAAAGGGAGTGCTCATGAATGCAATTGGTTTTTCTTCTTTGTTTTTTCCTCTTTGCATTAGCGCACCTATGCATGTGTGACCTAAAGAAAAAGAATAAATGTAAAAGGGCTTAACATAATCCAAGCTTACCAACATTGGTGCTTCTACAATTACAACTTTTATGTTCTCAAAGGCGAGCTTAGTCTCATTTTTCCATTCAATTTTGATATCCTTCTTTAGCATGTCATTAAGATTTTTCACTATCTCAGTAAATCTAGTAATGAACTTTCTAACAAAATTAATCTTGCCAAAATACGACTCCAATTATTTTCTACTTCTCAGGGGTTGTAGTTTCAGTAGGGCATTCACTTGGTCTAGGTCTATTGAAATACCTTTTTTTTGACATAATATGTCTAAGTTGTTTACCCTTAGTTACCTAGAAAATGCATTTCTTCAGGTTTAGTGGCACTCTATATGTTTCAAATTTTTATAATATGGCCTTGAGATCATGAACATGATCCCATCTATTTTTTAAAAATGACATGAGGTCATCCATATATATTATAATGTACTTTCCAACCAAGTCTCATAAGGCGTAATCCATCACTCTTTGGAATGTGGCTCTAGCATTTATTAACCCAAACGACATCCTTCTATAAGCAAAATTTCTCCACTTTGTAGTGAAGGTTGTCTTCATCCTATCCTCCTCAATGACCATTACTTGGTTATACCTAGAGAATCCATCCAAAAATTACATCATTTGTAAACCATTAACAATCTACAATACTTTGTCCAACAAGGGTAGGGGATAATTATCTTTTTCAGATGCCTTGTTAATATTTTTAAAATCCACACACAACCAAATGTATCCATTTTTCTTTGTAATAGGCACTAAATTAGCCACCCAAGTAGAATATTTGATGGGAAAAATGATTCTAGCCGAGAGGATCTTCTATACTTCCTTCTAAATTAGGGGCTCTAATAGTGCATTTATCAGACACTATTTTTGCTGGAAGGGATTTGCATCAGGTTTTAGTGGGATTGTATGAATAATGATATAGGTGTCATATGTCTTTAAGTCTTCATATGTCCATGCTATAACTTTTCAGTAACCCCTAAGTTTGTGAGCAATATTTCTTCTCTCCTCCTTAGTGCATACTTTTCCTATGAACACATTCTTAGGGTCCTTCTTGGTGTTCAAGTTATACAACTCAGCCTATCCCCCATCAGTTTTAGGAGATCCTTATACCAAATTATCTAATCCATATCGAACAATCTTTCCAACTCAATAATTCCTTTCAGAATATTATTATCTTTTGATTGAGCTAACTCATCATCTTGAAGTTCACCATTCAGATGATTTGCTTCCTCAATTATTTGAGCTTCAAAGATACCTGAATTAGTGATGAACTCCAAAATGTGTCAGTCATCTTCAAATACTTGTAGATTAGTAACATTATTTGGAATTGAAGGCAACCGTACCAACTTGACAGTAAACCTTCTCAGATCTGAAGCATCCAATGGTTCTAAAGTACTAGCGGTAGTAGCTAAGGCATCTATTCTTTGATTAAATCTTTGTGGGATGTGAGTAATATTAAAAGAATCAGTCTTCAATAAGCTCCCACACTCAATGTCAGTAGCTAGACAAGTGTTTGTAATGACAAATATACTACTTCCAAACTTGCTTAACAACTAGTACTAAATCACTGAATACTTTAAGAATCTTGACCTTCTTCTTAATAGCGAGTAACAAACCATGGATGAGGGTTTCATATTCTGTCACATTGTTAGTACATTGAAATTGTAATCTATAAGCAACAAGAAATAACTTATCTCGGGGATTTTTCAACTCAACCCCTACTCCTATCCCTTGTTTAGATTTTGATCCATCAAATCTAAGGATCTAGGCTTGTTTTTTGATGGATTTGAACTTAGCATTTTTAAAATTTGATAATTTAATACTCTCAGTCTTTGTTGCAAGTGTTTTATCATTAAGCATTTCAGGATCAGACCTACTAAGAATTGTCACTTCTAGATAGCACTGATTTCTAATTTTGTGGATAATTTCCAAACACATCACACAAATATTTTCTAAATATGTAGAATTATGCAACCTGCACCAACCTTGTAACAAAAAACTTCTTAATAAATCTTTAGTCTTCTGGCCCATACAAGCTTCTCTACCAGTAAATGGAAAAGAGGTCAATTTGTATAGGGATCTAAGATCCAAGCATGTAATAGAACATTTTGATCCAAATCAAATGAATTTTTTTTGTGATGTGGATCTTGGAAACTTCAAAATTGAAAAATCACAACCAGAATTACAAAACACAGAACCAATAAATAGGGAAGCTCATCTTAATGAAAATGGTGTGTGGAAAATGTATTTTGATGGTGCATACCACATTGGTGGGAATGGAGTAGGAATAGTATTCATCTCACCCACTAGAGAAAAATTCAAGTACTCATTCCTATTAACATTTGAATGTACCAATAATATAGCCAAATATGAGGCATTGTTGTTAAATTTAAATATTTCCATAAGGTACATAATCAAGTTGCTAGCAATGTATGGAGACTCTGAACTGATTGTCTCATAGGTTAGGGGAAAATATTCATCAAAAAAAAAAGGTTAAAAAAATATATAAATGTGGTTTGGGACACTATTGAACTCTTTCATGCATTCTCAATAGATTGGATAGAAACATCTAAGAACATAATGGTATACTTCTTAGCAAATATGGCTCTAAAAAATATCACATTACACTGGTAGGAATAATAGAAGTGGAATTCAAAACAAGACCTGCAATCCTAGATAACATCTATAATTGGAAAGTGTTAATTGATGATGAAGACTTAATTAAGTTTCTTCATTGTATAGATTAGTATGAGTCTCAAGAAATAGATTTCAATGATTTTGTTGAGGAAATAGATGGAAAAGATACCATCTTCGAAAAAGAAGTGGTACAACTTAAGAAAAATAAGATTTCATAAGGTCTTGTGGCATTAGAAAGAGTATTCGATGGACATGATAGGTTTAATTTGAAACCTACACCTATCAAGCATGAAGATGTTAAAGAAATTAATCTCGGGATAGAGCTTGCTCCTAAGAAAGTAAATATTGGAAAAAGGATCAATCCTAAAGTTAGATAAATGCTTATAGTCCTACTATGGAAGTATAAGCATGTATTTTCCTGGTCCTATGATAATTTGAAAGTGTACATAGAGGATCTCTTCCAACATGAAATACCATTGAAGCTTGATGCTAAACCTTTTAGATAGAAAAAAAGACCCATAAGCCCCACATTAGCACCGAAAATGTAGGAAGTGCTTATGAAACTTAGAGATGGAGGTATTATCAAAGCAATCAGATATTCCTCTTGGGTCTCAAACTTAGTACCTATAAGGAAGAAAAATGGAGACATAAGATTATGTGTAGACTTCAAAAACTTGAATATATCATCACTCAAAGACAACTATCCTCTTCCAAACATGAGACAATAATTCAAAGGGTGACATGTTGTGATCTACTATCCATGATGTATGGATTCTTAGGATATAACCAAGTGAAGTTCAAGGAGTCAGAACAATACAAAATTGCTTTCACCACACCCTAGGGTACTTATGTTTATGTGAGAATTCCTTTTGGTCTCACTAATATTGGAGAAATGTTTCAAAGGGCTATGGATGTAGCCTTTTCCAACCTAATCAATGCTATAATGGTGGTCTATCAAGATGATCTAACAACATATTCCAAAAGGGCAGAAGATTACTATGCACATCTAGAAAATATTTTCATCAGAGCATTAGAATATGGCATATCTTTGAATATGAAGAAATGCCATTTTGTTGTCACAGAAGGTAAATTATTAAGGAATATTATCTCAAAGGATGAGGTGAGAATAGATCTAGAATGGGTGGAATCTATTGACAAGATCCCCATTCCAAAGACTGTGAAGGCCAGCCAATCCTTATTTGGACAAATTAATTTTGTCAGGAGATTTATCTCAAACTTTGCAAAGATTGTAAAACCAATCTCACAAATGTTGAAGAAAGGTTCAAAGGTTGACTGTACAAGAGAATAAATTGATGCATTTGTGTCAATCAAGAGAGAAATCAAGGAAGAACCTGTATTGAAGTCTCTAGACTTTGACAAACCATTTTAGATATTCTCCTTTGCATCATTTCATACAGTGGTGGCTATAATGCTACAAAAGAATAATGAAGGACATGAACAACCAATATCATTCTTTAGTAAATCACTCTAGGGGGAAGCACTAAAATATGACATTACTAAGAAGAAATCTTATCCATTGGTAAAGGAAGTTAAAGCATTTATGCCTTACTTGGTAGGCAAAGAAGTAATAGCATATGTACCAAATGCTACAGTGAAGGATGTTTTTTCTCAAATAAAGGCGACTGGAAGAAGATGTTGATGGATCAGCCATATCCAAGAGTTTAATATTAATATTCAAATTACCAAGCTAGTAAGGGGGAAAGGACTAGTAAAATTGATGGTTGAGTCCAATTTAGAAGCATAACAAGTTTGCAACGTGGAAGAAAAATAAAATTGGGTATCAAGTATTGAGCATACACAATGGTACACCAACATAGCATACCATCTTAAACATATGAAATTTCCTAAAGGTTTAAATGACAATTAGAAAAAGACCTTAAAACTCTAAGCATTGAAATATGTCTTTATGAATGGAGACCTATATTGGAAGGATAAGGATGGTATCTTATTGCTATGCTTGGATGAGGCATAAGCAGAATATATCTTAAAAGAGATGTACAAAGGTGTGTTTGGAGGTCACTTCTTAGCAAAAACCATTTCCCAAAATATATTAAGAGTAGGCTACTACTAGCCTAAATTTTTCAATGATGCCCACAGATATGTAAGGAAATGTGAAGAGTGCCAAAAGTTTTCTAGAAAATTGAATAATCAGGGGGAGCTCCCATTGAGACCAATGCAAATTGAAGCCTCTTTTCATCAATGGGGAATTGATTTTATAGGAGAGATTAAAAAAAGGTCTAGTGGTGGACACAGATGGATCTTGGTGGCCACTGATTATTTTAAGAAATGGATAGAGGTAGTTCCAACGAAATAGACCACTAGAAAAGTGGTGATAAATTTCATGTTATAGAACATCATTACCAAATTTGGTGTACTCATAAAGCTCATCACAAATAATGGTATGTTCTTTAGATCAGACTAACTCAAGGCATTTTGTGACTCCTATGGTATAATAATTTCATATGATTCACCATACTATCCTCAAGCAAATGGGCATGCAGAATCTAGTAATAGAAGTATTATAAAAATAATCAAGAGGATGTTGGATAACAAAAAAATGGCATGGGATTCCAAACTGACATTGGCTCTATGGGCATATAGGATTACTGTGAAAAAGGCCACTAGAAAATCTCCATTTGACTTGATGTATGGAGCTCAACCTAGGCTTCCAATACATAACCTTTTATCAATCTACAAGTTCATCTTGCAAGAAGATATAGACATCCATGAGCCTATAGAAGAAAGGATAGAACAATTGGCTGAGTTGGATGAGATCAAGACTCAAGCCCAGGAGAAAAATGAGAAGATATAATCACAAATGAAGCATTTGTTTGACAAGAAAGAAAGAGATAGATAATTCAAGGTTGATGACATGGTTCTTATGTGGAATGGAAGAAGCCAAGATAAAGGGAAGCATGGGAAATTTGAAGCATTGTGGTTGGGCCCATTTATCATTATTGGTAAATGTGGCGAGGACTCTTACTATCTACAAAATATGATTGGTGAAGAATAGGAGTTGCTAGTGCATGGGCAATTCCTGAAGTATTTATTCTCTTGAAATTATTACTTTCCATGCATAGTAGATTAGGATTTTTCTTTTTATTTTTCCACCATCCCCTCCCTCAGTCTACATCCTAGAGATTACTTTTGGATTCTTGCAGCAACCTCATAGTCATTCATCCCCAACCAGAGTCACTATTAGAACTAAAAATTAGCCTTAAATTTTCCCCAAAAATCCATTTCTTTGCCAAAATACCCCATTTCCTAACCTACCATTTTTAATTTCATCATTCAAAATATTCCATCTACCCGCCCTCTAGCCATCATCTTAATAAATTTGCATTCTTCATCCTACCCGCATAAGAAATAAGGCATGTCATTGAGACTAGATCACATTGGCGAGGCTCATTTCAAGGTCTCTTCGAAGAAGTGATGGATCAAAGCAATGTGAAAATTTTCAAAGAGAATATACCATGTCAAGGAAACCTATTTTTGTATCCTTTCGATAATCCAATCAAAATTTTATCGAAGGCACTTGGATGCATCAAGGGATAGTATTTTTGGTCTCTTCGACAACTTGATATAGTTATTAACAAGGAGTATAATATCACTTTGGTACAACTCACAAGGTAATTACACTTCAGCATTTAGGAAATAGAAAAAAATCTCTTAGACATGACTCAACAATGTGTCGAAGTGATAATGAAAAATTGAATGAACAAAACTTGAACTGACAATTGGAGAGACTTTGGGATGTTGGGATGAGTAATTTATGAGTCCCTTCAACATAGCAAAAAGGGGAATAATTTATCAAAAAGAACCATGCATATCGACGGGACAAGCAAACTTGTCTCTTTTATAAAGCAATAGCCTTTATTATGAAAGGAAACAAAAGAAAGTCAAAAGAGGTGTGAAAGGATTCTATTTTATTGGAGCAACTGGTTCCTAGTCTTCTTGAAAACCAAAAGCAACATATTGACTAGATAAATATCAAAGAGAGGGATCTATATCAATGAAATTCAAGAATCAATCCCTTCAAAATCCCTAAAAGATAGAAGTCAAAAAATAAACCAAAGATTCCATTAGAGGGAAGGATGCATATTGGAAGATAAGGATACCGGTCTTATCGATGAAGCGATAACATTTAGTGTCTCCGTAAATTTATGAACATAAAATAACATCAAAGAAACCACTTACAAAGACAATTTCAAGAAGACATGGTGATATTAGTATGAAGCCATGAGGGATCCCTTCGAAGTCCTGAAAGATTAAAAAAACTAGCATTTATCAGGGGAGAAATGAAGATCGAGAGGGGTATGGAATTAGTCATTTTAATGCAATGAAATCATTAAACTCAGCTAAAATGAAAAGATAGTGACAACTCGAAGGAAGAAATTTGTGGCAATGAAAAGAAAATCAATGATTGATATTCAAAATAACAACAGTGACATGAAAGTTGACATCATTCATCTTTTATGAACTAGAGTCGAGCAAGTTATAGATAGGAAATATTCTTTGTTATATCTTAAGAAATTTTCTTTTACTCAGGGAGAAAGGAGATGAGGAGTCTAGTGGTGACTGTTGACATAAAGAACTAGAGGGGATGCGGCCAACTCAAGTAAGTAAACAATTTTGAATTGAATTCATTCTATTCACACCAGTTAAATAATAAACACAAAGTAGAGTTTACATCGTCCTATAAATCAATGGAAAGAACATCAGAAATGTCCAAAACTAAAAGGAAGAAGCTAGATACTAGGCATTTAAACCAATATCTAATTGACCAATGCCCTGGTTTTGGACCGAGGTCTAGAAGAAATGTCCAATTAAACCTAGGAGCCGAGAAGTTAGAGGATAAACAAAAGGGAATTAGTGTTGATGATGTTTTCTGCAAAGCAACAACTTAGATAGAATATAATATCCTACCTCTCTTGAAAGTTAAATCTCTATTAGCAAGCCTTAAGAGATAACCCCAAGGTCTCTAATGTAAGGTCTTGACAATGCATAAACAACTTAGTTATAAATGTGAAAAAGTTGGTAATCACAATGGGACCTTACTACAAGCAAAATACTGAATCTCTAATTATCAGATCTAGCAATATGATGATACTTCAATCCTAAATCTAACCCAATGATAAAGAAATGACAAAAGATATAAGGATTTCAAAGAGATTTCTAGATTAATGCTACTTCTAAGATTAACAATGCAAATGAAAAACACTCAAAATGGACCAATCCCTCAAAAATTGATTTCTACTTGACCCAGATGGATCTACAATCTTATAGAAATAGTGCAATCTTCTAAGGTGTTAAGATTTTTAGATCATGAACATTCATTCAGACAACCCTATTGCAATTGAAATGAATAAACCCTCACAATTGAACTAAGCACAATGAATATAAAGTCCAGGCTAACTTTGCAAAGCAACTAACAATCAATTGGTTGCGAAAAGTATGGACCAGGGATTGCTGCAACACTTCAAATATCAAATCATAAACATCATTGAATCAAATTTAACTCTAAATATCCATTTTCCTCAAAGTAATTCTAAAGATAGAAAAACATGAACCATGCAAGATAAGAGGAACACAAGTATGGCACCAAATCACAATGTCATTACTTGCATCAAATTATCCACTGTAGCAACAATTCTAGCTTTCTATTACAATATTTGCTTGAGAAAAACTACTTGCTAACTCTTGCTCTACTTAATTTGCTTCTATACTAGCTATCTCTCTATTCATCTATGTCTATTTCTAGCCCTTACAAATGGGGAAAAATTCCATATTAATAGAGACCACACAATATATGTCAGCCTAGTTAGGGTTTTACAACAATAATTAGCCACAACAAGTCGGCCAAGAGAAATTCAAAATGAGATAAAATATGCATTAAATGCATGAACTTCATCCAGGTCGGCCTTGGATCTCCAATGCAGCTCGGACCAATGCATGCAAAATAATAGGGAAGCACAAATCTCGATGTAGCACATCATTAACTACTTTCCCCTTTGTCTTTATTTCGATCCAGCATTTCATGCACCTTCAAAAGCACCTTATCCAAGTCGGCCATAAGTGGTGAAGGCAAAACCTTAAGTTGGCTCTCAATTGATGTAATATCTTCCCTTGATTGTTTCACTGATTTATCCCACTCAACCTTATATGTTAGATATGTATCAATGACAACAATGTAGGTGGCCGCATCATCTAATCGATGTTTAGTAAAAGGATCATCGCTGACTGGACCATAAACATCATGCCACCACTTTCTCAACTGCTCCAAACTCAAATAGTTAGGTGCAATGTTCCTTCTCCTTGTCATTATCTCAAATAAAGCAATGCATCCATTATAAAAACCAGTTAGGGTATCCTCAATTTTCCTCCTCTACTTGTATATCTTCTTCAAAACCTTCTGCCTAATTTGCAAAGCCTCAAACCACTCCCAAGGTTCAACAGCTTTGGAGGAAGGGAGAATTCCATCACTTACAATCTTGTCTTTGGTATACTCCATGATGGTTTTAGTCTTCTGTAACAAGAGGTCCACATCTTCCTTATCTTGAGCTAATACCTCCTTCAAATGATCAATTGCCATCATAGCATCTTTCCTAGATGAGAGAATGTCCCTGATAGCATCATTTCCTTTAGTTCGCAACCCTTGTAGCCAATTCGCTATAGCAAGAGTGGAAGCCTTCATTCTTTCTAGCTCAGTGATAGTCTCTTGGGCTAGGAGATTTGTAGTAGACGAAGAGGAGCCAATAGATTGCAAGGGTTTCATCAGATCTTCCAAACATTTCTTGAGTCCATTAATCTCCTTCTTCATCTCCTATTTAGTCTTTATTTCTTTCCTCAATCTACCCAAGATGACTGCACTAGAACCCTGATAATCTTCAATGTCTTGCTCAATGGAAGTGGGCCCTAAATTGATAGTCTGTAGGCTATGATCTTTTGTAGTTACATCATCTCTGTTATTATCTGGAGTAGGAGTTGCAATGTGAACCACCCTATTGCTTGCCTCATCTCTCTCAATCTTTGAAATGACCCTAGCCTTCTTTTTTCCTTTATCTTTTCCTATCTTTGCCAGTAAATCATCCCAATTGGGTGGGGTGTCCTCTACAACAACCTTCTTTCTCTTTATTTCATTGTCCAACCAATTCAGAATAGCAGACTCCAATTGTATTTTACTCTGTCCTACTTCCTCCTATTGATCTTTAGGCGCTTCTTCCTTCAACTTCTGCTTCTTAGGAATTTCTTCAGCCTTGTCCTCCTTTTCTTCAACATGTTCCCCCTTGTGCTCAGGTGATGGAACCTTTTTGGATACTTCCTCTCTATATGGAGATTTAACTCCTTTAGTTCTAACTGGTGAGTCCTCATATGCAACCAAGGGAGACTGCATCACCTTTTCTACTTTGGCCTCAACATTATAAAGCTCACCCTCATGAAATTCCTCTCCTTTCATATCTTGGTGACCTTGAATTTCCTTGGAATCACCCGGTTCATCATTTTGAGCTTCATGGGAAGAAAGAAAATCATCATGCTGCTCCTCATGAGAAGTAACTGGAGGAGGATCTGCTTTGGTCACACTATCTTTAGGATAAGGAGTCCTTGACTGCCTTGTGTACACCTATGTCTTTTCTTCTGAACTCTCTACATTTACCATAGGTGGATTAACTTCCTTTCCATCCATAGAACCTGCCTTTTGTGACAATCTTATTATTCTCCTTCTTTTAGGCACAGGAACAACAACATCAGGACTCCGCTTTTCAACCTCCTCTACTCCAAATTTCTTAACCTTCGAAGTATGCCCTCTTTTCTTAGCAATGGGATTTCTCAATTTTTCTGCTTCCCGAGCTTTCTCCATGTGAATATCTTTGATTTTTATCTTGAAAGGGGAGTCCACCTTGCCTTTACCTTTAGGATCTTTACTCAGTTGATTCCTCGGAAGTGGAGTGAGGGTCCGAATCTACCATCAAATCATAGGTGCACTAGACACCTTCAATTTCCAACTCCCATATTTCATGCTTTAGCCACATCTTGGTGTACTTGGTGACTGGATCCATCAACTGCCTTAATTTTGTCTTTTCTTCTTCTAGCCAATCCACATCACCAATTGGCATGTCCTTAATTGCCTCATAAGCATGGCCCTGAATCAGGTTGCCATCATCCTTGAGTTGATCAGGAAATTCCTTCACATTATATAACCAGACTAATTCAACTGGAAGTTAGGAAAACTTCTTCTTCCTTACCTCATATTCATCACTGTAGTTGGCCCAGTAGTCTTCCAACTCAACTTTATGGCTATATTCTCTATTGGCCTTCTTTTGTGCTTCACCTGTTATATCAAATCTAGACCTCTTGGAATGGAAAGATCAACCAAGAGTACTCATCTCCTCCTCTGAAGCCTAAGCTGAAATAATGGAAGGGCATGCCTCTCCAATGCCTATCCTCAAAGGGAAGTCTCTGTCAAAACCAATCTTATGTTTGTCTCTTTTAACAATAGCATCAAAGTCACATATCTATCTAGTGACTTCCAAAAGTAAGATATGATCAGTGGGATACCTTGGAAGCCTGCATGGATCCCTTTGACAACCATCAACCTGGTTGTATGAGAAGGTTGGGAACTAAATAAACCAAGCACCATATTTCTTGATGAGCTCCTTGGCTTGGTCTAAAATTCTCATATGTTCTGCACCCTAAAGAAATGTAGTCATATGCATGGTGAATGCATCATTCACCCTTCTATAGCTCAAGCTCCCTAAGTGAAACTGAGGGTAAACCTCTTAAATAACATCCTACCCAAAGACGCCCTTGGTACTTAATCCCTTGTATGGATGAAATCTTCCAAGTGCATAGACTAAGTACAAGGTCATTGTGAAGGTTTTGGTTTGCAGCACATTGGACAATTGCTCATGAATCACTCTACTTATAACACCTTCCCAATGATAATTTATCTTTTCTTGTTCCATCCTCATAATAGCATGGCTCATCCAATTCTCAAACATACCTGCACTCTTTAATCCAACCACCCTGCTAAGAAGAGTGATGACATCATAATACTACTTTTGAACTTAGCTCTGAATAGTTGTTTAGACAGTTTAGAATAATGAGACTTGGGCTTCTCTAGCCAGGACTTGATGAGCTATTGTGACTTAACAGTATCTTCTTCATAGTAATTCTTAGCTACCTCCATGTTGAATGCCACCATGTAGGACCTATCAGGCATGTCAAAAGTCTGATCTATGGAAACAGGGTTTAAGTTTGCCACAATCCTCCTTTGAGGGCCAATTATTCTCTGTGTATCACTGTCATAATGTCTGGCACACTCAAGGACCAATTCATAACACTGCACTATAGAGGGAAAACTAGCTATGTGTGCCAATCCTTATTCCAACATTCTTGTAGCCACCAGAGGAAGATCTTGTGCTGCCATTCTGCCTTTGAACTCCTCATAGTTCCATAGTCCAACATTGGTGTCAGTTAGCTCTAACCAGATAGAGGTGATCTTCCTCTCTGGGATTTTTCTCTTGATGTCCATCTTAATCCTTTCTACTTCAGATATGGAAGATCCCTTGATTTCACCCTTAGCTTTTCTAGCTACTACCTTGCTAGATTCAGCCTGCACTTGACAAAGAAACCATAGTAAAAACCACAGGAAACCAATGTTAATCAATCAAAATCATCATTAAAATGAATTCCATATAAGCAAGGTGTCATTAAACCTCAAATAAAATGATCATATTAAACTTTGGGTTTCAGGACCATCCGCGAAATCCAGGCCGAGAAGGAATTTTAGAGAATTTTGGACCTAACGGATTCTAGCGGAATGAACATGAAACACATATTAGCAACTCAATCTGATCATTATCAATCAATAAACAACATGAGAGATCTCAGAATAGCATAAATTAATCATAAAATGAACCATCATTCACTAACACATCATGCTATTTCATATTCTTTCACTTTCCACCAGATTTCGGGAAAATCCACACGGGATGGATTTCCATGAAGGAAGAGACATTTTGCAAATTTTGGAAAAACTAGGGAACACATAATTTTGGAAAAATCCAGAGTCGAGGGAAATCCGTGAAGAAGATAAATCTCTAAAAAATAGCGTATTCTGGGAAAATGAAGAGGACAAGGACAATCGGGAAAATCTGCCAGAGCCAGAAAATCCTGAGATGGATGAACAACCCAAACTTTGGAATTCAATCATGATTTCGACCAGATTAATGGATTGATCATAAATTTTAAGAATCTAGGCTTGCAACAAGTTTGATATGGGCCCTCTATAGATTTTCTTAGAATTCTCGGCCAATTCAAAAGCAGACTAAAGTTGAATGGTGATGCCTTAAGTATCAAACCCTACAGATCTGCCATTAACGCATAGGCAAGCTCATGATTCAATCATTTCAACTGCCAAGTCTTCACTAGGGGTTACTCACGGCTCTCAAGCAAGTTATCTCATAATGCAAGAAAATGAACAATCTCATAAACTAGTTGGGAGACCATAAATGAAACAATATCATGCAACCCTAGCATCAAACTCTTAAAACCACAAAAAAATGAACTTCAAGCAAACCAAAACGCCAAACAAATGATAAATTCCATCAATTGAAAGCAAAGGAATCGTATACATACCATTTGACGAAGTAAAAATTGACTGTGACAACAAATATCAGCTTATCAGTGCTCAGCATAGAACAACAACGAAAATTCCAAAGAAATCTTCACCAGATCAAATTCCTCAAATCAAGTCTAACACCCAAAATAATGCACTCCTCAGCTCAATTGAACATAGACAATAAAGAATAATGGCACAAAAGTCCTCAAAGATCAGTTAAATGCATCTCTTACAATAGTACAATTGACATTAATGCCGCTGACAAGACAACCAGGAAAATCCGGGAACCCAATGACAGGACAAAATTCAAAAATATTTGATCCACACAAAATTTCGCAAAGCCCGAAAATTCCCGAGCGACAGCGTTCAACCGAAGTTTGAGCGGGATCTAGGAAAATCTGGATGAGGTGGAAAATCCCGAACCAGGGTAAAAACATGAAATTCACCCAGAACTTAAGATTTTCAATGAATAACTTAGGGGAATCACCTAGGAAATCAAAATAAACATTTAAGCACATTCCATAGCTAGATAAATCCTCAAAAACAAAGGGTCAAGACACCAAAAAACAAAGTGAAAGAGGGTCCCTGCTTTTAGCAGGGCGTGTGTGCAAAAACTATACAACAAATGGCGACTCTATTGGGAAATGCTCTAGAGGATTTGATGACGAACATGAATCAAGAACCCAAAATCTTTGGTTTCAGTCTCACTATTAGAAAAACAAATCAAAATGCAAAGATTAAAGAATTAGAACCAAAGGGTAGACCGAACCTTCCATAAACTAAAACTCCAAGTGTGTGCATATGAGTTCATTTCCCTCCTTTAGCTACTGCAGAAACCAAGTTAAGTCAGGAGAGGCTATGTAAAGATTCTAACTTCAAAATCAACCTAGATAGAGCCTCATTGCCAGTCAGGCATCTATAGCCCCGATGAGGTTATCGTTGTGACTCTCTCGAACATAGCTCTATTTCCAATCATGCATCTATAGCCCTGATAGAGATATTCAGATACCCCTGATAGATTGAATTCATTTGATTTTCAATATTTCACTTTTCTTTCTTTTGATATTCTTTTCTGTCACTTTTCATTTCAACTTGTGAACAATGAAGTTCACACTCAGCACTGAGAACCATAGTGGCACTGAAGCAGAAATAGGATATTTCACCTGACAAAACTTCACAAGGATCCTACGGTAACATCAAGATTCTTAATATGTATGAAAGATATAAGATTTTAGAATACTTCAAATTCAAATCAAAACCAGTGACCCATCTCCTATAAATCAAACATTTAGACTACTTGACAATAACAAAGACTTCAACCATCCCTTCAGGACACAGGACTAAAATCCACCAATAAAATACTTAGAACAATCCCGGATAATGATATATTTTCCATGCAAGTGCAACACATCCAGAAGAAAACAAGAAAACCTCCAAAGCAAGAGCAGAGCAAAAACACACCAAACCGAAAGAAAACCTACACTAACCAAAAAAAACAAAAGCAAAGTAGAAAGGGAAACCTAATCTAACCAAAGCAATGTGAAGCAAACAAAATAGAAAAGAAACCTAATCTAACTATATATAGGAAAAGAGCTAAAAACAACTCAAAACTGGAAATAATGCTTTAAATACTGCCCATTGACAGGCAGTGGGATATCCTCTCCAGTGAGAGTTTTCAAATGGAAAGCATTATCTCCCAGGATTTCTAAAATCTGGTAAGGGCCAAGCCAAAGTTTATCAAATTTTCCATGCTCTCCCTTACGGTCATGAGCTTTATCCCAGTAAAGAACCAAGTCAAAATCCTAAAAGCTTTTACCTTGGCTCTTTTATCAAACCATCTCTTGACTACCCCCTGATGTTTAGCAAAGTTTTCCAGGGCTTCGTCTCTTTTTTCCTCAAGGTGTAGCAATTCAACAAGTCTGGCCTCACGTTTATCTCCCTCATCATAATATTCATTAATGAACTATAAGGTGGGGATTTTTAACTGAATAAGAAACACATTCTCTAACCCATAAACCAAGTGGTAAGGGGATATTCTTATGGAAGTCTTATGTCTTGTATGATCTGCCTAGAGAGCAAATCTAAGCTAGGTGTGCCAATCCTTCAGATTTCTTTCTAACAGTTTGTGAATAATAGTCAGGAGATTTTTGTTGGAAGACTCAGCTAAACCATTACCTTGAGGGTAACAGTCAGATGCAAAATTAATCATAATCCCATGATCAAAGGCCCAATTAGAAAACTTCAATGATGAAAATGCAGAACCATTATCACAAACCAAAGACATAGGACATCCAAAATGGTTAATGATACCTGATTCAACAAAATTAATTACCACCTCAGAAGTACATTTCTTGCAAGCAAGGGCCTCAATCTGTCTTGTAAAATAATCAGTGACAATAAGGATATATCTGTGAGCTACAGAGGAAGGCAGATTGATTAGACCTATGAAGTCCATCCCCCATTGGGCGAAATGTTTTACCTCAAAGACTGGTTGGAGTGGGAGTGCTGCATACTTCTCTCTGGTTGCTATAGTCTGACACACATGACAAGTTCTGACATGGTTGTGTGTGTCCTTGAACAGTGTAGGCCAATAATAACCAGCTCTTAGAATTTGGTTGATTGTAGAAGGTGCTAATCCATGACCTATAACATATCTATCATGAAATTCTAACATCACTCTTTCAAAATCTTCCCTTCCTAGGCACCTTAAGTAAACACCCTCATGATTTTTCTTATATAGAATAGCTCCCTTTAGCATGAAATTTTCACTCTTTAAGTGTAGTGCCCTTCTTTGTACTGTATTCAAATGATCAGGGCATCTTTGAGTCAGGAGATAATGAATGATATCATCATACCATTCGCCAGGAGAAACATCTTATAAATTGTAATGCTGGGCTGCAAGATCAGGGCCTATCTCTGCCACTGTCCTTGTAAGTCCTTGCCCTCTTACCAACTTCATGGGTTGAATCTCAATATTGTACTCTTTTAACATAGTTACCCACTTAGCTCTGCACTCCCCTAGCTCATTATGCATCAACAACTTGACTGTAGGATCAGGAACTATTGCAAAGATTTTGTTTCTAAGGATATAGTGTATAAATTTCTTTATAGTTCTAACTAGGTCATAAGCCTACTTTTCCACACTTTGGTATCTCAGCTCTACATCCTTCAATGGTGCACTCATGAATGCTATGGGATGTTCATTTCCTTGATCATATTTTTGAGTTAACATAGCAGCACAAGAGTGATCAGAAGCAAACGAATATATATAGAATGGCTTAGCATAGTCTGGACTTACCAAAACTAGAGATTCAACAATAACCCTTTTTATCTTTGCATATGCTTCCTTTGCTTCTGCATTCCATTCAACTTTGGCCTCCTGCTTCAACATTGCATTCAGTGGCTTGACTATTTCTACGAATCCAGTGATGAACTTCCTCACAAAGTTGATCTTTCCAAAGAATGATTTCATTTCTTTCTTGCTAGCAAGTGGTGGGATCTTGAGTATAGCTTCCACTCATTCTAGATCAATGGCAATTCCTTTCTCAAAGATAACATGCCCCATCAATTTACCCTCTGTAACTCCAAATATGCATTTCTTTGGATTGAGAGATATACCAAACTCTCTGCATTTCTGAAACACCTTGCATAAATCTGTGATATGATCACCTCTCTTGGAAAAGATAGTCAAATCATCCATATAAATAATTATGCACTTACCAATTATGTCTTTAAAGGCAATGTCCATGGCTCTTTAGAACATGGCTCCAACATTAATCAAGCCAAAGGGAATCCTCCTATAGGAAAAAGTGCCCCACTTGGTGGTGAAAGCAGTCTTATGTTTGTCCTCATATTTCACCATAACTTGATTGTATCCTGAATAACCATCTAAGAAAGACATCATCTGAGATCCATTGACAATCTGAAGTACTTCATCTAGTGAGGGTACTAGATAATTATCATTTTTTGATGCTTTGTTAAGGTTCTTGAAATCTACACATAGCCTGATTTCACCATTTTTCTTTCGCACTGGAACCAGGTTTGCAACCCAAGTTGAGTGTCTGACCAGAAATATGATTCTTGCGGACAGTAATTTCTGCACTTTTTTCTGTATTATGGGTTCTAGTAAGGCATTAATTGGCCTTTGTCTTTGTCTGAAAGGTTTTACTCTTGGATTGAGAGGGATAGTATGAGTTATGATCGATGTGTCATAGGTATTTAAGTCTTCATAACTCTAAGCTATCACATCTGGATATCTATATAATGTATCGATTATTCCTTTCCTTTCTTCTGGAGTGCATACTTTTCCAATAAAGACATTCTTGGCATCATCCTGAGTTCCCCTATTATACTTTTCACATTGTCCACTGATGGACTCCCTCTTGGCATCCTGTTTTTGATCTCTGACCCTCTAGGAATAGTGTTGGTCTTCAAATTAATTACTCCTTCCAAATCCATCTCTACTTCTTGGAGTTCAGTTTCATCAATGATTTGAGAAGCAAAAACATTTTTACTTGTGATAAAATCTAAGATATGATTGTCATCTTCAAATACCTAGAAGTTGGTGACATTGTCAGGTACTGAAAGTACTAGGGTCAGTTCCACTGTAAACTTCTTTAATCCAGAAAGAGATAGAGATTGCAATGTACTAGCTACTTGGGAAAGGGAGTCAGTTGTCTAGTTCTTACTTCGTGGAATCAACTGAATGTTGAAGGCATCAAATCCTTCAATAAGATCCCATACTATGTGTCTATAATTGGTCATTCTTCTATCATGACAAGAGTATTGTCTTCTAAATTGCTTGACTACTAACTCAGAATCCCCAAAAACTTGCAAGATCTTAACCTTTTTCTTTAATTCCATTAATAGCCCATGAACCAAAGCCTCATATTTTGCTACATTATTCGTACAATGAAATTGAAGTCTATGAGCAGCAAAGAAAGTCTTACCTCATGGAATGATTAGCTCAAATCCTACCCCAGCTCCCTGCTTTGATTTGGATCCATCAAATCTTAAAGTACAACAGCCAACAACTATAGACCTCCTTGCTGTATCACTTGCATTGTTGTTGTTGGATGGTTCCTTATAAAGCATCACTCTTTTCCCTTTAAGATCCTCTTGGATAGTTTGGATATTAATTTTGACTACTGGAGTGGGGTTGATACATTTATGTATTTGTTGCACCGCAGCCTAGCACAAGCAACAATCCAATTTTGAATGGGAGGCATTATGCACCCTGCACCAATTGGGCAAGAGTAGTTCTCCAAAATTCATTCCTCTTCCCAACTGAACCTGATCTTCAATGCAATTTTGAATGAATTCTTAAAAATTATGTAGCAAAGCTAGCTGACTATCTTCAAGATCATCATCATTTTCAACTGGTTCCACTAGAGCTTCAGTACCACTAGATTCTGCATTAAGGTCAATAGGTGTTGTGTGGAACATAAGAACTTCCTCTACATCAAACTCCTCAAGAGGGGCTATAAGCACATAATTACCCATACTTACTTTTGATATCAGAATTTCAGTGGAGGTATTCTGATATTCTATAATCATGTATTTCATTCTGGGTTCTCTTTTAATTCTAATCTGGTTTAGCACTCCCTTCCAGGGAAGCCACATGTGAGAGTGATCAGTTGAGACATATCCATTCAAGTCCCTAGTAAAGTCTCTTCCCAATATTAGGCCATAAGCATCAGGTATATCAGCCACCTGTATATTAATTACCTACTAAATTCTAGGATTAGAAGCAATCTACATATGAATCATATTTAACTCCCCTACAACATTGACTTCAGTCTTATCTAATTGTGTAACTTTATTTTAAGAATTAGTAGGAGTAATACCCATAGATCTACATACACCAAAAGGCATAACATTGGTGGAAGCACCAGAATCCAACAAATAATTATGCAAATTCTTACCAAATATGCAAACAGAAATCAAGAATGAAGGTATGTCTGTCTTCCCTTTAAACAAAGTTAAGGGAGTATCCACTTGAGCAACTTGAGTTTTTTCCTTCTCCTTTCCCTTATCCCCAGGAGGAACGTGGACCTGATTATGAGTTTGATTTTTCCTTCCTACCGATTGCGAACTAGATGTTTTATTGACACTTTCACTTACTGATCTATCTTGTGACATGGAATTTGCATTATAAGACACTAAAATTGCATTCCTAATGGTTGGGACTCTCAATAAATCAAATGCAGAGAGACTTACCTTTAATTTTTTGAATTCTTCAACAACATACATGACCAATTGTTCTTCACTTAGATCAGTAGGAGTCTCCTTTGGGTATTCCATCAACTTGTCCTTGTTTGCATCAATACCTCTCCCTTTTGGCAGATCCATGTGTCCTTGATCTTGAGATAAATATTGCCTGGACACTTGAGGAAGTGACGGATTATTGTTGACATTAGGATCTGGAGGCATAGTGAAGTTTTTAGGTGGAATGGAAGTAGTAAAGGGGCCTCCAGCCTGTGGACGTCTATGTGGCAATTCCTTCAAATCATACTTATTGATAGGTCTCTGGAAGGTCTGTACTTCTTCAACATAAGCATCTTCTTCATCCCTGGGGCCATTGTCATTCACTGGATTCTCATCAAATAACTATGTAATTTCATCTCCATGGCATACCTGGTCTGCCTCTTCCTTCAACTGGTCAGATTCCTCTTCAAGTATATTTTCCTTACTTTGTGGAAAAGGAGCATAATTCAGTACCAATACTGAAGAATCACAAGGAGTAGAAGGCACCATTTCCTGACTACCTACATTTTTCTCCACTTCATACTAAAAATTTGAAGCTATTTTTTGGAACTCTTGACAATCTAGCTCAGAATGTTGACTCATTTTATGGAGCCTACACCATCCTGATAAAGTAGCCTCACTAAATATACACCATTAGGAGGCTTCTCTTGATTAACTGGCTGATTGATAGGCTAATTGATTGGTTGATCCAATGGGGTGGGGACTCCTCCATTGTTAGGCCTTGTGTTCCAATTCCTATTCTATCCTGGTGGTTGCCTCCTATCAGACCCTTGTCCACCACCTTTCCCTCTATCAAAGTTCTGGCATGAGGATTGTCCTTCATCATAATTCTATCATCTGTCAATATTGTACCCTCTTTCATTATTATATCCTCTTTCGTTGTTGTATCCTCTTTCATTTTTGTATCCTCTGTCATGGTTATATCCTCTTTCATGATGTTTCCCTCTATCAAAGTGATGTCCTTGTTGATTTTCTTGATTTTCTCTATTCTAATTGGACTACATATTTCTCTGAGCAGCTTGCAACTGACAATTTTGGTTCCTCAAGTAAGTTACCTCCATATTCAACTTCTTCACTTGTTCAGACAATTAGTCCAGTCTCTCCTTGTCAAGATTACTGTATGGAGGCTGATTCACATTATTTTGGGAATATCCTACTATAGCATTGGCATTCAGTGATTGGTTTAATACTTCAGAATTTTGTAGATACGTGAGAAAACTAACCTGAGGCTGTGTATGAAGAGGTTGATTTACATTTTACTGAGGGTAGTTGATTGTGGGTGAAACTTGTCTCACAGGAGGTCTTGGGTGAGGTACTAGAGGCAATTGAGGTACTGGATTCATGATAGGAGTGTGGTTAGCAAGAGCCTAGTTAAGAGCTAGGACTTGTCTAGGGTGAGTAGCGGGTCCTAATGATGGAAAAGGTCCAGACAGATGTTTCCTTAAAGCAATACTAACCTTCACATCCTTTGCATATGCATCAAATAGATTATCAGGAGGGTTGTTCCTCCACTTCATAAAGGTAGCTGTCAGACTATCAAGTCCCTCATAATAGAATTCTAAAGCGGTGGCTTCATCAACAACATAGGGAGCCTGTAGTCAAGTATAGGCATGATGAAATCTATTGTTAAAGGATCCTATAGGCTCATGGACTTCTCTCTTAACATTAGTAAACTAAAGATAGAGCTCATTGGGACTAATGGAGATCCTAAAATTCTGCAAGAATGCAGTCTCTAGCTCAGTCCAATGCTGGATAGACCCAGTAGGTAAATGATTCTACTAATAGAATGCATCTTCTCCCAATGAATAAGAAAAGAGTCTACATGCTACATCCTCATGATTGATTCCTCTATCCTTAAGGCCAGTTTGAAAGATCCTGATGTGTTCCTCAACCGTTATATTGGGATCATTAACATGGAACTTTAAACAAAAGTGTTCAGGGTTCTTGGGCATGACATTGTAATTGGCGAAACTCAATGGAGATGGGTTATTTGCTAGGAAAGCCATTGGTGGAGGTAGGGATGGTAATGGCTGATTTATGACTGGCTGAGGTTATGGAATGGGAATGTCCTCAAACTCAGACTCAAATGAACTTGATGAAGATGGGGATGATGGAGATGGCTAGGTGGATGATGATTCTCCCCTTCTGTTGGTCCTTCTTGACCTAGTAGGGATTGGAAATTCTTGAAATTCCTCCTCTCCTGGAGTAGATATGGTTCTTCTTCTAAATCTTTCAGCAGAGATGGAGTTCAAAAATTGATCCATCTTGCTTATTCAGGCCCTCCTTCTAGCGCCAATCTGTTGATGATGTTTTCTGCACAACAACAACTCAGACAGAATATAATATCCTATCTCTCTTGAAAGGTAAATCTCTATCAGCAAGCCTCAAGAGATAACCCCAAGGTCTCTAATGTCAGGTCTTGACAATGCATAAACAACTTAGTGATAAATGTGAAAATGCTCGTAATCACAATGGGACCTTACTACAAGCAAAATACTGAATCTCTAATTATCAGATCTAGCAATATGATACTTCAATCCTAAATCTAACCCAATGATAAAGAAATAACAAAAGATATAAGGGTTTCAAAGAGATTTCTAGATTAATGCTACTTCTAAGATTAACAATGCAAATGACAAACACTTGAAATGGACCAATCCCTCAAAAAATGATTTCTACTTGACCCAGATGGATCTGCAATCTTATAGAAACAGTGCAATTTTCTAAGGTGTTAATATTTTTAGATCATGAACATTCATTCAGACAACCCTATTGCAATTGAAATGAATAAACCCTCACAATTGAACTAAGCATAATGAATATAAAGTCCAAGATAACTTTACAAAGCAACTAACAATCAGTTGGTTGTGAAAAGTATGGACCAGGGATTGTTGCAACACTTCAAATATCAAATCATAAACATCATTGAATCAAATGTAACTCTAAAATATCCATTTTCCTCAAAGCAATTCTAAATATAGAACAACAAGAACCATGCAAGATAAGAACACAAGTATAGCACCAAATCACAATGTCATTGCTTGCATCAAATTATCCACTATTGCAACAATTCTAGCTTTCTATTACAATATTTGCTTGAGAACACGTACTTGCTAACTCTTGCTCTACTTAATTCGCTTCTATACTAGCTATCTCTCTATTCATGTATGTCTATCTCTAGCCCTTCAAAATGAGGAAAAATGCCATATTAATAGAGACCCCCCAAGATATGTCAGCCTAGTTAGGGTTTTGCAACAATAATTAGCCACAACAAGTTGGCCAAGAGAAATTCAAAATGAGATAAAATATGCATTAAATGCATGAACTTCATCCAGGTTGGCCTAGGATCTCCAATGCAGCTTGGAACAATGCATGCAAAATAGTAGGGAAGCACAAATCTCGATGTATCCCATCATTAACTACCTTCCCCTTTGTCTTTATTTCGATCCAACATTTCATACACCTTCAAAAGCACCTTATCCAAGTCAGCCACAAGTGGTAAAGGAAAAACCTTAAGTCAGCTCTCAATTGATGTAATATCTTCCCTTGATTGTTTCACTGATTTATCCCACTCAACCTTATATGTTAGATATTTATCAATGGCAGCAATGTAGGTGGCTGCATCATCTAATTGGTGTTTAGTAATAGGATCATCGCTGACTGGAGCATAAACATCATGCCACCACTTTCTCAACTGCTCCAAACTCAAATATTTAGGTGCAATCTTCCTTCTCCCTTTCATTATCTCAAAGAAAGCAATGCATCCATTAAAAACACCAGTTAGGGTATCCTCAATTTGCCTCCTCTGCTCATATATCTTCTTCAGAACCTTCTGCCTAATTTGCAAAGCTGCAAACCACTCCCAAGGTTCAGTAACTCTGGAGGAAGGGAGAATTCCATCACTTACAATCTTGTCTTTGGTATACTCCATGATGGTTTTAGTCTTCTGCAACAAGAGGTCCACATCTTCCTTATCTTGAGCTAATACCTCCTTCAACCGATCAATTTCCCTCATAGCATCTTCCCCAGATGAGAGAATGTCCCTGATAGCATCATTTCCTTTAGTTCGCACCCCTTGTAGCCAATTCGCTGTAGCAAGAGTGGAAGCCTTCATTCTTTCCAGCTCAGTGATAGTCTCTTGGGGTAGGAGATTTGTAGCAGAGGATGAGGAGCTAATAGATTGCAAGGGTTTCATCAAATCTTCCAAAAATTTCTTGAGTCCTTCAATATCCTTCATCTCCTATTTAGTCTATTGCTTTCCTCAATCTACCCAAGATGACTGCACTAGAACCCCGATAATCTTCAATGTCTTGCTCAATGGAAGTGGGCCCTAAATTGATAGTCTACAGGCTGTAATATTTTGCAGTTACATCATCTTTGTTCTTATCTGGAGTAGGATTTGCAATGTAAACCACCCTATTGCTCGCCTCATCTCTCTCAATCTTTGAAATGACCCTAGCCTTCTTTTTTCCAATATCTTTTCCTATCTTTGCCAATAACTCATCCCAATTGGGTGGGGTGTCCTCCACAACAACCTGCTTTCTCTTTATTTCCTTGTCCAACAAATCTGGAATAGTGGACTCCAATTGTATTTTACTCTGTCCTACTTCCTCTTGTTGATCTTTAGGCACTTCTTCATTCAACTTTTGCTTCTCAGGAATTTCTTCAGCATGTTCCCCCTTGTGCTCAAGTGATGGAACCTTTTTAGATACTTCCTCTCTATATGGAGATTCAACTCCTTTAGTTCTAACTGGGGAGTCCTCATATGCAACCAAGGGAGACTGCAACACCTTTTCTACTTTGGCCTCAACATTATAAAGCTCACCCTCATGAAATTCCTCTCCTTCCATATCTTGGTGACCTTCAGCTTACTTGCAATCACCTGGTTCATCATTTTGAGCTTCATGGGATGAAGGAAAATCATCATGCTACTCCTCATGAGAAGTAACTAGAGGAGGATCTGCTTTGGTCACACTATCTTTAGGATAAGGAGTCCTTGACTGCCTTGTATACACCTATGTCTTTTCTTCTGAACTCTCTACATTTACCATAGGTGGATTAACTTCCTTTCCATCCTTAGAACCTACCTTTTGTGAAAATCTTATGTTTTTGCTTCTTTTAGGCACAGGAACAACAACCTCAGGACTCCACTTTTCAGCCTCCTCTACTCCAAATTTCTTAACCTTCGAAGTATGACCTCTTTTGTTAGCAATGGGATTTCTCAATTTTTCTGCTTCTTGAGCTTTCTCCATTTGAATATCTCTGCTTTTGATCTTGAAAGGAGATTCCACCTTGCCTTTACATTTAGGATCTTGCTTAGTTGATTCCTCGGAAGTGGAGTGAGGGTCCAAATCTCCCATCAAATCATAGGTGCACTAGACACCTTCATTTTCCAACTCCCATATTTTATGCTTCAGCCACATCTTGGTGTACTTGGTGATTGGATCCATCAATTGCCTTAATTCTGTCTTTTCTTCTTCTAGCCAATCCACATCACCAATTGGCCCGTAATTAACTTCCTCATAAGCATGGCCCTGAATCAGGTCCCCATCATCCTTCGAGTTGATCAGGAACTGCCTTCACATTATATAACCAGACTAATTCAACTGGAAGTCGGGAAAACCTCTTCTTCCTTGCATCATATTCATCACTGCAATTGGTCGAGTAGTCTTCCAACTCAACTTTATGGCTATATTCTCTACTAGCTTTCTTTTGTGCTTCACCTGTTATATCAAATGTAGACCTATTGGAATGGAAAGATAAACCAAGAGTACTCATCTCATCCTCTGAAGCCTGAGCTGAAATAATGGAAGGGCATGCCTCTCTAGTGCCTATCCTCAAAGGGAAGTCTCCGCCGAAACCAGTCTTATGCTTGTCTCTTTTAACAATAGCATCAAAGTCACATATCTATCTGGTGACTTCCAAAATTAAGATATGATTAGTGGGATACCTTGGAAGCCTGTATGGATCCCTTTGACATCCATCAACATAGATGTATGAGAAGGTTGGGAACTGAATGAACCAAGCACCATATTTCTTGATGAGCTCCTTGGCTTGGTCTAAAATTCTCATATGTTTCGCACCTTGAAGAAATCTAGTGATATGCATGGTGAATGCATCATTCACCCTTCTGTGGCTTGAGCTCCCTAAGTGCAACTGAGGGTAAACCTCATAAATAACATTCTTCCCCAAGATGCCCTTGGTACTTAATCCCTTGTATAGATGAAATATTACAAGTGCATATACTAAGTGCGAGGTCATTGTGAAGGTTTTGGTTTGCAACACATTGGACAATTGCTTAGGAATCACTCTACTTATAACACCTACCCAATGATAGTTGATCTTTTCTTGTTCCATGCTCACAATAGCATGGCACATCCAATTCTCAAACATACCTGTACTCGTTAATCCAACCACCCTGCTAAGAAGAGTGATGGCATCATAATACTCCTTTTTGAACTTGGCTCTAAATAGTTGTTTAGGTAGTTTAGAATAATGAGACTTGGGCTTCTCCAGCTAGGAATTGATGAGCTGTTGTGAATTAATAGTCTCTTCTTCATATTACTTCTTAGCTGCCTCCATGTTGAATGCCACCATGTATGACCTATCAGGCATGTCAAAATTTTGAGCTATGGAAACAGGGTTCAAGTTTGCCACAATCCTCCTTTGAGGGCCAATTATTCTCTGTGTATCACTATCATAATGTCTGGCACATCCAAGGACCAATTCATAACACTACACTATAGAGGGAAAAGTAACTATGTGTGCCAATCCTGATTCCAACATTCTTGTAGCCACCAGAGGAAGATCCTGCGTTGCTATTCTGCCTTTGAACTCCTCATAGTCCCATAGTCTAACATTGGTGTCAGTCACCTCTGACCAGATAGAGGTGATCTTGCTCTCTGAGATTTTTCTCTTGATGTCCATCTTAATCCTTTATTCTTTAGATACGGAAGATCCCTCCATGTCACCCTTAGCTTTTCCAGCTACTACCTTGCTAGATTCAACCTGCACTTAACAAAGAAACCATAGTAAAAACCATAGGAAACCAATGTTAATTAATCAAAATAATCATTAAAATGAATCCCATATAAGCAAGGTGTCATTAAACCTCAAATAAAATGATCATATTAAACTTTAGGTTTCAAGACCATCTGCGGAATCCAGGTCGGGGAGGAATTTTAGAGAATTCTGGACCTAATGGATTCTAGCAGAATGAAAATGAAATACCTATTAGCAAGTCAATCCAATCATTATCAATCAATAGAAAGCATGTGAGATCTCAAAATAGCATAAATTAATCACAAATGGACCATCATTCACTAACACCTCATGCTATTTCATATTCTTTCACTTTCCACCAGATTCCAGGAAAATCTACATGAGATAGATTTCTATGAAGGAAGAGACATTCTGCAAATTTTGGAAAAACTGGGGAACACAGAATTTCAGGAAAATCCAGAGTCGAAGGAAATTCGTGAAGATAAATCTCTGAAAAATAGCAAATTTCGTGAAAATGAAGAGGACAAGGACAATCGAGAAAATCTGCCAGAGCCGGAAAATCTCAAGGTGGATGAAAAACCCGAACTTCGGCATTCAATCGCGATTTCATCCAGATTAATGGATCGATCATAAATTTTAAGAATCTAGGCTTGCAACAAGTTTGATATGGTCCCTCTATAGATTTTCTTAGAATTCTAGGCCAATTTGAAAGCAGACTAAAGTTAAATGGTGATGCCCTAAGTATCAAACCCTATAGATCTGCCATTGATGCATAGGCAAGCTCAGGATTCAATCATTTCAACTGCTAAGTCTTCACTAGGGGTTACTCAAGGCTCTCAAGCAAGTTATCTCATAATGCAAGAAAATGAACAATCTTAGAAACTACTTGGGAGACCATAGATCAAACAATATCATGCAACCCTAGCATCAAACTCTCAAAACCACAAAAATTTGAACTTCAAGCAAACCAAAACACTAAAGCAATGCTAACTTCCATCAATCGAAAGCAAAGAAATCATATACATACCATTTGATGAAGTAAAAATTGATTGTGACAACAAATATCAGCTTATCAGTGCTTAACAACAGCAAAAATGCCAAAGAAATCTTTGCTAGATCGAATAATTCATAGATCAAATGCCTCAAATCAAGTCTAACACCCAAAAGAATGCACTCCTCAGCTCAATCAAACACATACAATAAAGAATAATGACACAAAATTCCTCAAAGATCAGTTAAATGCATCCCTTACGATAGTACAAATGACATTAATGCTACTGACAAGACAACCAGGAAAATCTAGGAACCCAATGACAGGACGAAATTCAGAAAAATCTGGTCCACATGGAATTCCGTGAAGACTGAAAATTCCTGAATGACAGCATTCAACCGGAGTTCGAGCAAGATCCGGGAAAGTCCGAATGGGGTGGAAAATCCCAAACCAGGGTAAAAACCTGAAATTCACCCAGAACTTAAGATTTTCAATGAATAACCTAGGGGAATCACCTAGGAAATCAAAATAAGCATTTAATCACATGCCATAGCAAGATAAATCCTCAAAAACAAAGGGCCAAGACACCAAAAAACAAAGCAAAAGAGGGTCCCTACTTTGAGCGGGGCATGTGTGCAAAAACTGCACAACAATTAGGTGATGCGTGGACTAAAAAGGGGGTTATGACATGTTTATATACCATTACAAAAAAAATGTATAGACACAGGCTAGTATCTAACCCACAGAGACTTAATTTGGGAAAAATAGTAGTGCCTAATGTGTTTATCAATGTGGAATTGATGAAGGCACTGGCAAAAATGTATAACCCATAGACTCATACAATCCACTTGGAAGATGGGTCATCCTTTGTACCCATTACAAGCAATTACATCTCTATCATTTTTCAACTAGATTTGAGCATGACTATGAAATTTAGGATGAAATACCTTTTTGATCAATACTATAGTATGGGCATTAGCTATAAAAGTTGGAGATTACCCTTGCACAGACCTTGGGATGAAGGGAATAGACTCAAAAGGTTTTCAAAAGGTGAGCACCCTCATTTTCAGTTGAATTGTTTGAAGAATATTTTCAATATGCATAATACTCTGCTGGTCAAGTATTCAAATAGATGTCCCTACCCTAATTTCCATAGTTCCAATGGTTTTAGCAACCAACATACAAAATTATAATGCTAGACCTTCTAATTGCACAAAGTATTTGGTGAAAACCCTCAATGATGCACTCACCTCCATTAAGAATAATGACAACATCTATTGCAAACAGTATTCACTACTCATGCATCTTATCTTCTACAAAGGAATATCTATTGGATTATGGAGTGATCACTTATGAATAAGGGACACAGTTAATGATGGAAATGTTAGGCCGATGCAGATGTGGACTTCGACATGGGATAACATATGCACTAGATCACATTAACTTTATTTTGAAGAATATTTTGTGAAGCCACTCTACAAATTTTTTGGCCACCCTTATGATTATAAATTATCATCAAAAATATAAAAGTTTTTATAACCCAAAGAGAAAGTAAACCATAATTGGGGTGACCGGTATGTTTATGAGGATTGTAACAAGATTAGGTTTTATGGTTTTGAAAGAGCATCATTCCTCTTACCAAGGATAGTTTTGGACAAAGTAGCATACTTGGAAATAGTTAGACAATTGGCTTATTCAGATTTCTTACATTTGAAAAGTTATAGCAAATAGTCGCTTATGCCAAGTACTCTTTGTTTCATTTGTACTATTGTTTCTAAAAAAGGATACGAATTTATTGATGATAAATTGGAACATTAAAATCTACACAAAGGGAATGAAAGAAAATGGTTTGACCCTGAGCATTTCATCAACAATGCTAAGTTGACACAGAAGTTGAAGGGGTACAAACATGTGCTTTTTGTAGATGATGATTTGATCGGGAACACTGATGAGTTCAATACATCAAGAAGGGATATGTATAATAGGATAATGATGGTTGAAGCATGTAAAGGAGTCACAATGCACTATACTCTAGGGCCTTTCATGAGATTGAAGAACCTTTATAAAGAATGCATAAAATGCTTCAACATGAAACTGAATTGATCAAAGATGTACCTCTTGAAGCACTCAAGAGGAGAGAAGATGCTCCTTCAATAGGAGATGTTGTAGTAACACAAGCTGAAGATATAATTCCCTTTCTCCACATGTCACCACAACCTATCTTGGAAATCATTTTTTTCATTGATAAACCTATGGAAAGTGAAGGTGTTGAAGATGAAGTTGAATTTGTACAAACAAATAAACCTGTTGCCAAGAAGTATGAACCTCTGCTTGAAAGAAGTGTTGTTGTGTTCAAGGCATCTAATAAACTTTCTAATGATTTCAAGCATAGTGCAAGTCAAAAGTTTACTTTAGATGATTCTTTTGTCAAGTCTCCTAAGTTCAAGGCATTTTTTTATGAATACAAGGGTGAGAGGATAAGAGAGAGAATAAAAGAAATCCCTCTTGACAAAGAATCTGAGGTCCTAGATGAGTTACAAAGAGAAGTGGATCAAGAGATGGAGAAAATTACTCTAGAAAAGGGGCGAGAGCTATTACAAGAGGCTGGAGTTATGCTCCTACTAGGATGGGATATCAGCTCTGCAATTGTATTTGATAGTTTCAAGAAAAGACTGGACAAATTTTTGCAATTGACCACTGAAGCAAGTGATAATATCTATACTAGTTTTGGATACAACCTAAATAACTCCACTCTTCTAATTTGGTCCTTGTACCCACCAGAGAAAATGCCTACTATTATTAGTGACCTAGGCCAAGTATTTGGCCATCTTCTTGTACAAAGAGCGAAAGACACTGACCCCATGGAAACTATTGACCTGAATATCAATGTTGCAAAATTTTCCAAGGCATTGATTGAAAAATTAGTGAAAGAGAAAAAGAAGTACATTTATGAGAATAAGAGGTTATGATACCTACTCTCCACTAATGGAATGTGAGAATAAGGTACTAGAAGCATAAAACTGAATAGGCTCAAAAGAAATGTGATGAATTAGAAAGAAAGATGAAAATAACCAAGTTTGAGATGGCCTCAAAACTAATTACAAGGAGGTTTTAGAAGGTATTAGGATAGGCCAATCAATTTTGGACAATTCACACCAAAACATATGATGATTTTCAAGAGCATAAAAGATTGTGGCACTAGGTAATGGAGAAGAAAGAGTTGATGGCTAAAGAAAATTTGGGTGACCAAGTACTTAAAAATCTTAATGAGCTAGTGGACATACATAATAAGTTTCAAATTGCAATCATAGAGGAGATTGATGATTTTGAGCAACTGATGGCTATCTCATTCCCATATTTCTTTGATGATGTAGGTGATCTTAAACACCAAAGTGAATGGAAAGATGAGTTGGCACAACTACTTCCATAGGCTTTCAATTTGATAAATGATGAATTGATAGTGATGGAAAACACCCATGTGCAACTTAAAGGGATGCATCATATGGAGTACGTTATGAAAGATATAATAACCAATGTAGATAAATGCAAATGAATGATATATAGAGCATCTTTCTATTTTGAATTTGTTTATTGCTCAGACAATCTAAGGAACAAAATTCTTCGAAGACATGCGACATTAGATACATTATCATCGAGGAAGGACCTTGAACAAATATTTATTGATCACTTATACCTAATGGAGATTAATGGATTGTGGTGTGTAAGGAATTGCTACAGGATTCGTTGGTTATCTCTTGTTTATTGTTAATTACGTTTGTTAGGGTTTTAGAAAAATATAAATGAAATGACACCACTTTTGACGTAATGGCCTTAAGCTTGTTGCTTCCTATATATAAGGGAAACTAAGGCCAAGTTTTGATAATAATATATATTATCATAGTTATTAGCATCTTGTCATAACATAGTAAGCATAAAAGACTTCCAATATGAATTATATTATCATTTGAATTAATATAATGGAGGAGAAAAATTGAATTGGTGGCCCAATTTATGGTGTTCAACTATTCTGTCAATATTAATTCCTACATGTTATTTGGATGTCTCCAGAGTGGTCTTTCTCTATTATTAAAATTAAGTATATCAAATATATATTTAACTTGTCAAGACACATTTGTTGCCTTTGTGTGATTTCCTTGATTGGTTTCTATGAGAAGAGAATTAGAATCCTTTTAAGAGATTCTTTTTAATAAGTTTATTCCCATAATTAAAGTCCTTTTAAATTAATTCTTATATGGTTTCCTTCACACAAGAATTAAAATTCCTTTCAAATATCACAGTAACTTAGGGAGATATCACTAGGATTTGTAAGAAGAGTCCAAATAATTGACACTTGCATGTTTATACAAAGTATAGACATCCAAAAATGCTGAGAAGTTAGAGTTAAGCTAAGAAAGAGGATCCACATATCATACACATCTCGAATCCATTTACCCAATAGGAATAGGCACTGATCATACTCATTTCAAAACAATACTCTATAAAAACTTATTCTCATTCAAATTTCAAATATTAGCAGTAGGATTAGTTGTTAGATTTGCATTTATTTCACCTTTACATGCCATTATAGATAGATCATCATATTTAAAGAATACATACAACCCTTAAATATACTCCATTATTTAGGTATACCCACCTAGGTCTAGTAGAGTTTAAAATGCAGGGAGTTCTAAACCATATTGGCTAACTTTGTTCATTAGCCAAACATTGCAAACCTGACCATAGAGCTTGGAATCCTCTTAGGGTTTGTAATCTACATTTTTGGGAACCAATATGTATTATAGCTTACTCACTACCACATGTATTAGACCTTATGCAAAAATCATCTTTCATATTGCAAGGAGTAGTATATCACAATTCTATTTTAGCTCACCTTTTTCCTTACACTTGGGGAAAAAGGGTTAGGAAACCTTGTCCTAGGCACATTCCTTCTAGAAAGGGATCCCTTTTTATCTCCTTAAAAATTTAGTGTAGCAAGTACACTAAAATTTTAAGGGAGGGCATATAGTCCCTTGCTTATTATTTTGATAAGAATGGTCCCTTCTTAGTGATGATAACATACATATCCTAGGAAGTGCGACCTTGTCAACAAAAGTGTGGTCTTCATAATCTATGTGATGTGTCTCCTTTGTGGTGATATTAGACTTAATTTCCCATAAGAGTGTGACCTTTCTTGGAATATGGCATTTCTCTTAGTGGTAATGGTATAGTTACTATTTTCTAAGACATTAATCTTTTATACCTTTGCTAGTTCTCTCTTTGTGGCGATATCATGTGTGATGTTCCTATTAAATGCACAAGACAACTCACAGGGGAGGTGAATTGGTTTTACATTAAAATATTTAATCCCTCATTAACTTTCATACCCTTAACAGACTTTAAACCCTCATTAAGTATTAGCATAATATAAACATGTGAAACAATAATGGAAACACAACCATACACAAGAGAACACCAGATTTATATAGAAAACCCTAGGTAGGGAAAAACCACATAGAGGATTAATCCACATATATGTGAATAACAACACCAAATATAATTAGGCTCACTATCAAGGGCTCACTACCCAGAAAAAGAAGAAAGGATCACTTTTGGGTGGCTCATTGTCAAGAAGAAAGAAGAAGAAGAAAAACTATTATAGAGAGATTCACTATCTTAGAGTAATAGGATAAACCACCACTTAAACTTTGATCCACGATCTTTGGTTCACTACCTCCACCAACTTCAAGCACATAGAAAATGTAGAAACCTTCTTATCACTGTATCTGGAGCCATAGGAATTAAATAGCACACTCATATCACCAAACTTGATCACATTCACATCATCGCAGTTGCCACACACCATCTCCAACAACTCACCTTTCATTTATACCATCCTCAACCTAAATAATCTTAATTAGGTCAGCCTTAATGAAATGTATACACCTCAAAAATGCAATACCAAAATAGTTTGGCACCAAACACTCTCATGGTGGAAATAAGTGAAGTTAGACCATGCCAAGGGTTGAATAGGACCCAAATCTACATCACCGTGCTATTGAACACATCCAAAATACACAAGGTATCTCCACAAATAGAGTTAGCATTCCAGGTCAGCCAAACCTGAACTAACACAACAAGAGACCACATACATACTTATCTAGGTCATGTAGACCACATAGGAACACTCCAAAACATACACACAACATCCTAGAATATTCCATCATTAAATATTCTACAACATTGCCACAACCACCTAAAACAATGACTACTTTCATCCTGCACACCAAGATGCACTACCACTAAACTCCAACATAAGAATTAAAATTGTAGAGAAATTCAACAATAGAACTCCAAGGTAAAGTAGATACATACAATATAATCATATGGAGAAATGTGGAGCAAACTCATTTCTCCCAGACAACCTTCTATATAGATAGACACATTGTCAAACAAAACTTCCACTACCACATGATCTAGAACCTAAAACTATGGATATAGAAGCTCTGAACACCTTAGATCATCATAACCAAACCACACAAGCATATCTTCAACCGTGAAGAAATTTGGAGCACAACATTGAACACACCTCTGTCACACTACACAATCTTTTATTCATTTTTTTTCAAAAGAACATGGAAACCAAGTGAACTTTCTACCACTTCAACACTTATTCATCACAACCATACAAGACATCAATGCCAATGCCTTCTTATCAAACCAAAACACATCCATACTAGCATCAGTACTTGACAATACCAACAATCTCCATACTATTGACATCAATGATTAATGGTTGACATCAATGACAACATTAGTAGCATACTTGCAATAGATCCCTAGGGTATGACCTACATGAATTAATCAAATGCCCATTTGATTGTAGTTGATAAATTAACTTCTTCTTTTTTTACCTTATGTACCACTAAGGTGAGTTTTGTTTTAACCCCCTAAGGTGATTTTTGTTTACACACGCTGAGGTGAGATTGACTTTTTTCTCTACTTTGTTCATGGGTGTTGAACTTAGCGTAGCATTAGCATTGCATTTTGTGGCACCTTATCAAGGTTATTAGGGAATATAACTCTTGGTATGGTTGGGCACACCTTGTATACCTAGTGTCTATTTCCATTTTCCCACCTTGTTATGGGCACACCTTGTAGACCTAGTGTGTGTTTCCATTTTTCCACCTTTTCATGGGAACACCTTGTAGACCTAGTGTGTCTCACATTGTACTTTGTCTTGAGGGCTCACCTAGTGAATTTATTAGACTTCACTAGCTTGAGTGTCTCCTAGTTTATGATTCACCTAGAAAATATTGTACTTTTCTATCGTGTGAGTCATGAATGTGTTTTGTATGGGTCCTAGCATAATACAACTTATTAGCCCATACCCTCTTTTTCATTTCATGTTGATATGCATGTTTTTTATCTTGTATTGTTACATAATCATATATATGTGCATTCCTTTGTGCCTATGTTGGCTTTTCATGGGATCTTGGATCCTAGGGGCTTGATCACCCTCTTTGCTCCTTAGTCATCCTATCCTTTCAAAATTTGTATAATCAAACCCCTCTTGACATATATTCTACTAAAGTGGGGACTAAATGTACCATCATAAATTGACCCCCATGAAAATTTCACCTTATGTTTAGTCCCCCCTTAAATAATTCAACCTAATTGAGTATTTAATCTCCTAAATTATGCATTATATGGCATATTTTTGATAACTTATGAGGAATTGCAACTAGAAATCAATTGCACTCATCTAAGACATTATCCTTGACTCCTAAAAGCCCAAAAAATAGGTATGGGACACTCACTCCCTAGGCATGAGTGCACACCTTTTTTGGCTCCAAATTCAAATATGTCAATTTCGATGATTTAAAATTTGCAATTCCATTGTTTGAAGTCAGCCATCGAGATTTAATTTTTAGGAAATTGAATAAATTCCTATAAATACCTAGTTATTGCATCATTTGAACATTAACAAGAGATATCTAGCAATAAGCAAGAAAATTATTGGAAAACTTATGATCAAGAGCAATATTGAGCAAGTCAAGAGAAGCATTTTAGAGCATTATTGTAGCAATTCAAGATCCTAACATAATGTCAAAGTTCATGTGAGTTTATGTGTGTTCATGTTATCATTATTTTATTAAGGCTAACACTTTGTAGGTCTCCAAGGTAATTCAAGCATTCAAGCAATTTATCAAGCAAGATCCAAGATACTTGAGGTGATGTGTATGACTTCAATCCTTCAAGGAATCCATTGAAGGATGGTGAGTTGTAGTATTTGTTCATTCATCATTTTATTCCTTTCCATTATTGGTTTATCATTGACATTGCCATCATGGAACTGGAAACACTTACACAGGGTTTGACTGAGGAAAGCCCCTAAAATGGTCCTACATTTCTCCTCTTTGTGAATGTGTATTTCTCAGGTTTGAAGAAGATTAAAAGGATCTTGAAGGAAATTTGTTCTTTGTTGCATTTGTTGTCATACCTATTGTCAAGCTACAAAAATTTAGTTGTAGAAATATCTAGAAGTGATTTGATAGATTTGAAGGTAGTAATATGAAGCTCAGATTCGACATCAAAGGACCCAAAAAAAATATAAAAAAGCATACAAGGAAACTCATGCCCTAGGCATCTATGTCCACCATTTCTACCCCAGATTTTGTTGCAAGTATGAGCAAGTTTGGTGGTGTTGTCATTAATGTTGTCATTGATGTCAACATAGTTAAGAATGTCACATATTGTGCACGTATAGTTGAGATGTTGTGAGTACATGGAGATATCCTTATGATGTTGCAGATGTGCTGAAATGATGAGTTACCAAGTGCTTTTGAGAAAATTAATAAAGAGTGAAGTTAGAAGGTATGTATGTGTTCAAAATTTGCTCTAGTATGTGCTTCACATTTCTTCTGTATTGATCCTATGCTTGAGTAGATATGAAGGGTGGTTGTTGGATATTTGTTGGCATCATCTCCTGATTTTTAGCTTCTGGTTTGATGGAGTGTGAAATTTTTGTTCATCGATGTGTGAACAGGTTTGGCAAAATTGCTTGTTTGTGGACTAGGAGAAATGTTTCTGCTTTGCAATCCTCCATTGTTTTGTTTTAGGTCTTGCAGATCTAGAATATGTATTGTGATAATTTTCTCTGGGTTCTGGTAGAGATGTACGTATTTTGGTGTTCTAGAAGTTGAGTTTTAGAGTTGTTGTATGTGTTTGCACAGTTTGGATTGACTGATGAAAGGTGTTATTTTTTCAAAGGTTGTTGCACTTGTTGCAGATGTATCTAAAGGTATCTGAGATGTGTTCTCATGCATGATGAAGCATGTTATGTCATTCACATATTATCTTCTTGTTAGGAAGCATGTACTTCAATGTTCATTTGTGTTTTCATTAGGTTTGGCTGAGCTGGTGTTTAAACTTCATATGAAGAGTTAAAATTTAATTAAGGAAGCATATGGTCAATCCAAGATGTTGCTTTTAGTCTTGGTTAGGTGTTTATTATTCCACTCTCATTCCTTTCCACCATGGGAATGTTGAGTCGCCGACCTAATTTGAATTAATGAAATGAAGCATATGTGGCTGACCATGGAGAAAAGGTTGAAGATGGTATAAATGCAAGTCAAGTTGTGAAGGATTAAGATACACAAAAAAGCAACGAAGTAAGCCACAAGTGAAGAGTATAGTTGTGAGAAAGTGAGTTAAGGCAAAAATACTTTATTGTGTTAGATTCCTGAAAGTAGTGAGCTGAAGGTTTCTGCAACCTTCTAATCAAAGCTACGGATGTGTGTAAATTTATGTGGTGGATCTTTTTGTTATCTTTAGTATCTGTAGGCAGTGAGCCTCCTTGTTAGACAATGAGTCCTTTTTGTAGGTAGTGAGCCTTTGTATTCGGGTAGTGATCCCTTAGTGAGCCTCTTGTATTTAGTTTTGCTATCACTTTATATTGTGAGTTAATCCTCACCATGGTTTTTCCGTCATTGGTTTTTCCATGTAAAATATGGTGTTCATTGTGTTGATTTTGCTTTATATTATCTTCATTTCATGTCCATACTTAATAACAGAATAGTGTGGTTGTAAAGTTTATAAGTGTTTGAAGTTTTGTATTTGAATTTGGTAACAACTGATTCACCCCCCCTCTCAGTTGTCCTACACCTTTTAATAGATTTGAATCATAGGTGTATAGTGTCCTCTACTCATTTCTTTTGTCCAAATTTATCTATGAACTCCTATACTTTTTGTATTTGCATCAAAATAGTAAATTGCACTCTTAGCTTAGTTAGAACATTGCATTTCATCATTAGAGAATTTACAAATTTGGTTGAGGGTTGGTTGACTCACCTATCAGGTTGCAAGTCAACCTCATACCTTGTCCAAATCCATAAAATCCTTATTATATCATTGCATTTCCAAATCACATCCACATATCCCCCCTCAATCAAATGAAATTTTGGAAAAGTGTCAAACCCCAAGAGGAAAATCACTAAAGGTTCCCTTTCCCATCATTTCAGCTTGTAACAAAAATTCCTTATAATGCTCAACAAGATTTGATAATAGAATATGAACTATGATAACACAAGATTTTTTCAATGAGATAAATTTTTTTTAAATGGCCTATACATCTAAAATACAATAAAACAATTTTTCCCAAATTTGGAACAAATCAAGCAAAATGGCACCTTTCTTGCACATGCAATAACATTGTTTCTAAATTTCAGAATAGACATATATGAAACCATAAATAGAATGATAGTATAGAGACAACACTATGCAAAGTTTCTTTGAGACACTTTTAGTAGGATAGTGATAACAAGGGGCATCTGGGTCCCTAACAGGGGTTTAGAAAATTGAAAAAGTGACTACATGTATTTCTATTTAATATTGTTGTTTTTCTTTACAAATAGGTTTTTCAATGACTATTTTTCTATATTTTGGTTAGCTTAAGACAAAGTGATGCCAAATGCAAGTGTGAAGTAATGTTGATTTTTTTTTACAATGTTGTGTGAAATTTCCAGATGTAATCATGCAAAAATTGATTGATTCTAAGATGTAAAATGATGAAAATGATGATTTGATGCAAATTTAAAACAAAACAATGTAATGTTTTTCAATTTAAGAATGTGATTAAAATGCAAATATGTAACAATAAAGGACAATTTTGAATGCAATTTTCAGATCTAATATGCAATAATTGATTGATTTGAAGATGCAAAATTCTAAGAATGATGATTTAATGCCATTTTGAAACACAACTATGCAATTTTTTACTTATTCTTTGACCTAAATGAATGATGTAATGAAATTTTTTAGATCTAATGAATGCAATTTGAACATAGATCTGATCTAAATGACTAAAATAAACTCTACTACAACCTATGATACAATATGTGATGCAAAATGTTTAAAATTTTTTCATGGTTTTATGATGCAAAAATGAAACCCTAAATGAACAATGCAAACTAATGCAATACAAAACCTAGATCTAGGATGAACTATGGAAAATTTTAGAAGGTATATAATGTTAATGTGTTGGGTTCACCAAAATGAAACATAGAAAAAGATGATCTTAGGTCCTAAGTGTTTATAACTATAGGATACAAGGACTTTTCTTGGGGTTTCATTGAGATGGAGATCAACAAGGTGATTAGATTGAATTTCAACCATGAAGGTGATCCAATTAGACTTGGATCTACATTAATTAAATATGGGAATGGATTAGAACTGATTTATTAAGATTAAACTAATTAGACTATATCACATAATATGAAAAATGTAAGATACTGATAATACACAAATTGAAACAATAGTTTTTCGAAAGATTTGGGAACTCTAGAAGATTGTGTACCTACCTAAAAATATTGGTTTGAATTGGAATAGGAGGAATTATTCACCCAAGGGAATCTAAGTCCTTGTATGGGTGTCCTCAACTTTTTTGGTCCTCTAATGTTGGATCTAACCTTCTGTTTCCTAGTTGTAGAGTTTTCGAAATGTTGTCAGATAATTTTGTAGGTGATTTTATGAGGCTTGAAAATTTTAGGGCTTTGAATGCAACAATGGAGAACTTTCCTTCAATCCTTCTTCAATCCTCTTCAAACCTACAACCTACACATTCAAAGAGAGGGAAATTTTGGGCCATATAGGGGTTTTCCTTATTCAAACCTTGTGAAAGTGTTTCCACTTCAACAATGGTAATGTCAATGATAGAAATGATAATTGAAAGGAAGGAATGATGGAATCACAAAGTGCTGCAACTCGCCACCCTTCAATGGTTTCCTTGAAGGACTAAAGTCATACACATCACTTCAAGGATTTGGATCTTTCTTTCTTGAATGCTTGAATTTTTTGGAGACCTACAAAATGGGTTAGGCTTCACAAAACATTGATAACATGGACACATGAACTCACATACACTTTGAAATGATGCTTAGATCTTGAATTATTGTAAAAATCCTCTAAAATGTTTCTCTTGATTTACTCTTAGATGCTCTTAATTTTCACCTTTTCATAGATGGGTTTCAAATGATGTAATAACTAGGTATTTATATACTATTGTTCTAATTTCCCAAAAATTAGATACTGATAGCCGACATTTGAAAGTTTGAATTTTGAATGCTAAAACTCCATCAACAACATTTCCTAAAAATGGGTCTTGGCTAAGAAGGGGGACGCATATGTCCAAGGGCATATGGGTCCTGGCCCTACTTTCTAGGACATTGAATTTCAGGGTGAAATTAATGATTGGTTACATTTTTTCAATGCTTGCAATTTATTAAAAAATGCTACAAATAGGGTCTGGAATGCATAATTTTAGGCTATTATGGGGTCAATTAGGCTCAATAATTTAGGGGGAGCAAAACAAAGTGTTAAATTGTTAAGGGTTACATTTTTTTATGCTATACTAACATATCATTTTGGTGAACCTGATGTATTAACATTATAAACCTTTTGAAATTTGAATTATAGCATCTTAGATCTAAGGTTTGTATTGCATTATTTTGCATTCATCATTTAGGAATCCATTTTTGCATAAAAAAATGTATAAAAAATAAATAAATTATTGTTATGGAATAAAATTGTACCCTAATGCAATTTCCCATAACACACCCCTACCTTAGTTTTATGACATTGATAATGTTAAAACCCTGTCACCTTGAGCCTTTTTCCTATTTGTACCCTATCATTTTCTATTGGTCAAGGGAATTTTGACTAGGATGCTTGTGTGTCACGTTGACATCTACACGCTGCACATACATCCCTGATAGATTCTTGGGTAAGTGGACATTGGGACGTTACATTTCTTGGCACCCATGAGTTGTAATTCTTCCCACAATTGTAGACTTGCTAAAAAAGTCTCTTTTGCCTCCTAAGCCTTGTTTTGAACTCACTTCTTCATTCCATTGAATATTTCTCACATTCCGACATTCACTCTTGCAACTCCGCTCTCTCCATTCTTTCTTCCATTTTCTCTACACTACTTTCTTGGAGGTTTAAGCTCTACATCACCTTTACATGTCTGTCTTGCACTCTTGGAGTTCCCATCCTTCTTCTCAGCTTCTCAACCTTGCATAAGGGAGGGTAACACTCTTTTTTATTTTCATTATCAATATTAAAGATAGCATATGGATTATCTTTGATTTCTATACATATTTTCTAATTCTTTCTTTATCATCTCTTCTCTATTGTGTTCTATTGGTTGTTCATGGAGGTGGAAAGACCAATGTGGGGATTTGATTGAGGAAAACTCCAAACATAGCCCCAATATATTTTCGTCCCTATGTGTGTAGGTACTTCGTTCGTGTGGAGCTTGTATGAGGTTGCACCAGTCGTAAGTTGGATTTCTATAACCCTTTTCTTGTCATTTCATTCATAGTTAATTTATCTTTTGATTTATAGTATTCGTCTTGTTGTAGTTTGTTTATTTATTTCATGCATTTGTAGCATTCTATCATTTTTTATTTAAACTATCAAATTAAGGTTCTTGGGTTGTTAGCATGCCCTATGAGTTTTAGATTACAAACTTTGATCTATTTCCATACGATATTTAAGCGCATACCTAAGAGGACAATGCATCATTCTGTCATCTATCTCCCTCATTGACATCCTCAGACGGAGAGCCAATTAGTCTATAATCCAAGACCTATGTTGTCTATTTATCTAATTCTCAAAATCTCCCATCCTAAAAACATAAAACGGAGTCTAGATCATCCTTCATTTGCACTCCATATTTTAACATATGTCATTGAGGTGACCGAGGGAAATTCACTCCCTTCAGACCCTACTTTTCTTGGGACTTGGGAGTAGCAAATCTCCTCCTTCATATTTTGGTGAACCTGACATGAACCTTCTGTCTCCTTCTCTTTGGTTTGAAAATTTTTCTTCTCTCTTGTCTAGGGTTTATTGTAGATAGTACATTGTGATGCTTTTATGAAATTTACAACCTATTCCATGACCTTTGAACACATTGTAAGAAGTCTTCAAAATATTAGAATGAGGTTTAGAAGGTATAGTTTCCCACAAACCAGTCTTATTTCTGAAGAAACTATTGCAGGAATCTCTATTGGGTTTGTTGTGCAATTTTTGCACACACACCCCGCTGAAAGTAGGGACCCTCTTTCGATTTGGTTTTTGATGTCTTGGCCCTTTGATTTTGAAGATTTATCTTGCTTTGGCATGAGCCTAAATGTTTATCTTTCTTTCCTAAGTGATTCCCCTGAGTTACATGTTGAAAACATTAAGTTATGGGAAAAATTCAGGTTTTTACCTAAGTCTGGGATTTTCCAACCCAGCTGGATTTTCATGGATCCTGCTCAGACTTCTGCTAAGCATTGTGGTTTGGGAATGTTTGGTCTTTGTAAAATCCTGCGTGGGCTAGATTTTCTGAATTTCATCCTGTCATCGGGTTCCCAGGTTTTCCTGGTCATCTTGTCAACGACATTAATGTTTATTCGTATGATTGGTGAGGGATGTATTTAATGGATCTTTGAGGAATTTGGTGCCATTATGCTTTGTTATCTATGTTCGATTGAGTTGAGGGGTGCATTCTTGGAGTGTTGGACTTGATTTGCGGCATTTGATCTATGATTTATTTGATTTGGTGGAGATTTCTTTGGCATTTTCACTATTGTTATTTGTTGAGCACTGATAAGCTGATATTTGTTGTCACAATCAATTTTTACTTCATCAAATGGTATGTATATGATTTCTTTGCTTTCGATTGATGGAAGTGAGTAGTGCTTTGGCATTTTGGTTTGCTTGGAGATCAAATTTCTGCATGTTTGATCATTTTTTGGCTAGGGTTGCATGACACTATTTGATTCATTATTTCCCAAATAAGTTTTGAGTTTAGTCTTTCATTCACATTTAGAGATAACTTGCTTGTGAGCCATGAATACCACTAGTAAGGATTTAGCAGTTGCAATGATTGAATCTTGAGCTTTCCCATGCGTTAATGAGGGATATGTAGGGTTTGATATCTAGGGCATCACCATTTCACCTTATCTTGCTCTTGAATAGTCCTTGAATTCAAAGAAAATTTGTAGAAGGCCCATATCAAACTTGTCTCAGGCCTAGATTCTTGAAATTTATGATCGATTCATCAATTTGAGCCAAATCGTGATGGAAGGCCAGTATTCAAGTTTCTTCCTTAGTTCAGGATTTTCTAGCACTGGCGAATTTTCCCGATTGTCCTTGTTTCCTTTGTTTTCCCAGAATCCGCTATTTTTTGGAGATTCATCTTTTTCACAGATTTCCGACTTTGGATTTTTCTGAAATCCTTTGTTCCCTGATTTTTTTTGGAATTTGTAAAATGTCTCCTCCTTCGTGGAAATCCGTCCCATGTGGATTTTCCCAGAATATGGTGGAAAGTGAAAGAATATGAAATAGCATGACGTGTTAATGAATGATGGTGCATTTTATGATTAATTTATGCTATTTTGAGATCTCACATGTTGTTTCTTGATTGATGATGATTGGATTGAGTTGCTCAATAGGTGTTTTCTTATTCATTCCACTGGAATCCATTTGAACTGGAATTCTTCGAAATTCCTCCCTGGCTTGAATTCCGTGGATGTTCCTAAAACCCAAAGTTTAATATGATCATTTATTTGACGTTTAATGACACCTTGCTTATATGGGATTCATTTTAATGATGATTTTGATTGATTAACCTTTGTTTGTGTGATCTTTACTATGGTTCCCTTTGTTGAGTGTAGGTAGAATCTAGCAAGGTAGTAGCTGGAAAAGCTAAGGGTGACATGGAGGGATCTTCCGTATCTGAAGCAGAAAGAATTAAGATGGATAACAAGAGAAAAATCCTGGAGAGCAAGATTACCTCTATCTGGTCAGAGGTGATAGACATGAATGTTGGACTATGGGACTATGAGGAGTTCAAAGGTAGAATGGTAGTGCAGGATCCTCCTTTGGTGGCTACAAGAATGTTGGAATCAGGATTGGCGCATGTAGCCACTTTCCTTCTATAGTGCAATGTTATGAATTGGTTCTTGAGTGTGCCATACATTATGACAGTGATACTTAGAGAATAATTGGTCCCCAAGGGAGGATTGTGGAAAATTTGAATCCTGTCTCCATAGCTCAGACCTTTGATATGCTAGATAGATCACATGTGGTGGAATTCAACATGCAAGTAGCTAAAAAGTAATATGAAGAGGAGACTATTAAATCATAGCAGCTCATCAATTCTTGGCTAGAGAAGCCCAAGTCTCATTATTCTAAACTATCCAAACAACTGTTCAGAGCAAATTTCAAGGAGTATTATGATGCCATCAATCTTCTTAGCAGGGTGGTTGGATTAAAGAGTGCAGGTATGTTTGAAAATTGGATGTGCCATGTTATTGTAAGGCTAGAACAGGAAAAGATCAACTATCATTGGGCAGGTGTCATAAGTAGGGTGATTCATGAGCAATTATGCAATGTGCTACAAACAAAGACCTTCACCATGAATTCCTGCTTAGTCTATGCACTTGCAAGATTTCATTCATACAAGAGATTGAGTACCAGTGGCATTTTTGGACAGGATGTAATCTATGAGGTTTACTCTCAATTGCACTTAGGGAGCTCAAGTTACAGGAGGGTGAATGATGCATTCACGATGCATATCACTAGATTGTTTCAGGGTGTAGAACATATGAGGATTTTGGATTAGGCCAAGAGCTCATCAAGAAATATGGGGCTTGGTTCATACAGTTTCCCACCTTCTCCTATATCAGGATTGATGGCTGTCAAAGGGCTCCAAACAGGCTTCTAAGGTATCCCACTGATCATATTTTACTTCTAGAAGTTACTAGATAGATATGTGATTTTGATGCTATTGTCAAAAGGGACAAACATAAGACTAGCTTTGGTGGAGACTTCCCTTTGAGGGTAGGCACTAGAGAGGCATGCCCTTCCATTGGTTCAGCTCAAGCTTTAGAAGAAGAGATGAGTTCTCTTGGTTTGTCCTTCCATTCCAAGAGATCTATATTTGATATAACAGGTGAAGCAGAAAAGAATGCCAGTTGAGAATATAGTCACAAGGTTAATTTGGAAGACTACTCGGCCAACTGCAGTGATGAGTATGAAGTTAGAAAGAAGAATTTTTCTCGCCTTCTAGTTGAATCAGTCTGATTGTTTAATGTAAAGGCAGTTCTAGATCAACTTGAAGATGATGGGGATCTGATTCAAGGCCATGCTTATGAGGCTGTAAAGGATAGGCCAATTAGTGAGGTGGATTGGCTAGAAGAAGAAAAGACAGAATTAGGATAGTTGATGGATCTAGTCACCAAGTACACCAAGATGTGGCTGAAGCATAAAATATGGGAGTTGGAAAATGAAGGTGTACGGTGCACCTATGATACGATGGGAGATTTAGACCCTCACTCTAATTCTGAGGAATCAACTGAGCAAGATCCTAAAGGTAAAGATAAGGTGGGTTCTCCTTTTAAAATCAAGCTTAAGGGTGTTCAAGTGGAGGAAGCCCAAGAAACAAAAAAATAGAGAAATCCAATTCCCAAGAAAAGGGGACATACTTCAAGGACTAAGAAGTCTAGAAAAGGGGAAACTAAAAAGCAGGATCTTGAGGTTAGTGCTTATGCCTAAAAGAAGAAAAATTGTGAGACTGTCACAAAAAGCTAGCTCCAAAGTAGGAGAGGAAGTAGATCCACCTGTGGTAAATGTAGAGAGTTCAAGAGAAAAGACATAGGTGTATACAAGGAAGTCAAGGACTCCTCATAAAGATAATATGCCAAAGAAAGATCCTCCTCCAGATACTTCTCATGAAGAACAACATGATGATGTCCTTGAAGCCCAAAACGAAGAACTGGGTGAATCTGAGAAGGCTGAGGATCACGAAGACCCAGAAGGAGAAGAATTTCATGAGGGTGAGCTTTATAATGCTAAGGAAAAAGTAGAGAAAGTAATGTAGTCTCCCTTGGTCGCATATGAGGATTCACCAGTTAGAACTGAAGAAGTTAAATCTCCTCAAAGAGAGGAAGTATCATAAAAGGTTCTGTCACCTAAGCATAGAGAGGAGCACACTCAAGAAAAGGATAAGGTAGATGAGACTCCTGAGAAGCAGAATTTGAATGAAGGTCAGCAGGAGGAAGGAGGACAAAGTGAAGTGCAATTAGAATCCACTGTTCTTGATTGGTTGGATAAAGAAATAAAGAGAAAGCAGGTTGTTGTGGAAGATACCCCACCCAATTGGGATGAATTGCTAGCTAAGATAGGAAAGGATAAATGAAAGAAGAAGGCCAAGGTTATCTCCAAAATTGAAAGAGATGAGGAAAATAACCGAGTCACCCACATTGCCACTCCTGCCTTGGATAAGAATAGGGATGATGCAACTGCAAAGGATTATAATCTGCTAACCATCAATCTAGGATCCACCTCCATGGAGCAAGACATTGAAGAATATTGGGGTTCTAGTGCAGTTATCCTGGGTAGATTAAGAAAGGAAGTCCAAACTAAGTAGGAGTTGAAGAAAGAGAATGAAAAACTCAAGAAATGTTTGGAAGATCTAATGAAACCCCTGCAATCCATTGGTTCTTCATCCTCTGCTGTGAATCTCCTATGCTAGGAAACTATCACTAAGCTAGAAAGGATGAAAGCTACCACTCTTGCTACTGCAAGTTGGTTACAAGGGGTGAAATCCAAAGGAAATGAATCTATCAAGGACCTTCTCACAATTGGAAGAGATGCTATGAGGGCAAAGGATTGGTTAAAATAGGTATTAGCTCAAGATACAAAAGATACAAATCTCTTGTAGAAAACCAAAACCATCATGGAGTACACCAAGGATAAGATTGTAAGTGATGGAATTCTCCCTTCCTCCAGAGCTACTGAACCTTAGGAGTGGTTTGAGGCTTTAAAAATTAGGCAGAAGGTTCTAAAGAATATATACAAGCAGAGGAGGAAAATTGAAGATAACCTAACTGGTGTTTATAATGGATGCATTGCTTTCTTTGAGATAATGACAGGGAGAAGAAAGATTGCACCTAAGCATTTGAGCTTGGAATAGTTAAGGAAATGGTGGTAGGATGTTTATGCTCTAGCTGGTGATGATCTTGTTACTGAACACCACTTGGATGATGCGGCCACCTATATTGTTGTGATTGATAAATATCAAACATATAAGGTTGATTGGGATAAATCAGTGAAACAATCAAGAGAAGATATTACATCAATTGAAAGTCGACTTAAGGTTTTGCCTTTACCACTTGTGGCTGACTTGGACAAGGTGCTTTTGATGGTGCATGTAGGATGGATCAAAATAAAGACAAAGGGGAAGAAAGTTAATGTTGGGCTACATCAATATTTGTGCTTCCCTATTATTTTTCATGCATTTGTCCAAGCTGCATTGGAGATCCTAGGCTGACCTGGATGAAGTTCATGCATTTAATGCATATTTTATTTTATTTTGAATATCTCTTGGCTAACTTGTTTTGTGGCCAAATATTATTGTAAAACCTGGCTAGGCCAACATGTTTTGGGGGTTTCTATTTATATAGCATTTTGCCTCATTTGTAAGGGTTAAGTAGAGACATAGACAAATAGAGAGATAGTTGATACTAGAGCGAATTAAGTAGAGCAAGAGTTAGAAAGTAGTTGATCTCAAGAAAATATTGTAACAGAAAACTGGAATTGTTGCTATAGTGGATGATTTGAGGCAAGTAATGGCATTGTGATTTAGTGCCATACTTGTGTTCTTCTTATCTTGCATGGTTCTTGTTATTCTATCTTTAAAATTTCTTTGAGGAAGATTGATATTTGGATATTTACGATTAGATTTGATTCAATGATGTTTATGATTTTATATTTGAAGTGTTGCAGCAATCCCTGGTCCATAATTTTTGCAACCAACTGATTGTTAGTTGCTTTGCAAAGTTAGCCTGGACTTTTATATTCATTGTGCTTAGTTCAATTGTGAGGGTTTATTCATTTCAATTGCAATAGGATTGTTTGAATGAATGTTCATGATCTAAAAATATTTAACACCGTAGAAGATTGCACTATTTCTATAATATTGCAGATCCATCTGGGTCAAGTAGAAATCAGTTTATGAGGGATTGGTCCATTTCGAGTGTTTTTCATTTGCATTGTTAATCTTAGGAGTAGCATTAATCTAGAAATATCTTTGAAACCTTATATCTTTTGTTATTTCTTTTATCATTGGGTTAGATTTAGGATTGAAGTATCATCATATTACTAGATCTAATAAATTAAAGATTAAGTATTTTTCTTGTAGTGAGGTCCCATTGTGATTACCAACATTTTCACATTTATCACTGAGTTGTTTATGCATTGTCAAGACCTGACATTAGAGACCTTGGGGTTATCTCTTGAGGCTTGCTGATAGAGATTTACCTTTCAAGAGAGATAGGATTTCCATATTCTGTCTGAGTTGTGACACATTCCTACCCCACTTTCCTTGCTCCCTACCTCTTCCATGGAGGATGATGCTACTCTCATGGTTCCTATAGAGAAAATCTATTACCTGGACATGAGACTCGAGGAGTTCAAGAGATACTTAACAAAAGATGATAGTTTTTCCCAAGCACCTCCTATCGTTGAAAATCTAAGAGCCATGTTGGGTAAGGATTGAAGAATCCTTAAGCTCCTTAGAGGGATAGAAGATATCATAGTTACCCATGTCCCCTCCTACACCTCTATCTTGGGTGTTACCCAAGATGTCGGCTCGATGACTGCTAGAAAATAGTTGAATTTCTCAATGCTTGGGGTGTTGGTTTGTATGGCTGACATGAGTCTTTTTGTTAACACCAACTCCATACTTGAGCAGAGTAATATGCTTAAGGTAAGAAAGATTCCTTTGGGTTTTTGTTACTCTACACTTGAGACTCAGAACTTGTCCCTATTTTTGGTGTTGGTGGTGGTGCTCCTGGTGGTGTTGGTGCTGGGGGCTCTACCTATGCGGGTGTTGGTGGTTCCTCTGGAGGTTTTGCTAGTCATACCTCATATGGTGATATTATGCTCAATGCTTTGCTACAGAACATGGAGTGTATGTAAAATTAGCTGGCGAATTTGACAAGTTCTTCCTCCCATCCCATGTTACAACCATTTTGTCATCATATTCCCCTTTCTATTTCTATTTTGAACACTCCTATCCCTCAAGGGATGGATATCCCAAAATTAAAAAAAGTATAATGGATGTGGGGATCTATGGATGCATTTATCATCCTTCAATTCACTATGTACTAATTTATTTCATAATTATGCTCTTCTGGAAAATTTATTCCCACATTCTCTCAAGGATGCTACCTTGGAATGGTATTGTGCTTTACCTGATAATTCTATTTTATCTTTTGACCAACTATTCAATCAATTTCCCCAATACTTTTATGCCAACATCGGGCTGAAGATTACTTTCAACAATCTCATTTGATGCAAGCAAGGAACCCATGAGAAGTTAACTAACTTCATAGATTGGTATCAGGATATTTTTTCTCATATTTCCTATCCTTTACTTGACTTCAATTTTCAAAAGCTTCTTATCAAGAACTTATAGCCCTTGCTAAAAGAAAAGTTTATTTTAATGAAATATCCTTCTTTTACACATCTATATATTGCTTTGAGAGAATACTATCAAGTGATCTTCTAGTATGGGGATTCATCCTCATGCTATGTCCAAGATGTCTGATCAGTCATGTCAGTCTTGGGTAAGAACAAGGTCATGGCTAACATGGCCTCTATTCAATCAAATAAAAATAATATAGGACATAATAGAAATTTTACTAAGTTATTAGAATTATATAATAATTTCTTTCAAAGGTTATTGAAAGATAAAGTAATAGCATTTCATGAGATTCAACCATTTTTTAAGCCATATCCTCAATGGTATGACTGTCAAAAGTTTTATCAATATCATTGAGTTGCTAGACATGAAATTGAAAGATGCATTCATTTGTGTCACATGATTCAGGACCGCATCACTGATAGGACTATCTACCTCGATGGTAGAAAGTAGAACTCTAATAAGTCTATAACCAAGCCTAACAACTAGCTACATATCTACATAGATAATTTCTTGTCACACTTTGCAAACTTTGTCACTCCATCTTCTTTTGGTCCTGCCACATCTGAATATGTGAATGTGGTTTCATTCATTCATATTCCTTCTACAGAACACATGGGTGGTATACCTGACTTACATTCACCTCACATGATCTTCCCTTGAATAGGATCCTTTTTCATTATATGTTCCCACTCGAATCAATGGTAACATTGTAACAAGTTTTATGGTTGATCTGTCAAGCTGAGTGAATTTTATCATGTATGAGGCCTTGTTTATAAACAATTTTCATAAGGAGAAATATGATGAGTTGTAGCCACCATTTGCAATCGTGATGGGTTTTCTATCACCCCTATAGGCTCCTATTTGTGTTGATCCCAAAATTTGAATTATTTAGAGCAAGGTTGACATTTGTGTGGATCCCAAAATTTGACTTATTTAGAGCAAGGTTGGACATTTTTTGGCTAGCCTCTATGAATGTAGTAGCTTTTTTTATCCAAAAATGTCTAAAGTATCCCCACAAGGGTACCATGCATGTTATCCAAGGCATTGGATAAAATCCACTGGTGGCACATGGGGGATTCTCCCTAGACCATTTTTTTGGCCCTCCCTAGTCAAACCCCTCTCCTAGGGGAAATATCTTATATCGAGCTTATTTTAGATATAATATTGTGGATGCAACATTCAAAGATGGTTTTCCACCATCACCATATGTTTTGTATTTGAAGGATTTTTTGCATGCCCAATAGTAGGATTCATCTTCTACCCCTCCAAAGGGGAGGGAAAATCTTGCTCTTTCCCTCAAGCCTTCCCCTTCTAGCTCCTCTCTTTCATCTTATTTTTCAACCCCTGCTTCTTCTTCTCAGCCCTTGGAAACACCCTCTTTTCCTGCTCCTATGCCCACCATAGGAAAAGGAAAGGCACCTATGCTACAAAAGTTGAAGCCCCAGGTTTCCCAACTTCCTATCCCACCCATGGTCCCCCACCCACCCTATATAGCAAGGGGAAGTTTTTTCATGGGGTTGTTCCTATGTCTTGACCTCTACCTATTCTTCCACCTACCTCTAGCATAGGGAATGGGAAGAGGCTTGACACCAAGATACCTCTCTCTATTTATACTTTTGTATCTCATGCACCTCTTGCTCCTCCTAGGTAGTCTTCCCTTCCACCACTAATGGTTATGAAGGTTGCTCTTGTGGTAGAGCAGGATCCCCCAACCTCTTCTCAGGTTTTTTCCTTCTAGTGTCCATAGCCAATGTAATCGGCTTGCATGTGAGCGTAAGCACGAGTGAAAGGCTCTGGCCAAGGAGCACATGAATTTCCAGAATAGTGGAGAGGAGCCTCTTATTTTTGTTTCTACTCTTGCTTCTTTTGTGGTTGATTCTACTCCTACATTTTCTTCCACTTCAGTTCCCATCACCTTCGCCCTTCTTTTAGCTTCATCAATGGATCTCGATGAACCTCACCCCAAAATGGTGCAATATCTATCACCCCTTTAGTGGATCCTCCCCTTATTACCTCTCTTCCCAATATTCCTCCTTTTTTGTAGCATATGGACATGCCTCACACAAAGGTGGTGCCCTCTATGGATCTATCTCCTTCTTCTACTTACACTTCAATTTTGGGTATCCCACATCCTCTGTTGAATCATAAGCTCAAGGATGACCTTGATTCAAGCAAGGGTCATAATAAATAATCATCACCTTTGGAGTCCTATTCTTCTTTGGTTTGTGCCATCCTCATGGAAGAGGCAACCCCTACATCCACATAGTTAGTCACTACTCCTCTTCCTGAGGTTAGTCACCATTCCCAGGGGTCTTATCCTCCTCCCACCCAGTTGACACATGGTATTTCTGTCAAGTGCATGTTCAGCTTGTTGGAGGATATCCTAACTATTTCTTTGATTGAGAGATTGATGATCCTAGTATCACAAGATCTCAACAAAGAGGACCTTGATGGGCCTTCTCCCTTGTCCCTTATTGTAGGTGAGTTAGCTGGTCCAACCATTGCTATCCCTCCCCTTTAGGCTCATCCTCCCTCCCCTTATAATGATCAAGATTGGGAGCAAGATGACCTGCTGGTGGATTTAGATTGGGGTCACACCTCTTCTACATCTTTAGATTAGATTTTTGTGCTTGCTTTTGTTCCCCCATACTTGTTGGTATGTTTTTGTGCTCTTTACTGGAGGACCCTTTCTACCCTTATAGGTTCTTGGATACAGGTGCAATAATCTATTGTAATATTCTTCTATTTGTTTCATTATTCTTCCATGTGTCATAAATTTTAATTTTCACATCAGGGATGATGCGAAGTGTTGGGGGAATTTATACCCTCTTCCATGTTGATCAATTTTTATTTTTCATTTATCTTCATGTACTATTCTTCATTACATTTGGGTATTGATGACAATTCATAAATATATTGTATTATATCTATGAGCAGTTCTAACCTCGAATCATCACATCCACCTATCTATTAATTTCTTTGTCTCTACCTATATTTTTCTTGATGTTGTGGTTTCTATGTGTTTTCCCTCACATGTGTGACAACATACTATAAATACATCTCACCATATATCACATGCTATGACATCTCTCATGTTTCTTTTCTCTCCTTAGAATGACATGTGTTCCTTTGTGCAACACACATCATTATAAGGGGTTCTCTCATATCTACTTAATCTTCAATAAGGATTATTCTTTCAAAAGTATTCCTTGATGAAATAATACCTTCCTAAAAACTTCATTTTAAAAATAGGAGTATTATTTCCAAAAGATTCCTTGAAAAAATTTCTTTCAAGAGGATTCCATGATGACTAAATCACTTGCAAAAAATTCCATGTCTTTCAAAAGGAGAATTCTTTGAAAAGGGTTCCTTGATCTCTTGATGTCTTATGAAAACTATTTCTTGATGAAAGAACCCCTTTATGAAAATCTCTTTCAATCTGATATTTGATGTCTTGTGCCTTGATGTCTGAATTTCTTATATCTTGGCATCTATCTTGGGGGAAACATGAATAGACCTATCTTTTATGTGACTATCTTGCAACACAATTTTTAGTAGCCATAGGAATACATGCTTATCATATGGATTCTATCCATGCTAGCCATACCTATCAACATCATCTTATTTCTGATCATATTGTGTCTTATTGTCTCTATGATAATTTTATTGTGTCTATTAATTTTTTTTCCTTTTTGCCTAACATGTTTGTGGTGATATTGCAACTATCTTTGCAATATCGAAGACCCATGTCTTATTTGCATTTTGGTGGAGCTCCCATTTCACATCAATTGTACTAAATTGAATGATTGCTTCCTCTCTATTTTTGGTATATTCTCTTCATTCTCTTTCTACTTTAGGTCACATATGCTCACTAAAGTGGGGGAAAATTTTAATGTCATAAAATTTAACACTAGGAAAATTTTCCATAACAAACCCCTACCTTAGCCTTATAACATTTATAAAGCTAAAACCTCACCACCTTGAGCCTTTATCCTATCTGTACCCTATCATTTTCTATTAGTGGAGGGAATTTTTACTAGAACTCTTCTACACTGCATAGACATCTGTGCACTGCATGAATGTCCATGACAAATTCCTAGGTAGTGTATGTTGGAACATTACATTTCCTGACACCCATGAGTTATAACACTTACTTCATCTGCAGACCTACCCAAAAATGTCTATTTTCCTCCTAAGCCTCATTTTGAACTCACTTCTTCATGTAATTCAATCTCGCTCAATCTCTCTCACATTCCAATGTTCACTCTTGCAACTCCACTCTCTCCATTTTCCATTCTCTATGCACCACTTTCTTGTAGGTTCAATCTCTACATCACCTTTGCACGTTCATCTTGTGCTCTTGGATTTCTCCTTCCTCTTAGCTTCTCAAGCTTGCAGAAGGGAGGTTAACACTCTTTGTTATTTGCATTATCAATATTATAGATAGCATATAGATTGTATTTGCTTTCTATATGTATTTTCTACTTATTTCTTTATGCACTCTTATCTATTATTGTCTATTAGATGTCTATGGAGGTGGAAACACCAAAGCATGGATTTTACTAAGGAAAACTCCAAAACACATCCCCAATATTTTTTCGTCTCCAAGTGTGTATGTACTCCATTCATGCAGATCTTACAAGGGGCTGGACCAATCGTAAGTTGGATTTCTACTACCTTTTTCTTTTCATTTCATTCACATTTAATGTATCTTTAAATTTATAGTATTCTTCATGTTGTAGTTACTTTATCTATTTCATGCATTTGTAGCATTCTTTCATTTTCATTTCAACTATCAGATCAAGGTTCTCAGGTTGTTAGCATGCCCTATGAGTTTTAGATTGTAAACTCTTCTCTCTGTCTATATGAAATTCCAGGACATCCCTAACATGACAACACATTGCAATGTGATCCATCTCCCACACTAGAATCCTCTAGCTAAGAGCCAATTAGTCTACAATCCAAGACCTTTGTGGTATGTTCACCTAATTCCTAAAATCCTCCATCTTGAAAACATAAAATAGAGTCTAGTTCATCCTTCATTTGCACTCCATCTTTCAACCTTTTCCATTGAGGTGATCGAGGGAAATTCACTCCATTTAGACCATGTTTATCTTGGGAATTTGGAATATAAAATCTTCTCCTTCACAATTGCATATCATGTTGTATCCTAAGTTGAAGAAGGATTCCTTTTAGTCATCATAGGTCAAATATACATATTAATTGCATTTACAAATCTAAATTAGGTCATTTTATATTTGAAATCAAATATGAAAGTGTTCATTGCATGCATTTAGGCATTTTTCATACAATCCAAAAAAGTGAAAATATATTTTTGGTTGAAAAAAATATAATTATCATAATTTTTAGATTTTGCACATTAGGATCAATTAATTATTGTATTTTATATCTAAAAATTGTATTTTATTGCTTGAACATTTTGAAAATTGTTTACACATTTGTATTTTGTATTACATAATCATAAATTGGACAAATTTTGGAAAAGATTTTTTTTCTCACCTAAACTGTCACAAAACAGAAACATTAAATAGTATTACAAATATTCAAACTTTGAATTTAGCAAAAAAAATTACTAGAAAAGAGTGCTCTATGTGGCCTTGTCAATCAATTTTTGCTCATATTTATCTAAAAAAACCCTCTTAGGATCTTTTGTCTTGATTTACTCTCAGTTTTCATATCATTGTGGTATGATGGTCTGAACTTCATTACACATATCTTATTTTCATATTGACCAAATATTTTGGTAAAATGTTGGCTTCCTTGAAATCCTTGGTAGATGTTTCATGTTGTGTGTTTGGAAATGACTCTAATTCATATGATGAAATTCACATTCCTCCATCTCCCAATTTATATCTCCTTAACAAAGATATCTTGGGGAAAGAGGAGGAAATCATGAATGAATTCATAAATAATGCCTTGTCTAACCTTGAGAATAATATGGTCCTATATCCTTCAATAGTATAGCTTTCTCACCCATATCAGCAATCAACAACACCTACCATACCACCACTTGAATTTTTTTACACATCACATAGAGAAAGTGATTTATACGTCATACCTCAACCTAGGCATATGGAAGAACCTATACATAACAATCACAATGAGGTTATACCACTATTGATCCTCCAACCTAGAAAAACAGTTAGTAACACACCTATTAGCTTGGAGAAATGTTATGGCCAATTATTTAGGATGTTTATAAGATAATGATGTGATGCAAAGAATGCGTTGGATGCATAAGAAAACTGAGAGGGGGGTGAATCAATTATCCCCTAAAACTTTAAAAACCTTATACACATTCAGATCCACATTCATTAAATAAACCCTTAAATCCGTTATGAAGATTTATCATGGAAAGAAAATGACATAAACTTAAACAACTTAACACCATACATAAGAGAACACCAGATTTACATGGAAAAAACCACGGTGAGAATTAGCTCACATTATAAGTAATAACAACACCAATTACAAGAGCTCACTGCCCAAAAAAAGAAAGGCTCGCTGCTAGAATAGAAAAGAAGATAGAGAAGAAATGTTACATAGAGAAAACTATCTCAATGCAACAAAGAATCCACCATAATAGCGCCAATTCCTTCACATCCTAATTGAAGAATTGTAGACACCTTCTACTCATTACATCCAGTAATCTAACACATGAAATCTTGCACTGCATTTCTCAAATTTTCACTCTATAACTCTGCAATTCACATCATAATTGTCTATCTCTTCTACCACACAATCCCTCAACAACTCAACTCTTATTTATACCATCTTCAACCTTGAAACTTTCTCCAAGGTTGGCTATGCACCTCAACAAAGAAAATTCAAATTAGTTCATCACCAAAACATTCCCGCAGTGGAAAGGAATGAAGGTAGACCACAAAAATCCTTAGCTAGGACCTAAATCCATCCCTACATGCCACACCACACTTCCACAAACAACTAAGCACCTTAGTAAGTAGAGTAAAAACCAAGGTCGGTTGTTACCTGTATAAACACAATTAAGAATTTACAAACTTCCTTTGATCTAACAACTTGTAGACAACAAATTTCACTTGAACATAATATAGAATATTCCACAAAATACCCTAAGATCCAGCAAACTCCTTCATAACAACTTTCACCTGAAGAAAGTACACATCTAGTAAATCCAAACAACTCTTTCATACACTTTAACTCAAGAAATTGACTTTTGAAGTACCAAACATCAAACCACTTCAACTGAAGAAAGATACCAACAATATCAACAATCCTTTAGATTTGCAAGAACCAAAACATAACTGGGAAGAAACACGAAGCATAAACATTTCTCCTAGAAACCTAGATGCAATACACAACTCACACTCTAGTCAACACAACTTCTTCTACATAGTGATCAAGCCACCAAATTCTAGATACAACACCTTTGAACAACTCTGATCAACATATCTGAAGTGCATAGGTAGATCTTCAACCTAGAAGAAATGTGGAGCAACACAATAACACAACCCTGCAACCTAGAACACCACTGCAGCACACTATTTCTTCTTTTTATCAAATTTTCTCAAAAGTACTTGGAAATGGTTGTGTAGTCTCACAATAAACCCATTTTTTCTACTTGGAAAAATGTGGACCCCATTTTTTTCCTTTCATTTTTGTTTTCTTTGGTGTTGCTCTATGGTTTGGTCAAATGCGGGCTTCATTTTCAATTGGCTTGGTCTTTGTTTTATCCTTATTCTTTCCAAGATTCGGTCTTTCAGTCTTTTCATGAAGTTTAATATTTTACCAAAAAACCAGAATCCCAGATTTGTATAATTGTTTCAAGTGATTTGTATCTTTAGTTGGTCCTAGCCCCATCTAGTAAGTCATCAACCAAAATTTTTAATCTTGGTAGTACCATTTTCTTGTATCGAAGTCTAGTAGTTTTTATTTGGAACTCGGAAATCAAAGATTTTTTTTGCAATGTTTTAATCATTTTTTATTCTTTTTGATATCTCTTGAACCTGGTTCTTGGTCTTTTCTTTTGTTCCAGTTTTCTTTGAAGCTTGGAGGTAAGTGCCTCAGTTCTCGGTATTTCTTCTCAAAATTTTGTATTGGAAGCTTTAATCCCAGTGATCACAAATTGATTACGTATCTTAATGGCTTATGCCTCACAAAAATAAAAATGACACTAGAGTGCCACATAAGATCGTTGCGCCATCTTTCTCCTCTAGTAGCAATCCCACACAGAAATCTAGGCGTTCATAATTTGAACCCTAATTCATAATGATTTCACCTTTATTCAAGAAATTAATGCAATATAATAGGTAATTAATGAAGGAGGAAAACTACTTCCGTACTTGGCACCACCTTAAGCATTCAATTTCTTTCACAACACTCCACTTTGCATCATGCTACAAATTTACAAAGGACATTGAACGAATGAAATAATACTGGCGTGCAAGGAAAGGTAAATTTCAAGAAACTGAGAACACAACTACCAAGGTTTTTGGAGATCCATTTTGAAAATATTGTCATCATTGACCAGAACTAGGTATGTTTTGGATAATTGATATTCTTTTAATCATTTTCATGCAAGAAAATCTTGAAAAATGGTATTTCCCTTTGGAAATTGAAGTGTTTATTATTTTTTGATTTAAATTTTTCTGAAAGGTAAATTGAAAGTTTTATGAAATTGTAAGAAATTTGGTTAAATTTAACCCTAACTCGCACACAAGACACACATTTGAGAATGCAAAATACAAAAAAAAAAATGAGCATTTCTGATGCAAGAGTAGAAGAGAAATTTAAATATTGCAGTTTACAGGCCATACCAATTGGCATAATAGTTACTGATACTCACATGGGGTGGTCTTCTGATGCTGAAATTTTCACTCAAGTATGATAGGAGAATGCTTCTCAGTGTACCAAAAATGTTATAGCAAGTGGGTTACTTTTAGCAGGAGGGTTTTTGCCAACAATGGAGGCCACTAAATTGGTCATGGAATGTATAAATCATTACAATCTAGATAAAGGAATCATTGAGGAGGTAAGAACTTATGAAAATCTCTCCCATAAAGGAATTATATACACATTTGGGATTCCTATATTCATCCAAATGTACAATATTGATATGAGGGAAAAAGAAAAAACTTATCAGAATGCCAAAGAGCGCAATAGAGAAATCATGAATACCCAATGGTTCCAAGAGCCAATTAAAAAATAGATAAAAGAAATTCTAGGGTCTATGTTCAACCAGGATGTTCAAAATGTTATAATCATGCTGAGCAGGATAGCTAGGTTAGAGATGCCAATAAATTTGAACCTTGGATGTTTGTGATAATATCTAGATTGATGAGTAATCCCATGCAAATGCATTGGTGAAAGTTTATTAGTGATAGATTGCATGAACAGATAACTAAATTTCTCAAAATTTGATGTTTTTATATGTCCTCATATGTGATCTATTCCTATGCCATAAGGGCAAGTAAACAAGGGTTGAAGAAGATTGGTACTCTAGAAAGAGAAGTAGGAAATAGTTTAATATATGCTCATTTGCCCCAAATCACTATCTATCGATACAAAGAGCATTACAGAAGAGTTAATGATGTGTTCTCTGCGAAGCTAGTTAGAAAAATGGAAGGTGGCAAAGCCAAAAGACTGTCATTGAAGGAACAAAGTGTTATCAGACCGATGGGAGGCTGGTATATTCAATTCTCCACTTTCTCCTGCATTAGGGTGGAAGGGTTTGATGGACATCCTTTCATGTTGCCCAGGTACCCTATAGACAAAATTGTGTTATTAGAATTGGTGAGACAATTAAAACCATCTTAGGCTCTTTAAAGAAAGGCTCGTAAGAAGGATTTCTTCAAATTTCCTATTGTGATAGGGAATTATAAATGTAATGGAATCAAGACAACTGACTTGTGTGAAGAAGAACTAAAAACATATAATTTTGAATATTTTCCATTTCAAAGAATTTATTATGATATTGAGGGGAATCTTTTCAAGAACATAGTTGGTTATCGTGCTCATGTCTAGCACCTAGAATACTATTGGCTTAATTGTGAAGATGAGCACAAAGTAAGGAAAATAAAATATGAAAGATTGTTCCTAAAATCTGCTCGAATTCTTATGCTTCATGATATTCTAGATTAGTTGGAAAAGCATGATGGAGAAGTGTTGAATAAGTCTTATAACGAAGACAGAGTGTATGATGAACCTATCCCAAACCCGAATTATGAGGGTGAAGAAATGACATCAATTGACAAGTTCTTTGCACCAGTTCGGTTACACATTGAACACTGGATAAATGATTTTTGTAAATATTTAAGAGAAAAAGGAATTTAACCCATGTTATCACAAGATAAAATAAGAAACAAAGAAAATGAAACTGCATTTGAGAGTGGGGAACCTACTAAGAAGAAAAGGAAAACTAGTAAAGTGGCTCCTAGTATAATAATTGAAGAGAAAACCCCCGAGGCTTCAAGTCAGGGAGTTTCATTAAAGCCAGCTAATAAGTAGAAAGATTCAGAATCAAGTAAAGATAAATAAAAATTAATACCTAAAGGTGAATCTTCCTCTAGAGAAAATCCAATGACTAAACCTACCATTGATGAAGAGGTAGAAGTAACATAAAATGTTGGTGCACAGACAAGGTCTGCATCTTAGAGAGCTGCAACATTATTTACTACTCCTCCCTCTATTAATATGGATAATTTGAAAAAATCACTAGGAGGAACTCCTATGGTTTTGGATGAAATTTTTGAGGCAGATGAAGCCAGAATTAAAGAACAAAGGGATAGATGGGGTGCCATGTGGGAAAAGGTAAAAGAAAAGAAGTTTAAAAATAAACCCATGGTCCAACCAGTGGTAGAAGAAATTCTAGATATAGGATCCACTCCTACAAATACTGAAGAAGAAGAATTTATACAAGCAACACTCACTTCAAAAGCGAGGAACCCTAATATTCTTGAGATGGAAGTAGGCGAGACTACAGGGCAAGATCCTATTGATGAAATTATTATTGAAGATACTTTTGATTCCCAACCTTCACTTGGGAATAATCCAAATGATAATCAACAGCCACAGGTCTTTGAAGAATCAGAGAAGGACTGAGTTGAAGTTGAGATTGAGAAAGAAGAAGTTACACATGTTTCAAGTGATGGAGTTGGAAATGAAGAAAATCCTAGTGTAGCAAGATACAAAGAAAGTGACATCCAGGAAGGTGATGTTTAACATTTGGATAGACAAGAAAATATAAGTCTTCAAATAGAGGAGACAGTGCAAAATCCCATAAATATTAAATCTATGTCAAACATTGTTGAAGAAATTTCTATTTCGAAGGACGTGTAACAAATAAAGTTGAAGAAGTAAGAGAAGAGGTTCCTGAATCAAGTGGAAACCAGGAACAAAAGAATGTTGCAAAGGTAGAGCGTGACAAGGATGCATTTGATTGGTTGATCAGGGAATTGGCTTCTCCAATGGAAGTAGAAATACTACCTCTGGATTTAATAGTTTTATATAGGAAGTAGATACTCCTAAGCCCAGGTGAAGAGCTTAACCAAAACATGTCATACAAAAAAATACAGATGTGGAGAGAACTATCCATATAGCTACTCCAATAGCTGACAAAAGTAGACATGAGATAATGCCTAAGGAGTACAAGATAACAAGTATTAATCTTGGACACTCATCTTGGAGGTAAGAGTTGGAAGAAATAAAGATGAATCTGTATTCCACCATTGCTAGAGTACATAAGTATAAAGGGAAGAAAAGAGAATTGAAGGAATGGGTTGCGACCTTGTAAAATTTTATAAAATAATTAACCCTATTGGCAACACAAGGGCAAACAACTGAGAGGGGGGTGAATCAGTTGTCACACAAATTCAAAACTTATTCAACTTATGAACCTTATTCACAGATATGATCAATATCAATGAAAGCATGAATCAACAACACATCAGAAATACTCATAACACCAAGATTTTTTTATGTCGAAACTCTGTTAGGGGAAAAACCATAGTGGAGGTCAATCCAAGAGATTATACCCTGTTAAAAGTATAATGAAAATGAAATATGGGGAATGCAAATGCATTCAGACACACTGCCTAGAGCTCACTACTCAATTACAAAGGAAGACACATTGTCTTACAAAAGACATTTAGATTATAGCCATCTGGATTTGAACTGAGAAAATAACATCGTCTAATGCCTGATTACAGTTCCAGTTAAGCACATAAAAAATTACACACATCTTCACACTCTGCTATGCCTTCAAATGATATTATCATATACACACATAGAAGCAAACTCTAGCATTCACTCGCACACTCTTGCACCCTCTTACACACTTCAATTCAAATAAACAATTGATCTTATATATCTACAACAAGAAATTTCATCACTACAAGTCAGCCACAAAGAAATAATAAAATCAATATAACTGTCGGCCCAAAAACATTAAAGATTATGAATTTGAATCAACCAAGATTGGACATAGCATAGTGAGGACCCAAATCAACATCTCCAACATGAAGACACTTTACTTAATTACTCCTCGAAGATCCACAACACACTACAAACACCATGTCGGCCAAGAACAAGAAAAACATGAACACGCAAGAGAAAATCTCAAATCGCTAGCACAACGATCAATGTGGAAATGCAACAAGGATAGAACATGATCTAGAAATATCCACAAGCATTATGAATCACAAGAAAGGAATCTACAACAACTGAACTAATTTAAATAGCATTATCTTCAATTAGGAACATTGGCTGAAGCAATAGAAAAACTGTCAGAATGAGAATATTCATAACTCGATCAAGTCTTTGCACGGATCTCTAAAACTTGATATACTCAGCAATCAACCCTTTAGTCCACAACATCTGATCATCAACATACAAAACATACCGACATACTAAACTTCACTTTACCACTGACAACCTGCAACTCATTCCTTTATAATTTTCTCAATATCCTCGACATATACAGCTTCAAATGAATTAATGGTAATAGTGTTGACATCAATGAGAACCACATATCAGAAACACAACCTCAACATCCAACAATCTCCCCCTTTGGAATTGATGGCAACACATGATGTGAAAAACACCATCAACGCAACTAACTCTTGACACTTACTCCCCCTTAGGATTTGACTCATTTTCTCCTCAACACTTCACAAAAAAAAAAATCACAAGGCTCTTCTCCCTAGATAATCACCAGTTTTTCACATGACTCTTCTCCCCCTTTGACATCAATGACAAAGATCTCTAAGCTCTGAACCACATATCTAAATTTTTGAACCATCTAACTACTCCCCCTAAGTAGCAGCCACCACAACATCAATCTGAAACAATATATGATTATGAAATGCATGGACTGATGCAATGCAATGCATCCTTAGTTCTGATTAGGAGGGGTAATCACCCCTAACTTCCCTCTAAGATTCTCAAAAGTATCCTTGGGAAATGTCTTGGTAAAAATGTCTGCAATCTGATCCTTAGTAGGCACATACTCTAGTCTTACTTCTTTTTCACTTACTTTCTCCTTCAAAAAGTGAAACTTGATAGATATATGCTTTGTTTTTTAATGCAACACTGGATTCTTGCAAATGTTAATAGCACTTGAATTATCTCAAAATATAGCAATAGGCTCATCATATACAACTCTTATATCCTTCAGCATCTGCTTCATCCATAATACTTGAGTACAATTGTTAGTAGCAACAATGTATTTGGCTTCTATAGTAGACAGGGAAATGGCATTATGCTTCATGCTTAACCATGAAGTTAGCTTCTTACCCAAGAAAAATGCTCCACCACTAGTACTTTTTTCTATCATTCACATCTCCTTCCAAGTCAGTATCAGTGAAGGAACCCAAGGTAATATCATCATCTTTAGGATACCATAGGCCAAGATCAACAGTTCCTTTTAAGTATCTAAAAATTCTCTTCACAACAGTCAGATGAGATTCCTTCAGATCACCTTGAAATCTTGCAACAATACATACAACATTCATGATATCAAGCCTAGTTTGATTTAAGTACAAAAATCCACCAATCATTGATCTATATCTTGATTGATTTTCTTTCATAGAATCATCTTCTATTGTCAACTTGTATCTTGTCACCATAGGTGTACCAAATGCTTTGAATCTTTCATACCGAACTTCTTCAGCAATTCCTTCACATACTTGGATTGAGATATAAAAATCCCATTATCTAACTGAGTAATTTTCAATCCCAAAAATAATTTCATCTCACCAATCATAGACATCAAATTCATTCTACATCTCATTAGCAAACTTCATGCACAAACCATCATCTCCTCCAAAAATGATATCATCAACAAAGACTTCAACAGTCAAATCTTTATTATGATCAATCTTGAAATATAGATTACTATCAACACCTTTGCTAAATCCAATCTTTAGAAAATACTTGTCCAATCTTTCATACCATGCTCTAGGGTCTTTCTTAAGTCCATATAGTGCTTTCTTTAACCGACACACCATATCTTCCTTATCAGTCAACTAGAATCCATCAAGTTGCTCAACATACACTTCTTCTTCCAATTCACTATTTAGAAAAGCTGATTTAACATCCATCTGATAAACTTTGTAGTTCTTGTGAGCAACATAGGCAAGAAATAATCTTATAGCTTCAATTCTAGCAATAGGGGCAAAATTATCTTCAAAATCAATTCCTTCCATCTGTGAATATCCTTTACATACTAGTATTTCTTTGTTTCTAACCACCTCACCTTACTCATTCAGTTTGTTTCTAAAAATCCATTTAGTTCCAATTACATTCTTATCCTTAGGTTTGGGAACAAGAATCCATGTATTATTCTTTTCAATTTGTTTTAACTCTTCTTTCATTGCTTCAACCCAATACTCATCTTTACATGCTTCTTTCACACTAGTAGGCTCAATTTTTGAAATCAAGCAATATTCTTCTACAATCTTTCTCCTAGTATGGACACCTTTGTTCTTATCACCTATAATATGATCTTCTAAATGATTCAATCTTACATACCTTAGAGTCTTCTTAGGATGCTCTTCAACTTCAGGCTCTTGTGTTCTTTCTTCTACTCTTCCACTAGTTTTTCCTTCTTCTTCATTCTCCCAATTGGTTTGCACTTGATTTGTAGTTTGAACTTGCTTTCCTTGGTTTGTACTATCATCCTGATCATCAGAGTCATATCCACAGGTTCTGGATGGTGTACCAAAGTCTTCATCAACCTTGACATTTGTACTTTCAACCATTTTCTTCAATCTATTATTGTAACACTGGTAGGCCTTTCTCTTAGTAGAATAACCTAGAAAGATACCTTCATCACTCCTAGCATCAAACTTTCCTATGTATTCATCTCTCTTAATATAACATTTGCTTCCAAATATCTTGAAATATTTAATAGTAGGCTTTTGACTAGTCCATAGCTCAAAAGGGGTCTTACCAGTATCACCTTTGATTTGTACATGGTTGAGTGTGTACACAACACTACTCATAGCTTCTCTCCAATAGATATGAGGAACATTTCCTTCTAGCATCATTGTTCTAGCAACATCTTCAATCGTTCTATTCTTTCTTTCCAAAACTCCATTTTGTTGAGGGGTCCATGGTGCAGATAATTGTCTGTTTATTCCATGTTCTTCACAAAAAGAATTAAATTCACTGAAAGTGAATTCACCACCTCTATTTGATCTTAGACATTTAACCTTCAAACCCGTCTCTGTCTCAATCATAGCTTTAAAGATCTTGAAATTTTCTATTGCTTCAGATTTCTCCCTTAAGAAAGTAACCCATACCATTCTAGAATAATCATCAATGAGTAACATGAAATACCTGTAACCTTGTAAACTTCTGACTTTAGAGGGACCACATAGATTAGTATGCACAAGCTCTAACAATTCATTTGAACAATTCTTTTTACTCCGAAATGAAATCCGGGTTTGCTTTCCCAACTGACATTCCTTGCATATTGCATTAGTAGGTTTCACCAACTTAGGTAGATCTCTCATAGCCTTAGTGGAACTTATCTTGACAATATTATCAAGGTTAACATGACACAATCTCTTATGCCACAACCAACTTTCATCAACTTGAGCAATCAAACAACTTTTACTTGCATCACTTAAGTGAAAGATATTACCTTTTTTTTTTGTACCTAATGCAATTTCGTTTCTGGAACTCAATATTATGCACTTTCCATCCTTGAACTGAAGGTTGTAACCCTTATCAATCATTTAACCAACACTCAAAAGATTATGATTCAATCCTTCCACATATAGGACATCATCAGTATTATGCTTACCATCAAGAGAAATGTATCCTCTTCCATGGATTACACTAGTTGTATTATCACCAAATCTCACAACACCATCATCATACTTTTCCAAGCTTACAAACTTACTTTTGTCTCTTGTCATATGATGTGAACATCCACTGTCAATCACCCATTCATCCTTCTCTTCAACTCGAGCAGCTAAGGCTTTCTCCACATTTGTACAACTAGCAGATTCAGTAGATACAAGATTATTTTCCTTGATAGCAATAAATACCCATTCATCATCACTTCTATTTCCTTTATTAGATTCATCATCTGTCACACCTTAATTAGCATCATAGTAACACTTCTTTTGAAATCTAGGCTTGTTATTTCTTGTTTTAGGAGCTCTTTCCAGAAACCTTGATGCAAAATGACCTATCTTATTGCAAGAAAAACATTTAAGAGGCAATTTTCCTTCATACTTACCTTTTCCTCTTGGCACTCTTTTGACAATAAGTGCTTCTAGCTCTTCTAGCTCTTTTTCTTCTTCTTCAATCTGTCTGATTTCATCCTCATACTTGAACATCTTTCTAGATGAACTCTCACCCGGATCATATCTTTGTCTATCTCTTCCAAAAGTAGTAGCCTTAAATGTAGATTCTACCTTAGGAAGGGCATCACCAAATTTACTCAACTCAAAAGTAGTCAGCTTACCAACCAATGTATCTCTGGTTATGTTTGTTACAGTCCGAAGCTCTTCAATAGCACTAGCTTTGACTTTGTAAGAATTAGGTAGGGATCTAAGAACTTTAGCAACAATCTTAGATTCATTTGTCTTTCCACCAACACATCTAATACCACACACAAGTTCATTCACTCTTTGCATGAAAGTATTAGTGTTTTCATTATCACCCATTCTTAACCTTTCGTATTTCCCTTTCAAATTCTACAACTTAGCAATCTTCACATTAGCATCACCTTCATACAAAGTTTCCAATTTTTTACAGATCTCATGAGCAGTCTTTAGATCCATAACATTTGTCATCTCAGAATCAATCAAAGCACTCAACAAAGCTTCCTTAGCCCGGATATTATACTCAACATCTATGATCTTAGAAGAAGTAGTAAGACCATTCTTTGGAATAATGTACATATTACTTGTAATGCTCTAGTAGGGTTCACCAATACATCTCAAATGGCACTCCATTCGAGTCTTCCACAAATAATAATTTGTTCCATCAAATATTGCACTATCCTTCTTGTAACTTGCCATCTTGGATCACCTTAATTTGTTAAAATTCTTCCAAGGAACCTTCTCTGATACCAATTGTTAGCAACACAAGGGAAGACAACTGAGAGGGGGGATGAATCAATTGTCACAAAAATACAAAACTTATTCAACTTATTAACCTTATTCACAGATCTGATCAATATTAATGAAAGCATGAATCAACAAAACATCAGAAATACTCATAACACCAATATTTTTTTCACGTGGAAACCCTCTTAGGCGAAAAACTACGGTGAAGGTCAATCCACAAGATTATACCCTGTTAAAAGTATAATGAAAATGAAATATGGGGAATGCACATGCATTCAGGCACACTACCTAGAGCTCACTACTCAATTACAAAGGAAGACACACTGTCATACAAAGAGATTCAGATTACAACCATCTCGATTTGAATTGAGAAAATAGCATCTGCTAATGCCTGATTATAGTTCCATTTAAGCACATAAACAATTACACACTTCTTCACACTCTGCTCTACCTTTGAATGATATTCTCATATACACACATAGAAGCACACTCTAGAATTCACTCGCACGCTTTTTCGCCCTCTTACACACTTCAATTTGAATAAAAAATCACTCTTATATATTCACAACAAGAAATTTCATCGCTACAAGTCGACCACAAAGAAATAATAAATTGAATATAATCGTCGACCCAAAAACATTAAATATTATCAATGCAAATCAACCAAGATTGGCCAAATCATAGTGAGGACCCAAATCAACATCTCCAACATGAAGACACTTTAATTAATTACTCCTCGAAGATCCACAACATGCTACAAACACCATGTTGGCAAAGAACAAGAAAAACATGAACACGCAAGAGAAAATTTGGGATTGCGAGCACAATGATCAATACGGATGTGTAACAAAGATAGAGAATGATCTAGAAACATCCACAAGAATTAAAAATCACAAGAGAGGAATCTGCAACAACTGAACTAACTAAAATAGCATTATCTTCAAACAAGAACACTGACTAAAGAAATAGAAAAACTGTCAGAATGAAAATCTTCATAACTTGATCAAGTCTTTACGCGGATCTCTGAAACTTGATGTGGATAAACTAGATATACTCAGAGAAAAAACCCTTTAGTCCACAACCTCTGATCATCAATGTACAGAACATGCTGACATACTGAACTTCACTTTACCACTGATAACCTGCAACTCATTCCTTTACAATTTTCTCAATATCCTTGACATATACAACTTCAAATGAATTAATGCTAATAGTGTTGACATCAATGACAACAACATATTAGAAACACAACCACAACATCCAACACAACCCTATCTGGTCAAGCACAGACTAAATTTCACCAACATCTAGTACTAATGTCACAAGAACAAGTGGATGCAATTGTAGCAGTTTGTCATAAAATGAATGTATTTGACGAATGGATTGAGTATTGGGTGAGGCAAGGAGAATAATTTATTATAGATGAAATAGGGAAGTATAATGAAGCATACCATTGGTCTGAGAAATCCAGAAGATTTAAAAGTGAATGCAGGGTTCACCAGGAATAGATTGATGTTGAAAGGTGAAATGTTGAAATTCTCTGGTGTATGGTGAACCAAAAGGTTGCTTGCACAATCTCCTAGAAGACCTTTCACTGCCTCCTTCCTAGAACCTGCTACCAATGGGTTCTTGTTGAGCTTAGATGAATATCCTAGTCCTACTCCAACTCTTCTCAAAGAGTTCTCCACTTGTGCTTTACCTTTGGAAGACCAACACCTCCTTTGAAACTGGTTACTCTCTCTTGGACTTAGAAGAATCTAAGTGCCAACTTCATCATCTTGCTTGAACTGCTTGCAAGGGTGTTAGAAACTCTGTTTCCTTGCATTTCACCACCAATGGAATACATCTTGGAGGGTCTTTAATCTTCAATCTACCCGATCTCAAGATTTTGCCTTGAAGAGGCCTAATCCTTGTAGCCCTTACCAGTCACTTTTCTACTTTTCTTGGTTAAACTCTCCAAACAACCTAACAATTAAATGGCACTTCCTAACACCCTTTTCAGTCCTTTAAAACATTCACTGGGTTTTAGACCCCTATCTCATCCGTACAGTGGATTCCTATAATCAAGGGCAAATAGGCTAATTAGGCCTAATTCCTAGGGTTTCAGGGATTTCTTGCTGATTTCTCACACCAGTGGATTGTTCAAGCCTCAATCCTTTTCAACATGTTAAAATGTGACTAAGACTTACCTGAAACCGTACTGTTTCTGTACAGTAGTTCCTTCCCCTACCTAAGTTCTCAACTTTTCTCTATCAAACTCCTAACCAGACTATCCTAGCTTGCCTAGGGTTTGATCTTCAAAATTCTTGCTCCATTCCCTACATTCCCTACTGCTAAATATATACAAGTGTCTGGATCCCCTGTCATTTCAATCTAGTCTCAGGGTGATCCCGTGGTTGGATTTTATGGGGGAGCCATTTTAAAACTGACTACTCAAAGCAAAGTTTACAAACCCTCTAGAAGCTAACTTATGAATTCAAAACAACAACTCTACTCTAAGAAGCCTGATTACAAAATGGAAAATGCTCAAGATTACTGGATGTACACAAATCTAAAAGCTAATCAACACTTCTAATTCTTCTACAAGCACTGTCACTTAAGAACACACGGTATACACAGGAAATGCAGATTTTTTTATTCACACCAAAAACAAAACTTGATTACAATGCCTTCTAACTACTTTCCACGAGTCATTACCTTTACATAGATGCCTTCTCCATCTTTCAAGGGAAGTTGCTTGACTCCACATCCCTGATTTCAAGGGAATCCAATATCACTAAGTTGCATGCAATTCCACAACTGTTGTCATGCAACTTTTCAACAACATTTTGCAACTTATCACTATGTCATGATCCTAAATCTTAGGACCTCTAACACCTTGATCTCGAGCCAACAACTCCCTTAATTGTCTCTTAGCATCTTCTAACAATGACCATGTGGTTATAACACATTTAATACCCTACATTCCAACATAAGTTGTCTAGAGCTAAATAAAGAAACATTTAACAACAATGATTAACTAATGATGACTTTAGTCCTAGTGACTAACTCACCACACACAACCAAGACCTTCTAAGGTCCAAAGCAAACACACTGATACCCTAATTTGGCTAAGATCAGGTACAAGCCAAAATTGATGACAAACAAAAATGGAGGTCAGCCTAGGTGCTCCTGCACCATCCTCCCCAAAATAGAAGATTTCAATCCACCCTTGGATTGAGCAAGTTGAGATCAATGCCCAACTTCTTGATCTCTGCCTCCTTGATCCACACTGCATCAGCATCAGGTTGGCCATGCCTCTTAATCAAATGTTCTTTGTATTCTTTGGTTCTAGTCCTCTTATAGACCCTGGTATCCAATATCTTGTCAGCTTGTTTGACTGTAGTGGAGGGAAGTTTGAGTTCTTCCACATCTTGGATGACTTCATGGAGGGTCTGATCCATGTTTGGTGGTGGTCCTTTGTAGTGAACTAGATCTGCAATGTTAAAAATAGGGAACAGTCCACTGTCATCTAGTAGTTGCACCTTAAATGCATTGTTTCCATATTTCTCCAAGAGAGGATAGGTACCTATCCTCTTCATTTGCAACTTATGAGGAACTCCTTTCTGTAGTCTAGACTTGTTCAAATGCACCATGACTAAGTCTCCAACATTGAATTGAACTTCTTTCCTATGCTCATCCACCTTGGTCTTATGTTTCACGGTGTTTTCTGCCAATGTCTTTTTGACTGTATCATGGATCTCCTGCATTGCATAGGCAAAATCATTAGCATATCCACTTCCCTTGACTCCATCCTTCAACTCTCTCAGCTCATAGACACCTCTAGGATGTAGTCCATAGACAATTTCAAAGGGACTCTTCCCTATTGATCTGTTGACAGTATCATTATAGGCATATTCATCTTTCCCAATCAATTGATCCCATTATTGACCATACTCCTTGGTCAAGCATCTTAAGAGGTTTCCAAGTGTCCTATTCACAACTTTGGTCTAACCATCAGTTTGGGGATGGTATGCAGATCCAAAGGATAAATTAGTGCCCATTCTTTGCCAAAGAGTCTTCCAAAAATGACTCATGAACTTAGTGTCTCTATCTGATACAATGCTGATTGGTAATCCATGAATCCTTACTATCTCTTTGAAGAAAAGAGAGGCTATTTGACTGGCATCATTGGTTGTTTTGCATGGCACAAAGTGAGCCATTTTGCTGAATCTGTCTACAACCACATAAACACTGTCCATGCCTTGCCTTGTCTTGGGTAACCCAACTACAAAGTCCATACTCAAGCATTCCCATGGCCTAGTAGGGATAGGCAATGGTTGGTATAGGCCTGCATTTGAAGAAGTACCTTTGGCCTTTTAACACACTACACAACTCTCCACATACCTCCTGACATCTAGGTTCATCCTTGGACAATAGTAAAACCTTTGGACAAGTTCTTGAGTTTTGGTGATCCCAAAATGACCACTCAATGCACCATTATGCTTTTCTTGTATCAAGTTCTTTCTAATAGAACCTCTAGGAACACATAGTTGATTCCCTTTAAACAAAAGATCACTTTGCAAAGTATATTCAACATATTTGTTATGAAAATTATTCTTGTACTATGCACATACGTTATAAATATCTACAAAATCTTCATCATCTACATATAGATCTTTGAAATGATCTATCCCCATGCTCTTCAACTGAATTTCTTAAATGGTGAGGACTCTTCTTCTCAAGGCATCTGCCACCTTGTTGAGAGATCCTTTCTTATGCCTGATATTGAAGGTGTAAGCTTGCAAGTACTCCACCCATTTCATGTGTCTATGACTCAACTTCTCTTGTGAATTTAGGAAACTAAGTGCTTGGTTGTCTGAATACACTATGAATTCCTTGGGAAGCAAGTAGTGCCTCCATTTTCTTAAATCCTGGACCAATGCATACATTTCAAGGTCATAAGAAGAATAATTCTTCTTGGCTTCACTTAACTTCTCTAAATGAAAAGCCACCGGTCTGCCCTCTTGACTGAGAACAACTCCAATAGCCACATTGCTTGCATCACACTCAATGGTGAATAGCTTCTCAAAACTTGGTAACACCAAAACAGGTTGGGTAGCTATCTTTTCCTTCAGCAACTCAAAAATTTTGTTAGCTTGATCATTCCATACAAACTTAGTCTTCATTCCTCTTTTAATGGTATCCAACATAGGAGTACAAATAGCACTAAACTGTCTTATGAATTTCCTATAGTATTGAGCAAGACCATGGAAGCTTCTTACCTCTGTTGCTATCTTTGGAGTAGGCCAATTAAGGATGGCTTCCACTTTGTTGTTGTCCATCTTCAAGTTGCCATGTGATAGCACAAATCCAAGGTACACCAGCTCTGTTTTGATGAACTCACACTTTTCTAAGTTGATCATCAACTTCTCCTCCTGTAGCTTCTTGAAAACCAACTCTAAATGTTGGAGGTGCTCTTCTCTTGTTCTACTATAGATGAGTATATCATCAAGATACACCACTACAAATTTGCCAATGTAGTCTTTGAGGATTTCATTCATGAGTCTCATGAATGTGGAGGGGGCATTAGATAGTCCAAATAGCATAACTAGCCACTCATAGAGACCCTTATTGTTTTTGAAAGCTGTTTTCCACTCATCTCCCTCATGTATCCTAATTTGGTGATAACCACTTTTTAAATCTATCTTGGTATAGTACCTAGCTTCACCTAGACAATCCATGAGATCTTCAATCCTAGGGATAGGGAACCTATACCTGATGGTTATCTTGTTTATTGCCCTGGAATCAGTACAAAGCCTCCATTCTCCTCCCTTTTTTAGGTGCTAAGACAGTGGGTACTGCACATGGACTAATGCTTTTCCTAATGAGACCTTGGTTTAGAAGTTCTTGAATCTGCCTAGCTATTTCCTCATTTTGTTGAGGTGTCATCTTGTAAGCTACTTTGTTTGGTAGGGTAGCTCCTGGTATCAAATCTATCCTATGAATTATGGCTCTCTTAGGGGGTAATGTTGCTGGTTGACCACTACTTACAATGCCTTCATAGGTCTGCAACAATTTCTGTATCTCCTTAGGTAGCTCTTGCTTTTCAGCTGCTTTCTCTTTGCTCACCTCTCTTGGCTTTATCATAACTACATAACCAACTCCTTCTCCTTCTTTCATGACCTCTAAGAACTCTTTTTCACCAACCATGAGTAGTTTAGAACCTACTGTCTGCACCTCTGTATCTTCTAGCAAAGACTGAATTTTGAAGGTTAGCTTATCTTTCTTGAAAGTATAGGAGTTATTTGCTCCATCATGCACAGCTTGGCAGTCAAATTTCCTTGGTCTACCTAGGAGCAAGTGACATGCATCCATAGTTAACACATCACACAAAACTTTGTCCTTGTACCTACCAATTGAGAACTCCACCCATGCTTGTTCATTCACCAAGACATGTTGACCTTTATTGAGCCATGTGACCTTGTAAGGATTGTTGTGGGGTATCCTTGTCAACTTTAGCTTGCTGACTGCCTCCTCTGACACAATATTATTAGTAGAACCTGAGTCAATGATGACTCTACACACTTTCCCCATCATCTTGCACTTTATCCTAAACAAGGACCTCCTTTGGCTTGGTTCTTCTTTCACCAGCTCCTTGATCAAAGTTCTCCTCATCATGAGGTTCTCACCTTCCTCTGAATTCAATGGCACTTCAGGATGTTTATCTACTGTAGTTGTCTCATCATGAACCAGGTTAGTTCTCTTATCTCCTCCATGAGAAGTACTACCTTTCTCTGGACATCTATAGGCCAGGTGTCCCAATTGATTGCAGTGGTAACATTTCATATTGGTGAAATAGTTACCTCTTCCTTGTCCACCACTTCTTCCTCTGGAGCTGGAGCCTCTTCCTCTACCACCTCTACTAGAGCTTCCTTCTTGCTGCTCAGAGTATTTGACTTCTCCTTGGGCCCTTGGTTCTAAACTTCTTCCACCAAAACCACCTCTTTGTCCTTTGTTGTCTTTCCCTTTACCTCTACTTTTGGGGTTTTGCTCTTGCTTATTTTTTCCTTTCTCCTCTACCTTTAAGGCCATTTGATAGCATTGGCAGACTGTTTTGAAGTTCACTAGGCTCATATCTTCTTGGATAGACCACTTAAGCCCATTCAAGTACCTTGCTAGCTTGATGCTTTCATCTTCAACCACCTTTGATCTTAGGCACAATTTTTGAAACTCCTCGATGTATGTTTGAACATCCATATCTTTTTTCCTAAGATTGTGTCTTCTCCTATGCAACTGAACTTCATAATCATCAGGTAGATAGGTCTGCCTTATCTTAGTTACCATTCCTCTCCATGAAACTATGGGACCTTTACCTTCTTTCTCTCTTTCATCTTGTACAAATTTCCACCATGTGAAAGTTGTTCCTCTCAACCTTGACTTGGCCACCTTTACCTTTTAGGCCTCTGTTATACCATCACATTCAAAGTGATTTTCTATGCTTTCAATCCAGTCTACAACTGAATCAGGGTCCATTTGTCCACTGAATAGTGGCACTCCTTCCAAAGCTTTACCACTTAAGGCCTGCAATTCCTTCAAGAAGGGTTCTTCAACAAGAATAGGGTCAGGCTTTGGAGCTTCCTCCTCCAAGTCCTCTTCTTTTTCCTTTGCTTCCTACTCTTCCTTCTGCTCTATCTTGTCTTTCACTTTATCTGCTGTTTCTTGGACTTCATCGAAGAGCTTCTCCATTCGAGATAACCTTTCTCTTAGCCTCTGGTTATCCTCCTCTTGCTCTTCTACCTTTTTAGCTAACTCAACATTAGTCACCATGGTTCTTTCCTCTGGTGTGTTCTCTCCTACTGACTCAGTGGGTTGCAACATCAATCACAAGCCTTGATCAAACATTGATCTGATACCAATATAGTGTATGGTGAACCAAAAGGTTGCTTGCACAATCTCCTAGAAGACCTTTCACTGCCTCCTTCCTAGAACTTGCTACCAATGGGTTCTTGTTGAGCTTAGATGACTATCCTAGTCCTACTCCAACTCTTCTCAAAGAGTTCTCCACTTGTGCTTTACCTTTGGAAGACCAACACCTCCTTTGAAACTGGTTACTCTCTCTTGGACTTAGAAGAATCTAAGTGCCAACTTCATCATCTTGCTTGAACTACTTGCACGTGTGTTAGAAACTCTATTTCCTTGCATTTCACCACTAATGGAATACATCTTGGAGGGTCTTTAATCTTCAATCTACCCGATCTCAAGATTTTGCCTTGAAGAGGCCTAATCCTTATAGCCCTTACTAGTCACTTTTCTGCTTTTCTTGGTTAAAATCTCCAAACAACCTAACAATTAAATGGCACTTCCTAACACCCTTTTCAGTCCTTTAAAACATTCACTGGGTTTCAGACCCCTATCTCATCCATACAGTGGATTCCTATAATCAAGGGAAAATGGGCTAATTAGGCCTAATTCCTAGGGTTTCAAGGATTTCTTACTGATTTCTCACACCAGTGGATTGTTCAAGCCTCAATCCTTTTCAACATGTCAAAATGTGACTAAGACCTACCTGAAATCGTACTGTTTCCGTACAGTAGTTCCTTCCCTTGCCTAAGTTCTCAACTTTTCTCTATCAAACTCCTAACTGGATTGTCCTAGCTCGCCTAGGGTTTGATCTTCAAAATTCTTGCTCCATTCACTACACTCCCTACTGCTAAATACATACAAGTGTCTAGCTCCCCTGTCATTTTAATCCAGTCTCAGGGTGATCTTGTGGTTGGATTTTATGGGGGAGCCATTTTAAAACTGACTACTCAAAGCAAAGTTTACAAACCCTCTAGAAGCTAACTTATGAATTCAAAACAACAACTCTACTCTAAGAAACTTGATTACAAAATGGAAAATTCTCAAGATTATTGTATGTACACAAATCTAAAAGCTAATCAACACTTCTAATTCTTCTACAAGCACTGTCACTTAAGAACACACGGTATACACAGGAAATGCAGATTTTTTTATTCACACCAAAAATAAAACTTGATTACAATGCCTTCTAACTGCTTTCCACAAGTCATTACCTTTACATAGATGCCTTCTCCATCTTTCAAGGGAAGTTGCTCGAATCCACATCCCTGATTTCAAGGGAATCCAATATCACTAAGTTGCATGCAATTCCACAACTATTGTCATGCAACTTTTCAACAACATTTTGCAACTTATCACTATGTCATGATCCTAAATCTTAGGACCTCTAACACCTTGATCTGGAGCCAACAATTCCCTTAACTGTCTCTTGGCATCTTCTAACAACGACCATGTGGTTATAACACATTTAATACCCTACATTCCAACATAAGCTATCTAGAGCTAAATAAAGAAACATTTAACAACAATGATTAACTAATGATGACTTTAGTCCTAGTGACTAACTCACCACACACAACCAAGACCTTCTAAGGTCCAAAGCAAACACACCGATACCCTAATTTGGCTAAGATCAGATACAAGCCAAAATTGATGACAAACAAAAATGGAGGTCAGCCTAGGTGCTCCTACACCATTCTCATACAAATGGATGTCCAAGAATTAATACAAAGAAATATAATTTCAAAGTATGAAGTTCCATTGCCAGAAAAATGGAAGAAATAGTTAAAATGGGAAGGTGACATGTTGATACAATGTATAGAAGGATTTAAAAAGGTCGGCATGGAATGTATAAAATTTCTTGATAAAGATCAAGACTTTATTGAAATGTTAGCACGTCAAGGTTGTGATCCCCAAATGCTAGGACATGAGGGTAAATAATCTAAAGCCTTCAAGGAATGGATTGAAAGGATAAATAGAGACCCTATTCAATTATTAACTTGGGAGGTCATTGATGAGATAATATAGTGCAGTAACACCATAGCTAGATATGAAACAAACAAAGTGCAAAGGAATGCTAGTATACTCCAAGTATCAGAAGAATACACTAGGTTTAAGCTCACTTGGAAGGAAATACAAGGGATTTAAAAAGAAAATATGCATCAAAAATTGAATTCTTTTTGAGAATATCAATTGAGGAAAGGTGAAGAAAAGATCGCAGAGCTCGAGCCCTAAATTATGAAAGGAAGTACTTGATACCGAATATCGGAGGTGTCACAGAAATATTTTTTGGTTACATTTGAGTTTTACAGGTTGTTCCTAGTCCTAGTAGATGTTTCCCATCCGATATTCTAAAGGATGCTAATATCCTTGATTTATGTGAAGTATTGTGTACCAAAGTTTGAAAGTGAAAAGTGTTGCTGCTGAGGAAGTCAAAGCTTTGAATTCATCTAGAATATTCTTATGACAGTTGGCTTATGCCACGTGCTACATTTTGATTTTCTATTTCTAATTCTCTAGATAAACTTTAAGTTTAAACTCTTGGGGCATTGTTCCTATAAAAGGTCATTTACTAGTTTATTTTTGTTTTAAGTTCAAAATTTGTGGATGTCAGAAGAGCCAAAACTTCTTTAAGTTTTGTTCTTTTTTCCTATTTTTTGAATCATTCCAATCTAAAAACTTGTATGAAAATAGATGTTAATCAATATCAAAGCCAATTTGATAGCTACCTATCTCATGAATCTTTGTATTTGGTTTTGTTAGTTTAGCTGAACAAGACTATGTGTTGTGCCATTTAATGGTGCATATAGAACCTACTCGGTGTCTAAACTAAAACCCTTCTCTTTAAAAGCTCACACCATTTTATATGTAGCTATGAAGAAATTTAGTGAAGTATAAAGTGGTTTTCTTTTATTTGGTTAATTATTTGCAGCATGTGTGGAGAATAACCGAGAGAAATTTTAGTTTTCAAATTTTTTATGTTTTATTTTAGAATATATGTTTAAATTCTAGAAAATGTTTCAAAAAATAGATGAATGAAATGAAATTTATTGAAAATATTTCATTTTCTATGAAATTTTTGAATGCTTAAAGGTAAATCTACTTAAGTGATAGAAAAATTGTTGATATTCATGAAGTATTATTTCAAATCTTTCAATTTCATGATGTTATTTTATGATTGAATTGGAAATCTTGTGTAAAACACTTATGATTATTAAATAAACGAGAAACAACCATATTCCCTTTGAGATTAAAAGCAATATCACATCATACCCTAAAGTGAACCTAGTACTATCAAGACCTGACTACTAGAGACTTGGGATTGAACTAAGCCAACCTTATCCTATCATATGGATCCCCAAGGTTGCCTTTGGATACGTCTTTCAAGAAGGATAGGCTCTTCGTGATTTGTCTGTGAAGAATTTATTCACCCTATTGCTACAAGTAACATCGTCATCGACAAGAACTAGCACTAGAAGGAGGGCCTCATTGTTGTTCTTTTGGTCTCATTAGGTTTTCAACTGGATTTCGCTAGAGTCACTAGATCTCAATCTAGTGATCCTCGTGTGACTTTAGTCAAACTTAGTAGTAGAACTTCATCTAGACCTCAAAAGTCTAGAAGTGTAAGTGTGAGTTCATAGAATCTGATTGTTGTTGTACCACCATTGCTCCCCATAGCGATGAACTTCTTTAATGTAGAGTCATCGATTCAATTTTTCATGTACAATGATTTATCAAAAAATCCTGATAAGTTGTGTCCCAAATATTATCTCCACAAATATGCAGAAGAACATATTAGTATCTTTAAGGATACATTTTTAGAGCAAGGATTCAGCATGAAGTTGTCATATTTAGGTTGTTTCCTTACACCTTAAGTGATGAAATTTACCAATGGTATATCAACCTACCTCACAACTCTATCAGATCATGGCAAGATATGGAAAGTCAATTTTTTTCCAAATTTAGAACACCAACTGACCCTGCTTTGTTATATCATGAATTTTCTCAAATCAAGAGGTTCGAAGGAGAACCTATATAACTACTTTTAATGATAGGTTACAAAGGCTTATTCTAGGCTGCAAGCACCTTATGTAGTAGATAATTTGTCTACTATTGCATTTTATTATACAACAATAGATTCTCTAACTCCTATGTTTGTAAAATGAAGGGAAAATCCTCCTACTACTTTACCTGAAGCCTATATCAAAGTTGTAAGTGTAAATATAGAAATGAAACACCTTGGAATGGATCATCTACAAATGGCAGAAATGGATTGAATAATTATCCTACCCTGAGCATAAATGGAGTCCCTTTAAATCATCCCATGACTCCTAATGTTTATCCTTTAGTGGTCCAAAATGGGACATTTCCTCAAAATACTTCCTTTCAACTAGGAAATAGTCAAGATTTAGTCCCTCACCCTGGTCCAGCTATCACGAAGCTGCATCCTAACAGAATTTTTTTTCTCAAAAACTTAGAAAAATCAGAATGTCAAAATTTCAGAGGAAAAGGAAGACATGAAAGAAATTACAACTCAACTCAAAAGGTTAACCACAAAGGTTACACAATTAAGAAATCAAAACTTTTATGCTCAAAACAACAATCAAAATTCACAAAATCAGATGTATAATGCTCCTAGACCACCTAGACCTTGGAATACACAACTGAATAATGGAGGAGTGTCAACACCTTTAGATAACACTAATCCTACTAACGAAAGATCAACGTCAAAAGTGAATTTAGTTGATCTTGTGATGAATAATTGGTATAGAATTCATACTACAAATGATCATGTTGAAGTAGACTAGTCACAGTTTAGACATCATTTTAGCTGCTACACATTATAATGAATAGTGTGAATCTCATCCTCCTAAGGAAAATGAGTTGGTTCCAATAGGATATGATTTTTCTTTAGTTATTGAAATTCATGAATGCGTCAAACCACCTGTTGTTGTCACAAGTTACATTATGATGAATTCATGAATTGCTTCAGACATCATTTTAGCTGCTACACATTATAATGAATAGTGTGAATCTCATCCTCCTAAGGAAAATGAGTTGGTTCCAATAGGATATGATTTTTTTTTAGTTATTGAAATTCATGAATGCGTCAAACCACCTGTTGTTGTCACAAGTTACACTTGTGAATATGAGGGATAAAATTCAACTATGACTCTGGAAACTTATACATTTCCCTATCAAGATGAAAATGAACCTCAGGAAGAAGAAGAAATTCATGCTTTTCAATAGTGTCAAAAAGGACATAATTATAACCTGAGAAGTAACACCAACAGTGGAAGTAAATTCAACAGTCTATTAACTATGTTGATCCTGCCTAATAACTTTAATACTCTACCTAATGATAAATCAAATAATAACCTAGGGTTACCTAAGGTAACCTCTCATTAAAATTCATCAAATGCTTCAAGAAGCGAAAAGATAGATTCTGTTGACCAAAACAATTTGACTAGATATTTAGAAAAAGAAATAAAAAAGCTAAAGATTAGCCTTTCTTTATCATAATTTCTGAAACCACCTGTGATCAAGAAATATTTCTTAAATACTCTAGTAGATCTTCCAAAAGAAGGAAAATTTAAGGAATCTCAGGTGAAAGATAATTAGGCTAAGGTGAAATATAAGAACATCATTCCTATAGGAGATGCACAAGTATCCTTTTACAAAGGAAAATTAGAATCTCCACCATTTTTCCTCATGCTGAGAATATTTGGTAAGAACCTTCATAATTGTTTAGTAGACTCTAGAGCATCTACTAATGTAATGCCTTTGTCCATATGTCAAACACTAGGGTTAACTCTAGAAATTTCTTTAAAGAAAGTTACTCAACTCGATAAAATGGAAGTAAATGTAATTGGAGAGTTAACTAATATTCACATGCAACTAGCATCAGATCCCAAAATTCAATATTACTTAGATATTCAAGTTGTTGGGATACCTAATACCTATTGTACGTTATTGAGCAGGGATTGGTCTAAAAATTTGAATGGATATATAGCTACTGATTTCTCACGTATATGGTTACCATGGAAAGGAGTTCCTAATCAAATCAAAATCAAAAGAGAACCACGCATGAAATACATGATCATTGATTATGATGAGAAAAATGAATTTCTATATATTGATGTAGAACTAGGAGTTTATAAAATATGAAGTTTAGGAGTTAAAATAGAAGAAGTATTTACATGTAATGCTAAAAAACCTAATTAGCTAACTCCTAGAACAAATGTTTTAATTGAATCAAATTTTGATTCTTCTAAATAAGAAAATAGTCCTTATGATAAATTTTGGAAGAGTATTGTTACAGAAGCTCAAAAGAGCGATAAAATTGAAATTTCACTAAAAATTTTGTTGTTGCAGGATTGGTGCAAGTTACATAATGTTGCACATTCATAAGACAGTTGCATGATGTGCCTAGAAATAATTCATAAAATTGAGAACCAGTACTTTCTAGAACATGACAAGATTAAAAGGTCTGAACCAAAAGTGCATAAAGATAGAATCCATGTTACACAAACTGGAAAGACTAATTCAATGATACCGAATAATGGTAAATTACAAGCTACAGATGATCAAGGCTGGATTCTTAAATTTGATGGATCCAAATCAAAAAAAGGAATTGGAATTAGAGTTGAAATCATCAACCTACAAGGTAAATCCTTTCTTGTTGCATACCGGTTACAATTTCAATGTACTAACAATGTGGTAGAATATGAAGCCATTATACATGGCCTGATCCTCGCAATCAAGAAGAAAGTCAAAATTCTTAAGGTGTTCAATGATTTTGAATTAGTAGTTAGACAAGTTTGAAAATAGTATATATGTCACTACAAGTGATTGTCCAATTATCGACACAGAGTATGGGATTTGATAGAAGATTTCAACACATTCAACATCACTCATATCCCAAGAAAATTTAATCAAATAGTCGATGCTTTGGCTACTACTGCCAGTGCTCTAGAACCCCTAGATGCCTCTGATTTCAAGAGATTCACAATTGAGTTGGTGCAACTACCCTTGGTTCCCGAAAATGTTACTAATTTGTAGGTGTTCAAAGATGAATAGCATATACTAGAATTCATCACTAATTTTGGTATTTTCGAAGCACAAATAATTGAAGAGATGGATCGCCTTGATGGTGAATTTCAAGATGAAGTATTAGCTTAAGTCAAATAATAATATTTTGAATGAATAATTGAGTTAAAACAACTATTTGACATTGATCATATAGTTAGACAAAAATATTTACCTCAAAGTGATGGAGGACAATCTAAATTATACAATTTGCATACTAAAGAGGATCCTAAGAATGTGCTAATAGGAAAGGTCTGCATTGAGGAAGAGAAGAAAAATATTGCTTAGGCACTTAAAGATTACTGGAAGGTTATAACTCATCCCAGTTAGGTGGAGTATCTTCCACAACAACCTATTTTCTCTTTATCTCCCTATCCAACTACTCTGAGATAGTAGATTCCAACTGCACTTATCTTTCTTTCTCCTCCTCTTGTTGATCTTTAGGCGCTTCCTCATTCAAACTCTACTTCTCAAGAGTTTCAACTGTCATGCTCTCCTTTTCTTCAACATGCTCCTCTTTCTGCTTAGGTGATGCAATGTTTTCAGCTTCTTCTCTTGGAGGTGATTTGACCTCTTCAGTCATAACCGGTGACTCTACATATGCAACCAAGGGAGACTGCATTACCTTTTCAACTTCAGCCTCTGCACTATAAAGGTCACCTTCATGAAATTCCTCCCCTTCAGTGTCTGGATGATCTTCAGCTTTCTCAGACTCACTTGGTTTACTTTGAGCTTCATGGACAGAAGGAACATCATCATGTTGCTCCTTATGAGAAATAACTAGAGGAAGGTCCGTTTTAGGCACAATATCCTTGGGAGGAGTCCTAGACCTCCTTGTGTACACCTGTGCCTTCTCTTCTGAGCTCTCTACATTTACCACCGGTGGGGTAACTTCATCTTCTCCTACCTTGGAGCTTTCCTTCTGTGAAAATCATATGACTCTTCTCCTTTTGGGCACAAGAACATCAACCTCAGGACCTTGCTTTTCAATTTCTTTCTATTCAGACTTCTTAGTCCTTGATCTTTTCTTAGCAATTGGTTTTCTCTGCTTTTCTGTTTCTTGGACTTCTTCCTCTTGAACACCTTTTATCTTGATTTTAAAAGGAGAATCAATCTTACCTTTTCCCTTAGGATCCTGCTCAGTTGACTCTTAAGAAGTGGAATGAGTGTCCAAATCTCCCATTAAATCATAAGTGCACTGCACACCTTCATTTCCCAACTCCCATAGTTTATGCTTCAGCCACATTCTAGTGAACTTGGTGACTGGATCCATCAACTGCTTTAGTTTTGTCTTCTCTTCCTCTAGCCAATCTACATCACCAATTTTCCTATCCTTTACTACCTCGTAAGCATGACCTTGAATCAGGTCTCCATCATCTTTAAGTTGATCAGGAACTACCTTCACATTATATAGTTGGACTGATTTAACTGGCAGTTAAGAAAACTTCTTCTTCTTGACCTCATATTCATCACTACAATTGTCCCAGTAGTCCTCCAAATCAACCTTATGGCTATACTCTCTACTGGACTTCTTATGGGATTCACCTGTTATATCAAATCTCGACCGCTTGGAATGAAAGGACAATCCAAGAGTGCTCATCTCCTCCTCTGAAGCTTGGGCAGAAATAATGGAAGGACATGCCTCTCCAATGCCAATCCTCAAAGGGAAGTCTCCACCAAAACCAGTCTTATTTTTGTCCCTTTTGACAATAGCATCAAAGTCACATATCTGTCAAGTGACTTCCAGAAGTATGATATGATCCATGGGATACCTTGGAAGCATGTATGGAGCCCTTTGACAGCCATCAATGCGAATGTATGAGAAGGTTGGGAACTGAATGAACCAAGCACCATATTTCTTAATTAGCTCCTTAGCTTGGTCTAAAATCCTCACATGCTCTGCTCCCTAAAGTAATTTGGTGATATGCATGGTGAATGCATCATTCAGCCTCCTGTAGCTCGAGCTTCCCAAATGCAACTGAGGGTACACCTCATAGATAATATCATGTCCAAAGACACCCTTGGTACTTAATCCCCTGTATGGATGGAATCTTGCAAGTGCATAGACCAAGTAGAAAGTCATTGTGAAGGTTTTTGTCTACAACACATTGGACAACTACTCATGAATCACTCTAATAATGACACCTACCCAATGGTAATCAGTCTTTTCCTATTCCATTCTCACAATCACATGGCACATCCAATTCTCAAACATGCCAGCATTCTTCAATCCAACCACCCTGCTGAGAAGAGTGATGGCATCATAATACTCCAAAAAAAATTCCTTGAATAATTGTTTAGGCAATTTGGAATAGTGAGACTTGGGCTTCTCCAACCAGGAATTGATAAGTTGTTGAGATTTAACAGTCTGTTCTTCAAAGTATTCTTGAGCTTCTTTCATATTGAAATCCACCACATGAGATCTATCTGGCATATCAAAAGTCTGAGCAATGGAAACAGGGTTGAGATTCGCCACAATCCTCCCTTGAGGACCAATTATCCTTTGTGTATCACTGTCATAGTTCCTGGCACAATCAAGGACCAACGCATAACACTGCACCGTGGATGGGAAACTAGCTACATGGGCCAATCCTGATTCTAACATCCTCTTAGCCACCAGAGGAAGATCCTGTGCTGCCATTTTTCCTTTGAACTCCTCATAGTCCCATAGTCCAACATTGGTATCAGTTACCTTTGACCAGATAGAAGTGATCTTACTCTTTGGAATCTTTCTCTTAATGTCCATCTTTATTCTTTATTCCTTGGATATGGAAGATACCTCCATGTCACCCTTAGCCTTTCTAGCTGCTACCTTGCTAGATTCAGCTTGCACTTGACAAAGGAAAGATAATAAAGATCACACCAACAAAGGTTAACCAATCAAAATCATCATTAAATCATATTAAACCTCATATAGAATGATCATGTTAAACTTCAGGTTTTAGGACCATCTACGGAATCCAAGCCAGGAAGGAATTTCAGAGAATTCTGGGCCAGATAGATTCTAGTGGAATAATCATGAAAACACCTATTAGCAATTCAATCCGATCATTATTAATCAATAAACAGCATGTGAGATCTAAATATAGCATGAAATAATCATAAAATGCATGGTCATCCATTAACACATCATGCTATTTCAAATTCCTTCATATTTCATCAAATTCTGGGAAAATCTGCCAGGGATGGATTTCCGCAAAGGTAGAGACACTTTGCAAATTTTAGAAAAAACAAGGAGCCAAGGATTCTGGGAAAATCTGGAGTCGACGAAAATCCACTGATAAGGTAAAACTCTGAAAGTATGTAGATTCTGGGAAATCGAAGGAGATCGGGAAAATCCGCTAGAGCCAGAAAATCTGCCAGAGACGAAAAATCCCGGACTGAAGACAAAACCCAAACTTTGACATGAGATGATGTCCTTTCCCAAACCGATGGATTGATTATAAATTTCAAGAATGTAGACCTTAAACAAGTTTGGTATGGGCCTTCTAAAGATTTTCTTAGAATTCTAGGCCAATTTGAAAGCATACTAAAGATAAATGGTGATGCCCTAAATCCAACTCTACAAATCCACCATGAACGCACAGGAAATCTCAGGATTTAGGAATTTCAACTACTAATTCCTTACTAGGGTTCACTCACAACTTCTCAAGCATGACTCCTCACAATGCAAAGAAACAAACAATCACAGAAACTACTTGGGAAGCTAGAAATTAAACCATATCACACAACCCTAGCAATGAAATGATCAAACATTCAAGAATTCGAACCCCAAAACTCTATAACATCAAATCATTATCCACAATCATCAATTAAAAGCAAGCCAATCAAATACATACCATTGTGAAGTGGAAATTGATCTCAGAAATAGCAAATGTGAATTTAATGGTGTCCACAAAGAACAGTGGCAGGAATGCACTAGAAATTGCCACTTAAATCGAACAATTCAAACTCAACGCCTCAAATCCAATCAAAAAATCTCAAGAACAAACTCCTCAGTTCAATTGACAACAAACAACAAAGCATAATGGCATAAAATACCTCAAAGATCGGTTAAATACATCGTCCAAAGCTCATATGAAAACATTAAATGCAGCCGAGAAGACAGCCAGGGAAAAACCAGGAACCCGACGAGAGGACGGAATTCAAAAAAATCTGGCCCACACGGAATTCCACGAAGACTAAAAATCTCTGAACTAGAGTGCTCAGCTGAAGTCTGAGTAGGATCTGGGAAAATCCAACTAGGGTGGAAAGTCCTGAACTAGGGTAAAAACCCGAAATTCACCCACAACTTAATATTTTCAATGAATAACTTAGGGGAATCACTTAGGCAATCAAAATAAACATTTAAGCATGTTCCAAATCAAAATGAAACCTCAAAATGAAAGGGCCAAGACACCGAAACCGAAGCAAAAGAGGGTCCCTACCTTCAGCGGGGCGTGTGTGTGAAAACTGCACAAGTATGACAAGGATCAGGGGGACTGGGGTCCAGAAGATTGTGGTGCACATGGTATAATGATTATTAAAACCAACAACATTCCTAAGGGAATTGTAGCACTAGAGAGAATCTTTGATTCTGATCCTTGTGCTCATGAAAAATTTCCTACTGATATTGAGGGAGGAAAGTATGAATCATACAACTTGGTAGATTCGGGCCCAAAGAGAAATATATTCATTGGAAAAACTTGCTTGAAGCACATTCAAGAAAAAATCTTGAGAGTACTGAAAGTAGATATTGCAAAAATTTCTTAGGGGTATGAATATTTGAAAACCTTTGATACTTCAATAATAATGCACACCATCCCTTTGAAACCTAAAGTAAATCCATTCCATTAGAAGCAACGTCCAATTAATGCTCTAATTGAACCTATGATCCTCAAAGAGGTGCAGAAATTACTGTCAGCAAGGATCATTTTTCAGTAAGATATTCAACCTGGGTTGCAAATATGGTACCTATTTGTAAAATGAATGGGGAAATCAGATTGTGTGTCAACTTCAGAAACCTCAATAAATCTTCAAAAAAAGATAACTACCTGCTTCCTCCTCTTGACAAGGTGTTGCAGATAGTTAACAACTTGCAGATGATGTCATTCCTGGATGGCTATTCAGGATATAATCAAGTGTTGGCTAACTATGAGGACAGAATGAAAATTACTTTCACTACTACGTGGGGGACATTTTCCTACCAAAGGATTCCATTTGGTCTCATTAACACTGGAGCCACCTTTTAGCATGTGATGGATGTTGCATTTAAAGATCTGGTAGGTAAATGTATTATCATTTACATGGACGATTTGACTGCATTTTCTAAAAATAGGGAAGACCACGCTACTGACTTGTCAAAGGTCCTTCAAAAATGTATAAGCTATGGTGTATTCCTCAACCCGAAGAACTGTGTGTTCAGGGTTTCAGAAGGGAAATTATTGGGTCACATAATATCAGAAATGGGGGTTTCAATCAACCCAAACAGAGTGGAATTGATCTTGAAACTAACCATGCCTAACAACAAAAAGGAAATGAGGTCTTTCTTCGGAAAGATAAACTTCGTAAGAAAATTCATAACTGAGTTCACAGAAATTGTAAAACCCCTCAATCAAATGATGAAGAAAGATGCAAAGATTGAATGGAGTAATGAGGCCAAGGCTTCCTTCTCACAAATCAAACAGTCTATCTCAGATGCACCTGTCTTAACCAATCCTAACTATTTAATTCCTTTTTACATTTATTCTTTCGCATCTAATTATTCATGTGCTATGGTTTTAACATAGTGGAAAGACGAAGGGGATGAATGGCCCATAGCTTTTATGAGTTTCCCCTTCAAGAATTTTGAGATTAGATACTCTCCATTGAAGAAGCAGGATTTTGCATTGGTAAGAGCCATTAAGAAATTCTGGAATTACATTCTACGTAGTCAGATCACAACCATACTTCTCGACCCTACATAGTACCACTGAACATGCCTGTCTTGTAGTAGTATTTGCTACTCAAAAACTAAGGAACTATATGCTAAACCATCAAACTATGTTGATTGCCAAAATAGATCCTCTGAAATATCTTCTAAGCAAAGCAGCATTAACAGGGCAACTGGCCAAATGGGTTATGATACTTAGTGAGTATGATATCTAGTATGTAGAGAGAAAGGCTATTAAAGAACAAGTCATTGTTGATCAGTTAGTCGACGCACCAATACAAGAAGATCACCCATTAGTTGCAAACTTTGCTGATGAGTTTATATTAACAATTGACACAAACATAACATGGAAACTATACTTTGATGGCTCACATACAAACCATGGCTCAGGGGCTGGTATACTATTTATCACACCACAGGGTGATTCCATCCCTAAGTCATTTAGGATTGCATTCCCATGTACTAACAACATAGCAAAGTATGAAGCTCTAGTGACAGGGTTACGCATGGCAGTCAAGTGGAAAATTAAGAACCTATAGGTATATGGCGATTCTCAACTAGTAATCAAATAGATAAATGATGATTATGAGACTAAGTATGAGAATCTTGCTCCATACAAATGCATGGAAAATAGTTTTAAGGAGTACTTTGACAAGGCTGAATTTCATCAGATACCTCATGTTCTAAACAGGGCAGCAGAAACTATGGCTACAATTGCATCACTTCTAGATATTCCTAGCAATGTGCCTAAGTTTGAGTTCTTAGTAGAACATCTTTTCATCCTGGCCTACAATATTCTAGATTTTGAGATGGTATGTGACATTGTTGGTCCTGATTCCCCATGGTACAAAGAAATATATGACTACCTCCATGTTGAAACCATACCCCATGTCCTTTCAAATAACCAACGTAGGACATTCCTCCGCAAGTCAGCCAAATACACCATCATCAGAGACACCTTATATGGACGCGCCTTAGATAATACCCTACTGAGATGTCTCAATTCTGATGAAGCACAAGCAACCTTGCATGGCGTGCATGATGGTATATGTGGTTCCCATTCTAGCGGTCCTACCTTAGCTAATAAGATTATGCAATTGGGTTACTATTGGCCTACTATGGAAAAGGACGCATATGTCTTTGTAAAGAAATGTCGCCAATGTCAAGTTCATAGAGACTTGATACATGCATCAGCACAGGATCTCCATCCCATAACGTCACCATGGCCCTTCACCCAATGGGGACTCGACCTCATAGGTAAGATCCATCCCACATCATCCAATGGCCACAAGTTCATCATCACTGCCATCGAGTATTTTATGAAGTGAATTGAGGCTATTCCCATGACATACATTACCGGCACACAGATCTCTAAGTTTATCCTGAACTATATCATCTATCGGTATGGTGTCCCCTAGTCCATAATCACAGATAATGGCCGCCCATTTAAGAACCAAGAAGTCTACCATATTTATGACGAATTTCATATTGAACGTCACTTTTCCACTCCATATTACCCACAAGGTAATGGCCAAGCAGAGGCATCTAAAAAAACTATCATTAGAATCCTTAAAAAGACTATCAATGATGTTGGCCACGATTGGTATTTACAGCTTAATCTTGCCTTATGGGCTTATCGCACAAGCATCCGTACTCCTACTGGTGCCACTCCATATTCACTAGTATTTGGTTTTGAAGCCATTCTTCCTATCTTCCCTGAGGGTATCCTTGAAGGGCACATTGATGATGAAGAGTATCGACTATCGAGACTTCATGAGCTAGAATTCTTAGATGAGCAAAGACAGAAGGCACTAGACCATCTCCAAGCATATCAAAATCACCTTCATCGTAGCTATGACAAGAAGGTCTTCAACAGAAACTTTGACATTGGTGACCTAGTCTTAATGGAGAACCCAAAGAATCAAGTAGTCAGAGAGAAACTGAGAAAGTTTGAACCTAACTAGTTAGGACCTTATATTATTACAAAAGCCTTTGGATCAGGAGCATATCAACTCTCTACTCCTGAAGGGGAACCATTTTCCTCACCAATCAACAGTCTTCATTTGAAGAAGTTCTATGCATAGCTTCTAAGGGCCTTGTCTTAATTAGCAAAAATACAAAAAAATCAAAAAATCAAAAAAATCATTACCTAGGTGAAAACCTGGCAAACAAGCATCTTGGTAACATCAAAAAAATCCAAAAATCCAAAAAATAGTGAGGAGAAATAATTTTTCCATTAGTTAAAACCACTTCGGTGGCGCTTTAGATAAGTACCATGGTGAAAACCTAGAAAACAGGTGTCATGTGTAGTTGACTCTACTCCTTTGTCTACTATTATTCTAATCTAGCTTCCCTACACATAGTCCACATCCCTATACATTGTCCACATCCCTGTACATATCCCTTATCCATGTACATACTATCTATCCCTATACATATGACTTATCTTTTTGTCCATCACTTGTACATACCATCCATAATAAGTGGTAGTCTTTCCCATAACTTGGAATGATTGACATCGAGTACATTTCATATCCCCCATTTTATCCTATTCATAATCAATCGGTCTTATACTCGACTGGGGGAAAACACTTGACGTGCTCCATATTGGTTCTTACATTGGTTGTGTTGAAGACATAAAACCATACAAAAATCCAAAAACATTACAAAATGACCTGAGAAAACACAAAAACATCAGAAAAATTCAAAAAGACCAAAAAAATCAAAACATGTCTAAAATCCAAAAACAAAGTCAAAGTCAGTCGCACTTGTCAGTCTTTGTTGTTTGTCGAACTATGTTGCCTCTGCGACTAGACGTAGGCAAGGCCATCTGTCGATGTGCCTCTGAGGCATTAGGTCAATCCGTTTAGGTTTGTCTGTATAAAATCATGACTCAATCCATATGTCTATATGACAAGGTCATTGGTCATGTCAAACTATGAGGTATCTGTGTGTATAACGTAGGCAAGGCCATCAAGTGATGAGCCCCGGAGGCCGCACTAGGTCAATCCATTAAGGTTCATCACATGCACTACCACACACGTATGTTATCTTCATACAAATCAAGCTTATTATAGTCATTCTTGTCAGTCAAAGTCAAGTCAAACTATGAGGTCTCTGCATGTATAACATAGGCAAGGCCATCAAGCGATGAGCCCCCAACGCCACACTAGGTCAGTCCTTTAGGGTTCGTCGTCACACATAGTCAATCGCCAGCACATCATGTCAAGTCATGCATCAATTTGGTGAACAATTCAGCAATGTCTCTAAGTCAAATCAAACAAATTTCCAAAGAAACAACCAAAACAGATCAACTAATATATGCTATAGGAGGTGTCCTTCTTGGAAACAGACATCATCAAAACAATCAACCTGTGTCTTATTCAAGATGATTCCTTTCTGAATACTAATATCAACAAAACAATCAACTTATGTCTTATATAGGATGAGTCCTTCCTACATATTGACATTGTAAAACAATCAACATAGCCTTACACAGGTTATCACATCAACGACATCATACTCAACGTCTTATACGATACATGTCTTTCTAAAACCAAGCTTTGTCATGCCTTATACAGATAGTCATAACATCGAAACCAGACTCAAAGTCTTATCCGGTATGTGTATCTCCTGAAATCGGGCTCTATCAATCAATCCTTTTATCAATCAAAACAAATCAAACAAACATATCAAGTTTTGGAAAATATTTTACTAGCTTTTGACTTTATGGCTTATTTATCTTATCATTTCATTTGACTTTATGATGGGAATTATGTTACTAGCTTTCTCAAGGATGTCCCATGAAGGTTTAGAGAAGCAATGATGTATCACAATTCTATTTTCTTTAACTATTGTTTGTTGACTATCTTTTATTTTATGATTGGAATCTTGTTACTAGCTTTCTCAAGGATGTCCCATGAAGGATTTAGAGAAGCAACAATGTATCAGAATTCTTTTTTCTTTGACTATTGTCTGTCAACTGTCTTTTAAATTTGATTTTGAGTCATGTTACTTGTTTCCTCAAGGATTTCCCATGAAGGATTTAGAGTGATGATGTCTCATGACCTATCTTTTATTTTGTTTGTTGTCTATGGTTTGTCTTGACAAAAAGACTGGGGCAACCATGCCTTTAGTATGAGTTACGACAATCCTTGTCTGCATTTTTCTATTGTTAGCAAGTGGATGACCTTGCACACCTTGATCTATGTCATATCATGGTGTTTTTCTCCATTTGTATTAGTCCCGCCCAATGATGATAAGTGCAATGCCTTTAGTGATACAACGAAACATCAAAGATTACTAATACTAACATCTGTCTCATTTATTTTATTATTCATCTTTCTTTTCACACTAAAATTTCTTCTTTTCTACATCTTCACCACCTTTATCTATTTTCCTCTATCCTTTTGTCCTTTATCTTCTATTTCTCTCATCGATTTTGAGAACACACTCATGTTCTTTGAACCTACATATCCTTTCGAGGGGGCATACCACTACCTCCTCGTCGTATCTCTCATCCTACTTTTACTAGGGCATATTTTTTATCAATTTTCTTTGACACAACACCGAAATGACATTGTATCAAAGAGGGGAAAATGTAGACACTGAAATATGGTCTAAGCCTGCGACTTCAATATTCTTCATAATTCGTATTTCTATGGTCATGATTAAATAATGTCAATTATTTAATTTTTTTTTGAAGTCTTCATTTCTTCTATTAATTAAATAATATTAATTATTTAATTGATTCATATTTTCTTTATTCTATTTGATTAATTAAATAAATGCTTTTTATTTAATTATGTTACTAATTAACCTTATTCTTCTTTTCAAATTGAATAAATTCTTATTTAATTTACCCTTTATCATATGTCAACTATAATTAAATATATCCTTTATTTATTTAATTATTCATTTAATCCCTTCATCACTTAGTTAAATAAATCTTATTTATTTAATTATTCTTCAAATATCAAATCTTGAATTAAATGAATTATTTAATTCATAAATTCTATTTTAACGCATTCTTCTATAGTTAGATAATTGTATAAGTTATCTAAGTATTCACTCTTGCTCGACTTGAGATCTATTTAAATCAGTCAGTTAACTCTTGATTTAATCTCTAAGTGGATTTCACAAGTAATCTCTTTGTCATATCATTCAGTCATCTAGTTCTAACTCGATTGCATGTACACGCATATTAATTAAATATTTCTATTTAATTAATTAAATCTTGTGTGTGCATTCGAACAAAGAGTTGCTTTAATCCATCTTTATATTTTTCATGCAAAGACTATTCCTTTGTTTTCGAATACCAAACTCGAATATTAAATCATTTATTTAATCTTTATTTCTATTTCTAGTTTTTATCACTCATGTCACTACTAACAGTTATCATAATGCATGTCTAATCTTTCGATCTCAACCGTCTGTCAATCTTTCGATCCTGACCTGTTTGAATGATCAATTTTCTATAAATTGATCTGTCTTTCGTCATTCCAATCTCTCCTGAAATCTTATGACATTTGGAAGCATATCTATTATTTGAATCTTCAATGTTTTGCTAAATCACTATCATAGGCTATACTTGCACAAGAGAAATCTGAGGGAAATTATACTACAACGACAAAATGGAGAAGGGCAATCGAGGTTATACATGGAATTACGTAGATATTGGGTGAGATTGTTCAGTTTATTTATGTTTTAGCTTTCCTTTGTTCTTTGTTGTTTATCTTAGATTGCATTAGAGTTTAGATTGCATTATTGTGTGCCTTTAACCTTTCTTCTGCATTTTCTAGATGTTACACATATTACAATATAAAAATAGACTTTTGTCTTTTTCCCTATTTCGTCCTTTAGTCTATTTTTTCTTTTAGCTACTTCTAGTCCTTTTGAATATTTTAGCAAGTATTCATCATCAATTAGAGGCTTTCTAGCCTCCTTTTGTGTTGTAGAATACTCTACAATCTTTTCGATCATGGCTAGTAGCTTCTTATCTTCTGTGAGCTTGCTCTTGAAGATTTGGAAGGTCATTCTCTTAAGTCCTTCCCTCATCTAATCACGGAGTCCAATGTACTTCAGCTCTACCTTGATGATCTGTTTGAACTTGGTGAAGGCTTTGGCAGAAAAATCCATAAAGCCTGGCAATAAAACATTAATGGTTCCCTGCTTCATTTTCTAGTGAAATTTTTGCTTCATCTTTTTTGGATCTAATTCTAGGGAGGGCATTTCATAACTGGTCATTAGCTTTAAGTAATCACCACACTCAACCTGATGAGCAATGATCCACTCATAGTTATCTTCTAACTCCCTCAAGGCTCTCTCTAAAACTTCCTTTCTATGATCAAAATTCATCAACCATGTATCAAGTAGCCAATGATCCTCCTTGAGCAGCTCCAACTCCTTTTCCCATATGTTCTGAGAGAGCTTGAGGATGCTCTCCAACTTTGGATATGTGATCCTATACAACTTTGGTAACTATTTCCAGGTATCTATCATTTCCTTGGCATCCATCTACAAGTTCTGGAAGTCATTACGCAATCTAGCTGCTCGGAGAATGCCCATGTCACCATTGTAGATTACCTTGTTGAACCAATCTGAGGTAGACTTCATCCAGCTCTTCATTTGTTCCTTTTTTTTACCTCTTCCTTAGATAGGAGAGTAGGTGCACACGATTTCGCCAGGGTTTCTTCTTCTGTTGAAGTCCATTATTGAATGTAGGTGGTCAGCTCTACTACTTGTGCTTTCAATTCCTCCTTCATGGACTGATCTGTGTTCATTTGTTACAAAATTATGGAGATGAACCCTTGGAATTCATTGATCTTCTAGTCTAAGGTGGTGGGGCCTGGGTTGATAATGGATATATGATAGTCTTGACCTTGGATGTTGCTAGCATCTTTGTCCACAGTGTGAGTGGCTATCTACAACATTTAGGGCCCAAAGGCATCAACAATGATGTGGGGTCTAATTTTTGGCTTCTTATCCTTTTGAGTCCTTGTATGAGCTCTATCCACAATCACCTCTAACCTGGACTTGGGATCAATAACCATTGGAATCTTCTTCTTTAACTGTTGCTCCAGCCATGCGGGGACTTTTGTTTGTTGCTTTGGTGATTCATGATCACCTTCCCCTTCCTTTTCCTTTTGAGATTCATCCTCTTCATCACTAGGAGCCTCTTAGTCATTCTTTTCCTTCTCGTCTAAGTTCTCTCCTTGTACAACTTTCCCTTTATCTTCTTTATGTTCACCCACAATATCCTTTGGGGACTTAACACTTTTCTCTTCTATCTTCTTTTCCTCTTTATTTGTTTATTCCTCCCTTTTCGTAGGCATTCCTTTTGACATCAAGCCCTTATCTTAGCTAGTTTGTGGATGTTCTTCAATAATTTCCACATCATCATATGTACCCACTTTCCCTTCTTCATAGTAATGCTCCTCTAGGCATGTCTCTTAATTTTTGTGTTCTCAAGGCAGCTCTTCATCTAGATCCTAATCAGACGTTTCAACTTCATAATGTTCATCAAGCAAATCATTGCTTTCACCTTCAGAATTTTGTTGTCCCTCTTCATCAAAAGCTACCTTGTCAATATTTTGACTCAATTTTCCCTCAGGGTGCTCAAAATAATCATCCTTGTTTGAATCCTCCAATTCTTCAGTAACATTCTTTGTGGCTCCCCTAGTTTGCTCCTTGTTGCTCCTCTCCATTTCCTCTGAAATCTACATTGTTGCTTCCATATTTGGTGGTTCAGTTGGTGGTGGAGGGAGAGACAAAGTGGCAGCAAGTTGTTCCATTAACTCCTAGACCTTGGGGTCAAGGATTACCCTAGAGAGCTCAGTGGGTACATTTTTCATATAGGCTACAAAGGCATGCGGTAGAGTGGGTGGTTCCATGGTAGTCGTTAGCAGGGAAGGGGGTAAAGTGGAGAGATTAGATAGTGGGGGAAGGAGTGAGGAGGAAGATAGTGGGGAAGTATTGGAAGAGGAAGAGTCCAGCACCATCACTGGGGAAGTTGGCAAGGTGGATGTGAGGTGGAAAGAGATGTCCACGATGGGCGATGATGTGACTGGAAAAGCCTTAGAAGTGGAAGTTGGTGGAGTGGTGGTACCAACAACAATAGATGAAGGAATGAAAGGGGTGGG
>VDFB02049217.1:160281300-160332646 GCA_007258455.2 Sequoia sempervirens | reverse complement strand
GGTTTTCCCTCTATAGTGTAGTGTTATGAATTGGTCCTTGAGTGTGCCAGACATTATGATAGTGATACACAGAGAATAATTGGCCCTCAAAGGAGGATTGTGGCAAACTTAAACCCTATTTCCATAGATCAGACTTTTGACATGCCTGATAGGTCCTACGTGGTGGCATTCAACATGGAGGCAACTAAGAATTACTATGAAGAAGAGACTGTTAAGTCACAATAGCTCATCAATTCCTAGCTAGAGAAGCCCAAGTCTCATTATTCTAAACTGTCTAAACAACTATTCAGAGCTAAGTTCAAAAGCAGTATTATGATGTCATCACTCTTCTTAGCAGGGTGGTTGGATTAAAGAGTGCAGGTATGTTTGAGAATTGGATGAGCCATGCTATTATGAGGATGGAACAAGAAAAGATAAACTATCATTGGGTAGGTGTTATAAGTAGAGTGATTCATGAGCAATTGTCCAATGTGCTGTAAACCAAAACCTTCACAATGACCTTGTACTTAGTCTATGCACTTGCAAGATTTCATCCATACAAGGGATTAAGTACCAAGGGTGTCTTTGGGTAGGATGTTATTTAAGAGGTTTACCCTCAGTTTCACTTAGGGAGCTTGAGCTACAGAAGGGTGAATGATGCATTCACCATGCATATGACTACATTTCTTCAGGGTGTAGAACATATGAGAATTTCAGACCAAGCCAAGGAGCTCATCAAGAAATATGGTGCTTGGTTCATTTAGTTCCCAACCTTTTCATACAACCAGGTTGATGGTTTTCAAAGGGATCCATACAGGCTTCCAAGGTATCCCACTGATCATATCTTACTTTTGGAAGTCACTAGATAGATATGTGACTTTGATGCTATTGTTAAAAGAGACAAACATAAGATTGGTTTCGGCGGAGACTTCCCTTTGAGGATAGGCACTGGAGAGGCATGTCCTTCCATTATTTTAGCTTAGGCTTCAGAGGAGGAGATGAGTACTCTTGGTTTATCTTTCCATTCCAAGAGGTCTAGATTTGATATAACAGGTGAAGCACAAAAGAAGGCCAATAGAGAATATAGCCATAAAGTTGAGTTGGAAGACTACTCGACCAACTACAGTGATGAATATGAGGTAAGGAAGAATAATTTTTCCCGACTTCCAGTTGAATTAGTCTGGTTATATAATGTGAAGGAATTTCATGATCAACTCAAGGATGATGGCAACCTAATTCAGGGCCATGCTTATGAGGAAATTAAGGACATGCCAATTGGTGTGTGGATTGGCTAGAAGAAGAAAAGACAAAATTAAGGCAGTTGATGGATCCAGTCACCAAGTACACCAAGATGTGGCTAAAGCATAAAATATGGGAGTTGAAAATTGAAGGTGTCTAGTGCACCTATGATTTGATGGTAGATTTGGACCCTCACTTCACTTCTGAGGAATCAATTGAGCAAAGATCCTAAAGGTAAAGGCAAGGTGGACTCCCCTTTCAAGATCAAAATCAAAGATATTCACATGGAGAAAGCTCGGGAAGCAGAAAAACTGAGAAATCCCATTGCTAAGAAAAGAGGGCATACTTCGAAGGTTAAGAAATTTGGAGTAGAGGAGGTTGAAAAGCAGAGTCCTGATGTTGTTGTTCCTATGCCTAAAAGAAGGAGAATAATAAGATTGTCACAAAAGGCAGGTTCTAAGGATGGAAAGGAAGTTAATCCACCTATGGTAAATGTAGAGAGTTCAGAAGAAAAGACATAGGTGTACACAAGGCAGTCAAGGACTCCTTATCCTAAAGATAGTGTGACCAAAGCAGATCCTCCTCTAGTTACTTCTCATGAGGAGCAGCATGATGATTTTCTTTCTTCCCATGAAGCTCAAAATGATGAACCGGGTGATTCCAAGGAAATTGAAGGTCACCAAGATATGAAAGGAGAGAAATTTCATGAGGGTGAGCTTTATAATGTTGAGGCCGAAGTAGAAAAGGTGATGCAGTCTCCCTTGGTTGCATATGAGGGCTCACTAGTTAGAACTAAAGGAGTTAAATCTCCTCATAGAGAGGAAGTATCCGAAAAGGTTCCATCACCTGAGCACAAGGGGGAACATGTTTTAGAAAAGGAGGACAAGGCTGAAGAAATTCCTAAGAAGCAGAAGTTGAAGGAAGAAGCGCCTAAAGATCAATAGGAGGAAGTAGGACAGAGTAAAATACAATTGGAGTCCGCTGTTCTGAATTGGTTGGACAATGAAATAGAGAGAAAGCAGGTTGTTGTAGAGGACACCCCACCCAATTGGGATGATTTACTAGAAAAGATAGGAAAAGATAAAGGAAAAAAGAAGGCTAGGGTCATTTCAAAGATTGAGAGAGATGAGGCAAGCAATAGGGTGGTTCACATTGCAACTCCTACTCCAGATAATAACAGAGATGATGTAACTACAAAAGATCACAACCTACAGACTATCAATTTAGGGCCCACTTCCATTGAGCAAGACATTGAATATTATCAGGTTTCTAGTGCAGTCATCTTGGGTAGATTGAGGAAAGAAATAAAGACTAAATAGGAGATGGAGAAGGAGATTGATGGACTCAATAAATGTTTGGAAGATCTGATGAAACCCTTGCAATCTATTGGCTCCTCTTCGTCTACTACAAATCTCCTAGCCCAAGAGACTATCACTGAGCTAGAAAGAATGAAGGCTTCCACTCTTGCTATAGCGAATTGGCTACAAGGGTTGCGAACTAAAGGAAATGATGCTATCAGGGACATTCTCTCATCTAGGAAAGATGCTATGATGGCAATTGATCATTTGAAGGAGGTATTAGCTCAAGATAAGGAAGATGTGGACCTCTTGTTACAGAAGACTAAAACCATCATGGAGTATACCAAAGACAAGATTGTAAGTGATGGAATTCTCCCTTCCTCCAAAGCTGTTGAACCTTGGGAGTGGTTTGAGGCTTTGCAAATTAGGCAGAAGGTTTTGAAGAAGATATACAAGTAGAGGAGGAAAATTGAGGATACCCTAACTGGTTTTTATAATGGATGCATTGCTTTATTTGAGATAATGACAGGGAGAAGGAAGATTGCACCTAACTATTTGAGTTTGGAGCAGTTGAGAAAGTGGTGGCATGATGTTTATGGTCTAGTTAGCGATGATCCTTTTACTAAACATCGATTAGATGATGCGGCCACCTACACTGTTGTCATTGATACATATCTAACATATAAGGTTGAGTGGGATAAATCGGTGAAACAATCAAGGGAAGATATTACATCAATTGAGAGCCAACTTAAGGTTTTGCCTTCACCACCTATGGCCAACTTGGATAAGGTGCTTTTGAAGGTGCATGAAATGCTGGATCAAAATAAAGACAAAGGGGAAAGTAGTTAATGATGTGCTACATCGAGATTTGTGCTTCCCTATTATTTTGCATGCATTGGTCCGAGCTGCATTGGAGATCCCAGGCCAACCTGGATGAAGTTCATGCATTTAATGCATATTTTATCTCATTTTGAATTTCTCTTGGCCAACTTGTTGTGGCTAATTATTGTTGTAAAACCCTAACTAGGCTGGCATATCTTGTGTGGTCTCTATTAATATGGAATTTTTCCTCATTTGTAAGGGCTAGAAATAGACATAGATGAATAGAGAGATAGCTAGTATAGAAGCAAATTAAGTAGAGCAAGAGTTAGCAAGTAGTTGTTCTCAAGCAAATATTGTAATAGAAAGCTAGAATTGTTGCTACAGTGGATAATTTGATGCAAGTAATGACATTGTGATTTGGTGCCATACTTGTGTTCCTCTTATCTTGCATGGTTCTTGTTATTCTATCTTTAGAATTGCTTTGAGGAAAATGGATATTTAGAGTTAAATTTGATTCAATGATGTTTATGATTTGATATTTGAAGTGTTGCAGCAATCCTTGGTCCATACTTTTCGCAACCAACTGATTGTTAGTTGCTTTGCAAAGTTAGCCTGGACTTTATATTCATTGTGCTTAGTTCAATTGTGAGGGTTTATTCATTTCAATTGCAATAGGGTTGTCTGAATGAATGTTCATGATCTAAAAATCTTAACACCTTAGAAGATTGCACTATTTCTATAAGATTGTAGATCCATCTGGGTCAAGTAGAAATCAATTTTTGAGGGATTGGTCCATTTTGAGTGTTTTTCATTTGCATTGTTAATCTTAGAAGTAGCATTAATCTAGAAATCTCTTTGAAACCCTTATATCTTTTGTCATTTCTTTATCATTGGGTTAGATTTAGGATTGAAGTATCATCATATTGCTAGATCTGATAATTAGAGATTTAGTATTTTGCTTGTAGTAAGGTCCCATTGTGATTACCAACTTTTTCACATTTATAACTAAGTTGTTTATGCATTGTCAAGACCTTACATTAGAGACCTTGGGGTTATCTCTTAAGGCTTGCTGATAGAGATTTACCTTTCAAGAGAGGTAGGATATTATATTCTATCTAAGTTGTTGCTTTGCAGAAAACATCATCAACACTAATTCCCTTTTGTTTATCCTCTAACTTCTCAGCTCCTAGGTTTAATTGGACATTTCTTCTATACCTCGGTCCAAAACCAGGGCATTGGTCAATTAGATATTGGTTTAAATGCCTAGTATCTAGCTTCTTCCTTTTAGTTTTGGACATTTCTGATGTACTTTCCATTGATTTATAGGATGATGTAAACTCTACTTTGTGTTTATTATTTAACTGGTGTGAATAGAATGAATTCAATTCAAAATTGTTTACTTACTTGAGCTGGCCGCATCCCCTCTGGTTCTTTATGTCAACAGTCACCACTGGACTCCTCATCTCCTTTCTCCCTGAGTAAAAGAAAATTTCTTAAGATATAACAAAGAATATTTCCTATCTATAACTTGCTCGACTCTAGTTCATAAAAGATGAATGATGTCAACTTTCATGTCACTGTTGTTATTTTGAATATCAATCATTGATTTTCTTTTCATTGCCACAAATTTCTTCCTTTGAGTTGTCATTGTCTTTTCATTTTAGCTGAGTTTAATGCTTTCATTGCATTAAAATGACTAATTCCATACCCTGCTGATCTTCATTTCTCCCCTGATAAATGCTAGGTTTTTTAATCTTTTAGGACTTCGGAGGGATCCCTCATGGCTTCATACTAATATCACCATGTCTTCTTGAAATTGTCTTTGTAAGTGGTTTCTTTGATGTTATTTTATGTTCATAAATTTACGGAGGCACTAAATGTTATCGCTTCATCGATAAGACCGGTATCCTTATCTTCCAATATGCATCCTTCCCTCTGATGGAATCTTTGGTTTATTTTTTGACTTCTATCTTTTAGGGATTTTGAAGGGACTGATTCTTGACTTTCATTGATATAGATCCCTCTCTTCGATATTTATCTAGTGAATATGTTGCTTTTGGTTTTCAAGAAGACTAGGAACCAGTTGCTCCAATAAAATAGAATCCTTTCACACCTCTTTTGACTTTCTTTTATTTCCTTTCATAATAAAGGCTATTACTTTATAAAAGAGACAAGTTTGCTTGTCCCGTCGATATGCATGGTTCTTTTCGATAAATTCTTCCCCTTTTTGCTATGTTGAAGGGACTCATAAATTACTCATCCCAACTTCCCAAAGCATCTCCAATTGTCAGTTCAAGTTTTGTTCATTCAATTTTTCATTATCACTTCGACACGTTCTTGAGTCATGTCTAAGAGATTTTTTTCTATTTCCTAAATGTTGAAGTGTAATTACCTTGTGAGTTGTACCAAAGTGATATTATACTCCTTGTTAATAACTATATCAAGTTGTTGAAGAGACCAAAAATACTACCCCTTGATGCATCCAAGTGCCTTCGATAATATTTTGATTGGATTGTCGAAAGGATACAAAAATAGGTTTCCTTGACATGGTATATTCTCTTTGAAAATTTTCACATTGCTTTGATCCATCACTTCTTCGAAGAGACCCTGAAATGAGCCTAGACAATGTGATGTAGTCTCAACGACATGCCTTATTTCTTATGTGGGTAGGATGAAGAATGCAAATTTATTAAGATGATGGCTAGAGGGCGGGTAGATGGAATATTTTTAATGACGAAATTAAAAATGGCAGGTTAGGAAATGGGGTATTTTGGCAAAGAAATGGATTTTTGGGGAAAATTTAAGGCTAATTTTTAGTCCTAATAGTGACTCTGGTTGGGGATGAATGACTATGAGGTTGCTGCAAGAATCCAAAAGTAATCTCTGGGATGTAGACTGAGGGAGGGGATGGTGGAAAAATAAAAATAAAAATCCTAATCTACTATGCATGGAAAGTAATAATTTCAAGAGAAGAAATACTTCAGGAATTGCCCATGCACTAGCAACTCCTATTCTTCACCGATCATATTTTGTATATAGTAAGAGTCCTCGCCACATTTACCAATAATGATAAATGGGCCCAACCACAATGCTTCAAATTTCCCATGCTTCCCTTTATCTTGGCTTCTTCCATTCCACATAAGAACCATGTCATCAACCTTGAATTATCTATCTCTTTCTTTCTTGTCAAACAAATGCTTCATTTGTGATTATATCTTCTCATTTTTCTCCTGGGCTTGAGTCTTGATCTCATCCAACTCAGCCAATTGTTCTATCCTTTCTTCTATAGGCTCATGGATGTCTATATCTTCTTGCAAGATGAACTTGTAGATTGATAAAAGGTTATGTATTGGAAGCCTAGGTTGAGCTCCATACATCAGGTCAAATGGAGATTTTCCAGTGGCCTTTTTCACAGTAATCCTATCTACCCATAGAGCCAATGTCAGTTTGGAATCCCATGCCATTTTGTTGTTATCCAACATCCTCTTGATTATTTTTATAATACTTCTATTACTAGATTCTGCATGCCCATGTGCTTGAGGATAGTATGGTGAATCATATGAAATTATTATACCATAGGAGTCACAAAATGCCTTCAGTTAATCCGATCTAAAGCACATACCATTATTTGTGATGAGCTTTATGAGTACACCAAATCTGGTAATGATGTTCTATAACATGAAATTTATCACCACTTTTCTAGTGGTCTATTTCATTGGAACTGCCTCTATCCATTTCTTAAAATAATCAGTGGCCACCAAGATCCATCTGTGTCCACCACTAGACCTTTTTTTAATCTCTCCTATAAAATCAATTCCCCATTGATGAAAAGAGGCTTCAATTTGCATTGGTCTCAATGGGAGCCCCCCCTGATTATTCAATTTTCTAGAAATTTTTTGGCACTCTTCACATTTCCTTACATATCTGTGGGCATCATTGAAGAATTTAGGCTAGTAGTAGCCTACTCTTAATATATTTTGGGAAATGGTTTTTGCTAAGAAGTGACCTCCAAACACACCTTTGTACATCTCTTTTAAGATATATTCTGCTTACGCCTCATCCAAGCATAGCAATAAGTACCATCCTTATCCTTCCAATTTAGGTCTCCATTCATAAAGACATATTTCAATGCTTGGAGTTTTAAGTTCTTTTTCTAATTTTCATTTAAACCTTTAGGAAATTTCATATGTTTAAGATGGTATGCTATGTTGGTGTACCATTGTGTATGCTCAATACTTGATACCCAATTTTATTTTTCTTCCATGTTGCAAACTTGTTATGCTTCTAAATTGGACTCAACCATCAATTTTACTAGTCCTTGCCCCCTTACTAGCTTGGTAATTTGAATATTAATATTAAACTCTTGGATATGGTTGATCCATCGACATCTTCTTCCAGTCGCCTTTGTTTGAGAAAAAACATCCTTCACTGTAGCATTTGGTACATATGCTATTACTTCTTTGCCTACCAAGTAAGGCATAAATGCTTTAACTTCCTTTACCAATGGATAAGATTTCTTCTTAGTAATGTCATATTTTAGTGCTTCCCCCTAGAGTGATTTACTAAAGAATGATATTGGTTGTTCATTTCCTTCATTATTCTTTTGTAGCATTACAGCCACTACTGTATGAAATGATGCAAAGGAGAATATCTAAAATGGTTTGTCAAAGTCTAGAGACTTCAATACAGGTTCTTCCTTGATTTCTCTCTTGATTGACACAAATGCATCAATTGCTTCTCTTGTATAGTCAACCTTTGAACCTTTCTTCAACATTTGTGAGATTGGTTTTACAATCTTTGCAAAGTTTGAGATAAATCTCCTGACAAAATTAATTTGTCCAAATAAGGATTGGCTGGCCTTCACAGTCTTTGGAATAGGGATCTTGTTAATAGATTCCACCCATTCTAGATCTATTCTCACCTCATCCTTTGAGATAATATTCCTTAATAATTTACCTTCTGTGACAACAAAATGACATTTCTTCATATTCAAAGATATGCCATATTCTAATGCTCTGATGAAAATATTTTCTAGATGTGCATAGTAATCTTCTGCCCTTTTGGAATATGTTGTTAGATCATCTTGATAGACCACCATTATAGCATTGATCAGTTTGGAAAAGGCTACATCCATAGCCCTTTGAAACATTTCTCCAATATTAGTGAGACCAAAAGGAATTCTCACATAAACATAAGTACCCTAGGGCATGGTGAAAGCAGTTTTGTATTACTCTGACTCCTTGAACTTCACTTGGTTATATCCTAAGAATCCATACATCATGGATAGTAGATCACAACATGTCATCCTTTGAATTATCATCTCATGTTTGGAAGAGGATAGTTGTCTTTGAGTGATGATATATTCAAGTTTTTGAAGTCTACACATAATCTTATGTCTCCATTTTTCTTCCTTATAGGTACTAAGTTTGAGACCCAATAGGAATATCTGATTGCTTTCATAATACCTCCATCTCTAAGTTTCATAAGCACTTCCTACATTTTCGGTGCTAATGTGGGGCTTATGGGTCTTTTTTTCTATCTAAAAGGTTTAGCATCAAGCTTCAATGGTATTTCATGTTGGAAGAGATCCTCTATGTACACTTTCAAATCATCATAGGACCAAGAAAATACATGCTTATACTTCCATAGTAGGACTATAAGCATTTATCTAACTTTAGGATTGATCCTTTTTCCAATATATACTTTCTTAGGAGCAAGCTCTATCCCGAGATTAATTTCTTTAACATCTTCATGCTTGATAGGTGTAGGTTTCAAATTAAACCTATCATGTCCATCGAATACTCTTTCTAATTCCACAAGACCTTATGGAATCTTATTTTTCTTAAGTTGTACCACTTCTTTTTTGAAGACGGTATCTTTTCCATCTATTTCCTCAACAAAATCATTGAAATCTATTTCTTGAGACTCATACTGATCTATACAATGAAGAAACTTAATTAAGTCTTCATCATCAATTAACACTTTCCAATTATAGATGTTATCTAGGATTGCAGGTCTTGTTTTGAATTCCACTTCTATTATTCCTACCAGTGTAATGTGATATTTTTTAGAGCCATATTTGCTAAGAAGTATACCATTATGTTCTTAGATGTTTCTATCCAATCTATTGAGAATGCATCAAAGAGTTCAATAGTGTCCCAAACCACATTTATATATTTTTTTAACCTTTTGTTTTTTGATGAATATTTTTCCCTAACCTATGACACAATTAGTTCAGAGTCTCCATACATTGCTAGCAACTTGATTCTGTACCTTATGGAAATATTTAAATTTAACAACAATGCCTCATATTTGGCTATATTATTGGTACATTCAAATGTTAATAGGAATGAGTACTTGAATTTTTCTCTAGTGGGTGAGATGAATACTATTCCTACTCCATTCCCACCAATGTGGTATGCACCATCAAAATACATTTTCCACACATCATTTTCATTAAGATGAGCTTCCCTATTTATTGGTTCTGTGTTTTGTAATTCTGGTTGTGATTTTTCAATTTTGAAGTTTCCAAGATCCACATCACAAAAAAAATTCATTTGATTTGGATCAAAATGTTCTATTACATGCTTGGATCTTAGATCCCTATACAAATTGACCTCTTTTCCATTTACTGGTAGAGAAGATTGTATGGGCCAAAAGACTAAAGATTTATTAAGAAGTTTGTTGTTACAAGGTTGGTGCAGGTTGCATAATTCTACATATTTAGAAAATATTTGTGTGATGTGTTTGGAAATTATCCACAAAATTAGAAATCAGTGCTATCTGGAAGTGACAATTCAGAGTAGGTCTGATCCCAAAATGCTTAATGATAAAACACTTGCAACAAAGACTGAGAGTATTAAATTATCAAATTTTAAAAATGCTAAGTTCAAATCCATCGAAAAACAAGCCTAGATCCTTAGATTTGATGGATCAAAATCTAAACAAGGGATAGGAGTAGGGGTTGAGTTGAAAAATCCCCGAGGTAAGTTATTTCTTGTTGCTTATAGATTACAATTTCAATGTACTAACAATGTGACAGAATATGAAGCCCTCATCCATGGTTTGTTACTCGCTATTAAGAAGAAGGTCAAGATTCTTAAAGTATTCGGTGATTCAGTACTAGTTGTTAAGCAAGTTTGGAAGTAGTATATTTGTCATTACAAACACTTGTCTAGCTACTGACATTGAGTGTGGGAGCTTATTGAAGACTGATTCTTTTAATATTACTCACATCCCACAAAGATTTAATCAAAGAATAGATGCCTTAGCTACTACCGCTAGTACTTTAGAACCATTGGATGCTTCAGACCTAAGAAGGTTTACTGTCAAGTTGGTACGGTTGCCTTCAATTCCAAATAATGTTACTAATCTATAAGTATTTGAAGATGACTGACACATTTTGGAGTTCATCACTAATTCAGGTATCTTCGAAGCTCAAATAATTGAGGAAGCAGATCATCTGAATGGTGAATTTCAAGATGATGAGTTAGCCCAATCAAGAGATAATAATATTCTGTAAGGAATTATTGAGTTGGAAAGATTGTTCGATATGGATTAGATAATTCAGTATAAGGATCTCCTAAAACCGATGGGGGATAGTCTGAGCTGTATAACTTGAACACCAAGAAGGACCCTAAGAATGTGTTCATAGGAAAAGTATGCACTAAGGAGGAGAGAAGAAATATTGCTCACAAACTTAGGGGTTACTGAAAAGTTATAGAATGGACATATGAAGACTTAAAGACATATGACACCTATATCATTACTCATACAATCCCACTAAAACCTGATGCAAATCCCTTCCAGCAAAAATAGTGTCTGATAAATGCACTATTAGAGCCCCTAATTTAGAAGGAAGTATAGAAGATCCTCTCGGCCAGAATCATTTTTCCCATCAAACATTCTACCTGGGTGGCTAATTTAGTGCCTATTACAAAGAAAAATGGATACATTTGGTTGTGTGTGGATTTTAAAAATATTAACAAGGCATCTGAAAAAGATAATTATCCCATACCCTTGTTGGACAAAGTATTGTAGATTGTTAATGGTTTACAAATGACGTAATTTTTGGATGGATTCTTTAGGTATAACCAAGTAATGGTCATTGAGGAGGATAGGATGAAGACAACCTTCACTACAAAGTGGAGAAATTTTGCTTATAGAAGGATGTCGTTTGGGTTAATAAATGCTAGAGCCACATTCCAAAGAGCGATGGATTACACCTTATGAGACTTGGTTGGAAAGTACATTATAATATATACGGATGACCTCATGTCATTTTTAAAAAATAGATGAGATCATGTTCATGATCTCAAGGCCATATTATAAAAATGTGAAACATATAGAGTGCCACTAAACCTGAAGAAATGCATTTTCTAGGTAACTAAAGGTAAACAACTTAGACATATTATGTCAAAAAAAAGGTATTTCAATAGACCTAGACCAAGTGAATGCCCTACTGAAACTACAACCCCTGAGAAGTAGAAAATAATTGGAGTCGTATTTTGGCAAGATTAATTTCGTTAGAAAGTTCATTACTAGATTTACTGAGATAGTGAAAAATCTTAATGACATGCTAAAGAAGGACGTCAAAATTGAATGGAAAAATGAGACTAAGCTCACCTTTGAGAACATAAAAGTTGCAATTGTAGAAGCACCAATGTTGGTAAGCTTGGATTATGTTAAGCCCTTTTACATTTATTCTTTTTCTTTAGGTCACACATGCATAGCTGCGCTAATGCAAAGAGGCAAAAACAAAGAAGAAAAACCAATTACATTCATGTGCACTCCCTTTAAAGAGGCTAAGATAAGATATGTGGATATTGAGAAACAATATTTTGCATTGGTTAAGGTAGTAAGGAAGTTCCAACACTACATTCTCATGAGTATAGTTAAAGCGATTGTGCTTGATGTAGAAATAAAGATGCTACTGACACAAAGAGAACTTATAGAAAAAAGAGCTAAGTGGATCACGGTTCTACAAGAGTCTAATTTAGAAATTATACCCATGAAATTAGTTCATGGAAATTCATTGATTAAATCCATCACTAAGATTGATCCATAGATCTCTAGCCAATAGTGTACCTTGGATGTAGAAAATCAAGATGATTGGTACTTAGATATATATCTCATCAGTAACAACTATCCAGACAACATGAAAAGACATGAAAGAAGAACCCCAAAGATTAAAGAAGGGGTTCTATTCAAGAGAAATCAAGAAGGAATTTATTTAAGATTCTTAAATAAGAAAGAAGCAAGTGAAGTATTGCAGGAATGACATGATAGGTTTGGCACAACCCACAGAGCACCTTTAGCTACTAAACACCTCATTCTAAGAGACGAATACTATTGGATTACTATTTTCAAAGATATGTATGAGCATGTAAAGAACTATTATACATGTGAGACTATTGTAGACAAAGGAAGATTCAACACACAACCATTACATCTCGTGATGGAAATGTGTCCCTTAGCACAATGAGGGTTGGATTTCATTGACACAATTAACCTGTTGTTTGTAAGCCACATGTACGTACTTACTACTACTGATTATTGTACTAGATGGATTGAAGCATTCCATAGCTAGGAATTTGAATACGGTATAACACTGAAATTTTCATCTAATTATTACCCATAGGGAAACATATTAGCAAAATCATCAAATAAGAACATGCTGGACATAATTAGGAAGTTGATTGAAAATAATCCCAGGGAATGGCATTCCCTATTGAAATTCACCCATTGGGTTGACTAGAATAGGATGAAATATACATTGGAGAATTCTCCTTACCATTTGGTCTATGAAGTCAATCCTATATTGCCCATAAATATGAAGATCCCCACCTATTAGATTACCCAAGAATATGTTAGATTAGATGACCAAACTAAAGCTCGGTTGTTACAACTAATGCATCTAGATGAAAAAAATACTAGGGCAATAGATCATTTCGCTAGGCATCAATCCATGGTAAAATGTTGGTTTGACAAAAGGGATAAATTAAAATCTTTTAGAATATCTAACTTAGTCTTATCTTTGGAAAAAGCCCATGAGTGTAAGGGTGAACATGATAAGTTTGGTAACTTGTAGACTGGTCCTTACTAGGTATCTAAAATATTAGGAAACAACACTTATAGGCTTAAAACTCTTAATGTTGAGGTTGTTCCATTGCCTGTCAATGGGAAATTCCTGAAGCACTATTTTTAAGCCTAGCGCTAGTTACCAATCTTTGTTGTAAATATATAAATATTTTTTTACGGTTTTTGCACTTGTTTGATTTTTTTGTTTGATTTTTTGGGTTCTGTGTTGATTAAGATGTACTAAGTAGTTAGCAACTGCCAAAGGTAGTTAAAATTATAGAGTATCAATTCTAGAAATATGATTCATGCTTTAGCCAGAAATAGTTTTCAAATTATTGACAATCAGGGAATTATTTTGGATTGATTTACTTTAATTTACATAAATCATTCACCTGATATTGAGCTACAAATGCCTTACTTAAATAATTGTACTTGGATTTGGGATAACAGTTGTTTGCATTGAGTGAAATATCAAAAGGTAACCTTTGCTAGCATTGTAATTCCCAACCTAATAGCAGGATTCATTGCCTGCAAGTTGAAGCAAAAGAGCTTACAATGAAATATCAAATGAACAAATGAACAAATGAATATAAAAAGAGAAAATTAAACTCTTTAGGCTATCCAAATATCTCTACCAGTGCTATAAATGCCTGATTAACAATAGAGGTATATTTGGGGGAATCCCAAAGATAACTATTTTAGGGCTATGGATGCTTGACTAGCAACAAAGCTCTATCCAAGGTTGGCTTAAGAGGGAATCACAAAATTATGTAGGTCAATGCAAACATATGTTATGCTCCAAATTTATTATAGCCGAGCAAACCACTAGTACACATGTGAGCTCAATGAAATTTAATTTTGTTATGTTGATTAAAGTGAAAGTAATGTTAAAGTGAGGGTTTGATTGTTAATAATTTGAAAACTGTAAAAGGTTGAAGTATGGTTATTATTTTCAGAATTCATTTTTTGTTGTTTTCGTTGGTTTTGTTAGTTGCTATTTGTTGTGTGGTCTCAAAACATGCGCCATTTGTCCCTTCAAAAAAATGTGGACCCCTCCTTTTCCTTTTTTTCTTTTTGTTTGATTTTTTTCTACATTAGTGTGTTTCTTTTGGAGGAAATGGTAAAATGAAAGTGTTTGCAAGTCTTTTTTCTAGCCTTATTGATTATTTGGATTCATGCGTTTTCAGGTGTCAAATTTTGTTGCTCTAAGTGTAGTTCATCTTATGTAGAATTTGCATCATTCCCAGCTAGTCGTTGTACCTAGTGAGTTTTCACCTAGGAGAAGTTCCCTCGAGTTTTCATGCATCGACTCTTTTTTTATTTGGTTAAGTCTGATCGCATCTTTTATTTTCTTTGAAACCCAAAAATGGGAGTTTTGGGAAATTAATTCATTTTTAACTGAACTCTTCTTACTTTTTACCTGGTCCTAGGTATCCTTTGCACCTAGTTCTCATAAAACCAGTAAGCAAAAGGCTCAACCTTGGTAACTCTTTGAGATTGGGTGTTGGATGTTTCAAATCTTATTATTAGTCATTCATTTGGAATATAAGTTGGATGTTTCCTCTAATTCTATTACCACACAATAACTAACTTGAAATGCAAGTGTGCCACATCTGCGACATGTTTTACTTTCCTTTGAAAGGTGGGCCTTGGCATAGGAATCAAGGATTTCATAAAATGAACCCTAATCCACCATGATTGCACCTTTGTTCAGGGTAATTAATGCACAATAAATAGAACTAATATAGGTGATGAACAACACACATACTTGGCACCACCTCGAGCATGCAGTTTCTTCTATACCACAATACTTCATGCAAGATCATTCATTTGAAAAAGCATTAATGAGAAGAAAATAGTTATGGTGCACAAAAAAAAGTAAGTTTTAGAACATAGAAGAACATGTCTATTAGGGTTTGAACCTATGTCTATTCAATCACAATATTAGTGAAACTAAGTAATTTCCTTGTAACTGAATTCTATTAATATTTATGCATGCATGGCTCTGGTTAAACAACATTACCTCTAGTTAATCCATGAAGAAAGTACTACTATTCTTATAGAATTTAACCTAATTTCAACCAATAAATGATTATAGGCAAGGAGTTTTTGTGATTTATTGAAAACACATGATTAGAATTATCCCTAACTCGTACATAGAGCACATATCTGCTAATAATGTAGGAAATTAAATAAAGATATGAGCACTTCAAGAAAGAAGAAGACCAATGAGGAATTTGAATTTCTCATATTACAAGCCATACCAGCCTATGGAATGATTATAGACACTCATTTGGGAGGTTTCAATGAGTATGAATTCACTAGAAGTATTCAACGAGAAGATGTCACTCAGTGCACCAAGAATATGGTCACTAGTGGAATGAATTTGGTAGGAGGGTTCCCATTGGTGATGGAAGCCCTTGAGCTGGTACTAGAATGTATGAAATTATATGACCTAGACATGAGGGTTGTTGTGAAGGAAAGGAGAGTATATGTATACCTCTCAAAATATGGCATTGTGTATAAATTTGGGCTCTCATGGTTTAGGCAGATGAATACATTTGATATGAAGGATGCTGCCGCAACATATACAAGCTCAAAAGATAAAAATAGGAGGTTGATGTTATCAACATGGTTTTGGGAGAAGATGGTAAAGATGCCACAACATATCATGAGGTCGTCATTCATTTAGGAAATTCAAGATATGATAACCCTATTAAGCATAATGGATGGACGTAGAGATGCTAGCAAATTTAAACACTGGATGTTCATAATTATGAGGAAAATGAGGAAAATCCCTGTGCAGATTCATTGGGGAAGATTTAACAATGATAGATTGCATGAACAAATGCAAACATTCCTAGATACCCAGTGGTTCATAATGTCTTCATATTTTGTTTATGCCTACTTTCTATGGGAAAATATACAAGGTTTAAACAAAGTAGTTACCCTAGGGAGAGAACTATAGGTACCCTAGGAAGAGAACTAGGAAATAATTTGATTTATCATAATTTTCCCTAGATTACTACTCACTAGTAAAGGGAACATTACCGAAGGGTAAATGATGTGTTTTCTATGAAGTTGGTAAGGTTGATGTAAGGGGACAAAGCCAAGAGACTGTCTCTTGAAGAATAGAACGTTATACAAGTTGTTGGATGCTGGTTTATTTAGTTTCCTACTTTCACCTATATCAAAGTGGAAGGGTTTATACATTATCTCTTCAGGCTACCTAGATACCCAATAGATAAGATATTGTTACTTGAACTTGCAAGACAAGTGCTACTGTCTCATACTAATTTTTCACAAATACACAAGAAAGGATCTATGAAATTCCCTATCACTATTGGGAATTGTAAATACATTTCAGACAAGAGTTCCAAGCTATGTGGGGATGAGTTAAAAATCTATGGGCTGGAGTTCTTCACACTCCAAAGGGAAAATTATGACCTGTTGGATAGTCTTTCCAAGAACATAAGCATAAAATATGCCCATGTTCCTCACCTAGAGGATTATTGGTATGATTGTGATGATGATCATGATGTGAGAAAGTGGTCATATAGGAGGTTATGATTGGATGCAATAAAGGATCCCAAAACTCATGATGTTCTAGAAAAAATAGATGTTGAAAATAGAGACATTAGCAACCCAAATTATGAACCTAATAAAGTTTATGATGAACCTATTATGGATATCGACTGGACAAAGAAGGAGATCATAACCATTAAAGGAATTTATAAATAAGTACTAAATTATACTTAGTCTTGGATTGATGGTTACCTTAGAATAGTGAAAGAAGTTGTGATAACACCCATATACTCATGCAATGTTAAGAGAATTCAAAATATGGTGAATGAATTTGGGTATAATTGGAGTGCTGAGAAGAAAAGGAAAGTTGTTGAAACAAGGATAATTAAACAATATAGGGAAGAGCTCCCTGATATCTCAAGCCAAGGAGTTTCAATGGTGTCACATCCAACTAGTGGCCACTCCGACCAATGTAATGGAAACACCAAAGGTGGAATTTCATTCCACAAAAAAACCAAGAGTGCAACCCTTGACTGCCAAAGAAGTGGGAATGGGAGGATAGGTACATGCTAGGACAAGGTATGCATCATAGAATGTAGTGGCTATGTCTACCTCTCCACCCTTGGTTAATATAGCAGCAATAAGATAAACTTTGGGAGGGACACCCATGGTTACAGGGGGAGATCTTGAAATAGTTGAATAAGAAATTATGGGGCAACTTGAAAATTTTTCTGGTATATTGGGATACTTTAAGGAGAAACGGTCTAAAGGAAATCCAATGATGCAACCTGTGGTAGGAGAAGTTCTTGATACAAGGTCACATCCCAAAAATAGAGAAGAAGAAGAATTCATAATAGGATCACTCACCCAAGAGGTGGGAAACCTTGAGGAGATAAATGCAAGGGAAAAGGTTTTGCCACTAAGAGAAATAGGGGGACTACAGTTTAGATCCCTATTTCTATTATTGATGAAGATGTAATTGATAATCGTACAACAAAAGATCAGCCTTCATAGGGAAGAGCTAAAGTGAATGTTGAGCAACCCCTAAATTCTATAGAACTAGGTGAATTCAAGATATGGATAAAGTTATAGGGTCCTCATAGACCTTGAGTGGTAAACAATGAAATTATTGAAAAACCTAATGTATCAAGATAGCAGGAAAATCTTGTTCTAGGGAATGATGCTAAAAATAGGGCAAGACAAGAAAATATAAGTCTCAGAGAGAAATAGATGGAGCTAGATCATGGTAATCTTGAATCCTTTCCACTAGGGATAGAAAATGTAAGAGTTCTAGAGGTTACAACAAAAAACATTAGAGAATTGAGAAAATATGTTCCTCAACACTCTAATCATCGGGAACAAGTTAGTACTAAATAGGTAGGACAAAATGAAAAAGCACCCGACTGGTTAGTCAAGCAATTGGCTCTGTTGTTGGAGCTGGAATTGGTGCGTCTAGATTTTAAAATTTTAATGCACGAACTAGAAACTCCTAAGCCTAGAGCTAGAGCAAAGACTAGAAATTCTATTAAACAAAATTCAGATGGAGGAAGAACTCTCCAAATAGCTACTCCAATAGGAGAAAAGAGCAAGCATGAAATGACAGTTAGGGATTACTAGGTCACAATGATCGATGTAGGACATTCATCATGGGAGTAGGAGTTAGAAGAGATGAAGATGAATTTAGAAACTACTACTACTTAGGTGAAGAAAAACAAACAAAAGAAGAAGGAATTAAAATAAAGGGTTGCTTTCCTAGAAAGATTCATCAGATCATTATCCCAATTTCGTCAGTCATAGACTAAAATGCCACAGAACCTAATGTTTATGTCCAAAGAGCAGGTAGATGCTATCGCAGTGCTCTAACACAAGTTGAGCATTTTCAAATAATGGATAGAACATCTAGTGAAACAAGAAGAATCAATAAGAGAGTATATTAGGAAATTTGAGGAATATTGTTGGCTCAACAAGTCCAAAAGACTTGAGAGTGAGTTTCGAGATTGCTAAGAGTAGAATGACATAGAAGGGTGGAGACTAAAGATACTTCTTTATATGGATGTATGAGAATTCATAAGTGAGAAGGACATTGTGGAACAAGAAGTTATGGTGCTTAAGAAATGGAGAGTATAGTTAAGTGGGGAAAGTGACACTTTATTACAATGCATAAATGGATTAGAAAATCTCACTAAATTATGTGTGAAGTTAGTGGATAAAGATGAGAGCTTCATTGAGATGTTAGCTCAACAACATTGTGATCCTTAGACTTTAGGACAAAATGAAGTGGAAGTGAGAGATTTCAGGGAATGGATCAAAAAGTTAACTAAGGACCCAATTAATTCTTTGAGTCGAGAGGTCATTGATGAAATCATAAAATGTAGAAACATCATGAAAAAAATGGGATAGAAGTAATGTGGAGGAATGAAACCATTAATAAGATAACATAAGAATATTCAAGCAATAAGTATAGTTGGAAAGTAATTTAATTTGTTCCATAAGAACATATACATGAAGTGTTAATTGCTTTCCAAGAATATGAGCATAAGAAGGGTGCGATTGAGTCTTCAGATTAGGAGTCTAGTGAAGAAGAGCATATGGTTGGGTAGCAAAAGATTGAGGTTTTGTGCACAGGTAGAGTTTTGAAGTGAATTTTGTATGGTTATTTTCGGGCTAGATAAAGAAATTTAAACTTGAAGATTTTAAAGAAAAGTGCTAATAGTTTTGCATTTTGTGTGAAAGTACCTACAACGTGAAGCCCAAAGCTTGGAAGCCTACTATTGGAAAAAGTCAAAGTATCTTTGACTTAGTTTGGAAAGTTCTTGTGCCAACTATCATCTGCCATGTGCTACTATTTTATTTTTTCCTTTGATTCTCTTTCATATGTTCTGTTTGAACTTGTATAGCAGTGAATTTGCACACTTTATGCAAATTCCCCTTTTACACATTCTCACCTTAGAAAACAAAATTCAAAGAAAAATTTCACATCAGCTTGTTGAATTTCTTCCACTTGGCATCTATCTATTGTGTTGATGGAAGAATATTTTTCAGGGATTCCCATGTGGTGCGCAAACATTTGCATGGCATGCTTACATCCCTAATGGATTCCTATGTCTGAAGCTGGCAGAGGAATTAGACTTCCCATTGGGAATGGTTGTAATATCCCTCTTAATCGACCCCGAAAATAGCCAATTCTCTCCCTTCTCCTTCAAATTATTCCATTCTTCATTCGACTTATCTTTTTTCCATCACTTCTTGCATTCCTAATCATTCTCAGCTTTCATTTCACTCTCAACAACACTCCATCAACTCCATCAAGCAAGTGTGAAGCAAGCCACTGGAGTAGGGGCTTGAGGTTTTGCAACACCTCCCTTTTATCACAGTCGATGCTATGTTGATTTTTCAAGCTCTCTTTCTCCATCATTGGCTATTGAGATCTTGGTGAAGGTGGGAACATTTCATTCCTCTCCTTTACGATTTGGTCTAGCTATTTATTGTTTTGTAGTGTTATTTGTGTGTTTTTTTTCTTTACTTCTTTATCATACATTTCTCTATCATTTCTATTTGGTTGTCTGTGAAGGTGGAAACACCAAAACTAGGGTTTGGCTGAGGTAGGCCTCTATACAACCCCAACAAATTTCCCCTCTTTCTTGTGTGCAGGTGGATGTGCATTCAGAGCTACCTAGTGAACATGATTTTTTTTGAGATTATCTTTGTTACCTTGGTTCTAGTCTATTTACTTTATCATTTTAGTATCTACTTTGCATACTTTCTCATTATATTTTTACCATATAGATTGTAATAGCTTGGGTGTTAGTAGGTCTTTTTGGTAGTTTCTCCATGTTCACTATTTTCTAGCCATAAGAATACCAGCACGCCCGAGAGATGCTAGCGAGCCACGCTGACATCCTAGAACTATGTTTCCGTCCTCAGAAAAAGAGCTATCTAAGTCACAAAATCAACTCCAAAAAGCTAGCTTTCCTAGCCCAAACTAAATTTTGGGTCTCCAGAGTAATCAAAGGACTTTATAATCCTCATCATTCTCGTCCTTCATTTCAAACACCCCTTTAGAGTGAGGTAAGTTAGGGAATCCTTCTGCTCTTGGCTCTCTATGACTTGGGGCCTTGACGTGGTTGGTCCACCTATCTTAAATTTTTGGTGAACCTGATGTGAACCGTTTTAGTTCTATTTGGCGATACTAAAAGATCCTTTGCTCATATTCTAGGAGTGTTGTAGGTGTGCATGTTGTGAGGAATTTGGCTTACAACCCAACCTATGACCCCTAAAAGGCATAGTTGGAAGGTTCTAAAAGTATTTCTCAACAATACCTTAATTGGGTCACTGTCCTACCTTGCAACCTTTGGAGGGTCCTGAGAAAGTGTCGTTCATTGCATGTGATGGCCTCTTTCCTACATCAACCTATCCCCTTTGAGCAGCCTATGAGCAGTGGTACTGGCATAACCTTCACCTCATAGGATCTACTAATGGTTTTTAATAGGGAACCATCTCCTCTCTACATCCCTGCATGAATCAACGAAAACATTGTAGCAGGTGTTCTTGTTGATTTGATGTATCAAGTAAACATCATAAATAAGGAGATCATGCTAATCAATTTTTTGCAAAAAGATGGGTATGATGCACCTATGAGCATCATCCACACGCATGATGGACTCTATGTACCCCCTTTGGGTAGTATCATCTTGTCCATTTTGGTTGGACCTAAATCTGTGAAGCTTTTGTTTGACATAATCCATGGATATAAACTCTTCAGTGTGAAGCTAGGTATCCCCTGGTTAGTAGCTATGAAAGTAGTACCCTCGGTTGTGCATAAATGTTTAGAATTTACCCACAAGGGTTCCATGCATCTAATTCATCACACCAGTTATAAATTGTCAGTTTCCTGTGGTAGTTACTCCTTGGATTACTCTTGTTTTGTGCCTATTGGTCCTCTTTTTCCCAGGAAGGACCTCTTATATTGGACTTATCAAAATTACAAGAAAGGGAACTTAACGCTGAGAGTGAGATACCCTCCATCGCCTTATGCTGTTTCACATAGGGCTTGGTTAAAATTTGAAAGTGATGCCACCAAGGCACATAGAAGAGAAGAAGAAAAGTGGTCCTGAGATCCTCCTCCTTCCTCTTCCATTGTTTCATCCAATGCTCCTTCTCACCCTATTGTGGTGCCATCAGATTTTTTTTTGCATTTGTGAGAGAATCCTATGGTTCCCACTTGGCAAAAGTCCAAGTGTCCTGCGTTTGAGCTTCCTATTCTACCCATGGAGCCTAGGCCCATTCAGTATAGCAAGAAGATAGGTCCCCAAGGGGAATCTTCTATGTCTCGACCTCTACATCCTCCTATCGCTTCTACTACCAAAGAAATAAATGGGAAGAGGCTTGCTACTGAGGCATTAGAGCCAACTCCCCCCGTTGCTTCTCAACCCACTCCTTTTTCTCCCATTTAGGAGCATGTCCCTTTGCTTTAAATAGCTATGGAGGATACTCCCATGGTTGAGCAAGATCCTTCTATTCCTTCGCAACCTTTGGTCTCTAGCTCGAAGAGTCGTAGAAACTGCCTTGCGCATGAGTGAAAGTACTAAAAAAAGGCTCTCACAGCTGAGTAAGCCACCTTACAGAGGAAGGAAGAGAAAACAACCACCCCTATATTATGCCTCCCGCTGCCTCCTCCTCTCTCCTCCTCTCTACTTCCATTCAATCTAGTTCATTGTCACTTCTGGATTCCACTGTGATTATGAATGCACCTGACCCTAAAAAGGTGTAGGTTTTCATCACTTCTTTGGTGGAGCCACCCTTGTTGATGTCCCTTCTGGATGTCCCACCTTTCCCAAAAGTTGTAGAAATGTCAAACACTTTGGTGGTATTTGCTGTAGTTTTCTCTTCCTCCTCTTCCTATGCACATATTGCCTCGTCTGTGGGGATTCCATGTCCCTTGATGGAGCAGAAGATGGAGAGTGGACCTTCTAGAAAAGAAGGATGCAAGATGATCCCACCTTCTTCAAAAGGTGGTCCTATGCTAACTTATTTTGTTTTAGTAACAAAACTAGTCCCAACTTCCCCTGAGTTCGTCACCACTCCCAAATCACTCGGTGAGCCTAGCAATGAATCTTAGGCACAAATTTCCCCACCCATTGAGGTATAACATGGCACTACAGTGAAGTGCATGTTTAACTCTCTAGATGAAGTTTCGGCCTTGTCAGGGATCTTCACAAAATCATTGACCATAGCTCCACAAGAGCCGAGTGGAGGAGACCTTGCGGGGCCTTCTTCCTTAGACCTTGTTGTGAGAGAGTCAGAAGCTCCTCCTCTTAACATCCCACCACCACAGGCTTGTCCTCCTTCCCCATATGATGACCTAGACTAGCAAGTGGACAACCTCTTGGTCGATCAGTGTTAGGGGGAGGCCTCTTCTTTATCTCAAAATTAGATGTGCATGTATTGTAATGTGTCCCCCCATGATCGTACTATGTTTGCTTAGCTAACCCTTGTCACCCTTGTTGGTGCTTAGATATAGGCATGGTTTTTGCATCGTGAACCTTTTTCTATTTGTATCATCATTCTTCCAATGTTTGTGATTGAATTTCAGAAAAATTGGGGATGATGCAAAGCATTGGGGGCACTTAGGCTTCCCTTCCATGTTGACCCAATTTTTTATTTTTACTTTGTCTTCTCATGCATTCTTCACATGGTCTGATATAGTAGGGGGTTGATGACAATTCATTTTATATACTATTATTATAGTTATATATATTTGTGAGCACTTCTGAACTCAAAATATCAAATCATCCTTGTGCCCTTTGTTCGTGATGTCTTTGTCTCTCTTAGATTTTCTTCTATCCTTCTCTCTTCTTTGCTTGAGTTGTCCCTTTCATGTGTGACAACACCATTCCTATAACACTTCAATTTTCAAAAAATCTATCATTGTCGATGAATCTTTTCTTGAAAATCTTTGCAAATTTTTTTCAAAGAATCACATTCTCAACTAGAAACCTTAATGACACAAGTTTCCTCCATCGTGGGTTCAGAAAGAAAGAACTAGAAACCTTTCCTTCGAAGTGGGACCAACTTCAACCTTCCACTCGTGAGGGGGCATTTTATTCCTTTTGAATTCCTTGATGATAAATTGATTTGAGAATGAAACATCTATTTCATGCTTTCAAACAGCGTGTCCCTTGAGTGGACCCCTTTCTTCAAGTTGGGTTCCTAAGGGACCCCTTTGAAAGCTTTTAGTTCTACCAATGGTTTGTGTGACTTTTCACTTACTTGTCTACGTGGCCACTTTCAGACATATTTTATCGTGTAGTTAAGGATGGAGATTCCATGAATAAGACTATCCAACCTTGCAGCAAGAGTAAAAAAAATGAAAACTCAAAGAATTGGAATAACAATCCCACATGGCGGTATAGAGAATGATCAATTATTCACTAGCAACATGCCTTTCCTTCTGGCTTACAACTTATAGAATGATATGGTGTTAAGCCTAGAAATACAATGCGAGATGAAGCCCTTATCTCCTATATCTTCCTACTTCTCTTTCACTCTATCACTTCCACCTAATGCAACTACACAATGCTTATATATATTAATTCCCAGCTCCAAAAAAGGTTTGTGTCCACCTCAAGAGGTCCCCAAACCCTGAAGTTGATGAAACGTGTGAAGGTCAGCCAAAACATATAATTCTTCTTTGATCCTTCAATAAACATAATGTGGATCAAAACAGAGGTTCCTTGATGGATTTCCATAATTATGAAATGGTTTCTTGAGCTCCGCAAGTCACGTGATAGGTCCACACACTTGGAAAGCCAAGACAGGTCTGTGAATACTCTCTATCCAATTATAGCTGATATTCTGCTAGCAATATCTTCATACTAGGATCTCCAAAACACTTGAATTCTGGATATGATATAGATGTTGCAATGAAGATCATATATCCTGTTTCACGAGCTCTGATGTTAAAATGTGGTATAATGTGGTATGAAATGCTGAGACTGGTTCTTGATAGTTAACTATTGAAATGCAAGAAAACATGAATGCAAATATTTTTGGTTGATGCAAGATTGCTTGCAACCTAGGATTCTCTTGCATCAAACACCCGAGGTTGAAGAAAATTGAGCATCTCACTTTCCTGGGCTAGAGGAAACCTAATGCGATCCACCTCAGCCTGAGAAATTCATGATGAATCTTCCTCTAGTTTTCCTTTCCATCTGACTAGATATTCCTTGTATTGCCTTCCTCTAGTACTATGTCCAACTCTATTGTCTAAAATTTCCTCAATTTTCTCTAAATGATGTGCTATCTGGTAAAAAAAAAAATTCCCTATCCTCTAGTGACTCTCCTTCAAGATACTGGTATAGGTCTGCAATGTTGAATATAGGTGATATGCCAAATTCCTCTAGTAGTTCCACTTCATATGTGTTTCTAGCATCAAACTTCATGATGATCTTACAAGGTCTAAACTTCTTCATCTTCAAATTATTATATGTCCCAACTGGAAATCTTTCTTTTCTCAGATATACCATTACTTCCTCTCCTTATGTCTTCTCTTCTCATCTGCTTTCTCCTTGTAGGTATTGTTCATCTTCTCCAGATGCTCCTTAACTTGAGTATGCATTGTTTCCATGAATCATGCAAATTCTTCTGCCTCCACACTCCTTTTATTCTCCATACTGATATCTCTTAATTATGCTACTCCTCTTGTCACAATTTCAAATGGTGTCTTCCCTATGCTCCGGTTTACTAAAAATTGTTGTATGAAAATTTTGCTTGTCATAGCATTAAGTCCCAATTTCCTGCTTTACCTTCAATCAAACATCTCAACAAGTTCCCCAAACTCCTATTTAGCACTTTTTTTTGTCCTTCTGTCTGTTGGTGAAATGTTGAACTATACTTCAAATTTGTCTTCATCTTCTTCCATAATGTTTTCCAGAAATATCCAATGAATCTAGTTTCTCTATCCGATACTATACTCTTTGGTAGTCCATGTAATCTCACAATCTCCTTGAAAAACAGGCCTGCAACATGTACTGCATCACAAGTTTTCTTACAAGGTATGAAATGTGCCATTTTAGAAAATCATTCCACAACCACAAATATAGAGTCAAATCCTCTTGGTGTCTTAGGTAATCCCAACATAAAATCCATGCTAATGTCTTCCCATGGTCTCTCTAGTACTATCAATAGTGTATACATTCCAATGCTATGACTGTTTCGTTTTGCAACTTGACAAATCCTACAACTTTGATCATATTTCCTGACATCCTTATACAATTGTGGCCAAAAATAATTCTCACTCACTGATGTTACGGTCTTATCAATTCTAAAATTTCCTGCTAATCCTCCACAATGCTTTTCCTTGATCAAATTCTCTCTCATTGAACTTCTAGGAATACACAACTGATTGTTCTTAAATAACATATCTTCCTGAATGAAATAATCTAACCATTTTCTTCTATCTATCTCTACAAGTTCCTTGCAAGCCTTCCATGCCTTAGAAAAATCAATGTCATCCTCATACATATGCTTCAGTTCTTCAAAACCTAATACTTGAATTCTCATCTTTATCAACAAAGTTCTTCTCCTACTCAATGTATCTGCAACCTTGTTTGACTTTCCACTCTGGTGCTTCAACAAAAATGTGTAACTCTGCAAGAACTCTACCCATCTCATATGTATCTGGTTCAACTTCCCTTGAATATTCAAATATTGCAAAGCTTGATGATCCGTATACAACACAAATTCCTTAGGTAAAAAGTAATATCTCCACTTCTTCAAGGCTTGTATTAATGCATAAAATTCTTGATCATAAGCCGAATATCTTCTCCTAGCATCATTCAATTTTTCACTGAAGTAGGCTACTGGTCTCCCTTCCTAACTTAACAAAACTCCTATTGCATTTCCACTAGCATCACAATCTACTTGGAATACCTTATCAAAGTTTGGTAGTGCTAACATAGGTTGTTCTTTCACCTTTTTCTTCAACAACTCAAAACTCTTATGTGTTCTTGATGTCCACTTGAACTCCTTTCGGTCACCCCTCATTGTCTCTATCATAGGTGTACAAATACTACTAAATTTTTTTATGAACTTCTAGTAAAAACTTTCTAGTCCATGAAATGATCTTACCTCTCCAACATTCACAGGTGTAGGCCATTCAACTATCTCTCTAACCTTCTCAAGGTCCATCTTCAATCCCTCCGTAGATATCACAAACCCCAAATATACTAGTTTTTCCTTCATGAAACTACACTTCTTGATGTTTATCAACAAATTCTCTTCCCTTAGCCTCTGAAATACTTGTCTGATGTGCTCCAAATTTTCTTCCTTAGTCTTATTGAAAATTAGAATTGTTAAAGATCCAAGATACTGAGAGGGGGGGTGAATCAATATCTTCTTGAATTTTTTGATTAGATACCATCCAATTACACCAATGTGAACAATAGAAGAAATAAATAAAAGCATTAACAAAACATGAAATCAAAGAACACAAGAACACCAGGATTTTTACGTGGAAAACCCAAAATAGGAAAAACCACGGTGAGTGTTAGCTCACAATATTGTATAACCAATTATAAAATATTACAAAATGGGTGGCTCACTGCCAGGACTCACTGTCCAGAAACAAAGGATCACTACCTACATAATTACAAAAATTGAATGGCTTTCAACCAGAAAATGAACTAACAGAGTACACCTAATAAGTGAAAATTCAGTTCCAATGTAGCTCAGTAAACAGACTTAACACATTTCATTATGTTCGCACTTCTTTTCTTCTTCACATACTGGTCACACACTTCTTTAAAAAATTTCCATTATATATATACTCAATCTTCTTAACAAGCATCAATTAGGTCGGCCTAATTAGATGCACTTCATATTTACCAAAAATACAATCTGTCAGCTACAAGCTTTGAAAAGGATAATCCACATGCTTCAACATGTTGGCATAGACTTAAAATAGGTTGCACATGTATTTGCATAACAAAACTATCTTTCCTTTTGCACAATTCACTAAGGAATTCAATCAGGAATAGATTTCAAACTAAAAAGAAAAAAAAAATTGTATGAGCACCGAATACATGAAGTCTCAAGAGTACATGCTCCCAACATTTGTAAACCATTTCCCAAAACTACAAGGAACAATGCTCACCGAAGAATAGATGTAGACCAAAATACTAGAGGATTTTAGCAAAAATACCAATTTAGATATTGGACTAGAATACCGGAGTAACTTTAGCCTTGATCTTGCAGTTGCAACTCATATATCATGGTGACATCAATGACAAACAAAAAGTAACAAAATGAGATGTTCTTCATTTTTCCAACAATCTCCCCCTTTTTCATTGATGGCAACATGTGCCAAAAACAAAAAAAGAGTATTTGCAAAGTTCTTCTGCCCCTATCACTAACAATCCACCAATTCACTCCCCCTTTGACATCAAGGACAAAGGGTATGCCAAAACCAACTGAAAAACATTAAAGAAAAGAAAACAAAGAAACATATATCAACTGGAAGATGACGAGCCTTGAAGCTCCTTCAGAATACCTTCCCAGACTATTTTTCCTTTTTCCCAGCCTTCCTTTGTTGCAGTCAACATCTTGTTCAGAGATTCCAACTCAATCAAAACTTCTTTAGCACCGTCTGAAGTACCAGGATTCAAATTTATCTTTTCAAGCTTTTTAGCATATGCCAGAGCTTCTCCAACTAGAGAGTATTCCATTCTTACAATATCACTTAATAGACTGAATTTCTTGATGATTTCTTCTTTCTATTTTTGCAAGGAAAAGAAAATTTCTCTATGGGTAGCAATGACCTTCCAGATTGATCTGTCTTTATCTTTAGAAACACTATAGGTACCAAAAACAATAGACAACTGGAACTCAATGGAGTCCATGAAAATCTTGATATTTTGAGTGGCATCTGACCACTTCAAGAAGTAAGATAGAATAGCATTTGCTTTAGATTCACAAAATTTCACTACTTCCAAACTCTTCTCAACACAGGAGTGTGCCAGAGCACATTTGTCATGCAAGGCCAACAACCTTTTCTCTGCCAAGTTTTCTTCTATCTCTTGTCTTGTCTTTTCATTAAGTCTAGAGGAATACTGTTTGAAGGAGTATAGCAATAATCTCATATTTTCAACAGGGGCGAGAGATGTTTCAATGGATGCACTGGGTATAGGTTCCTGTAATTTTCTCAGGACATCTTCTATCAGCTCCATTCCCTTTTGATGTGTCTCAAGATTTTTTTTTCTTCTGGATGCTTGAATAGCATCACCCAACACAACTTTATGTACATGAGACATCTTTTCCACATCAACATAGCCTTAAATCAAAGGGAGTTTCAAAAGTTCCAGAGGAATAATCGATTGAAATCTAATTTGCTTAGATAGAAAACCTTTCAGTAAATCACCACCAGAAGACGAATCACCGAAATGCTTCAGATATTTTATAATATTTTTTTCTCCTTCATTTTTCTCGAAGGATTCTCCAACTATTTTTTCTTCCTCTCCCCTTTTTTTTCTTTATCTTCCTCTAGTACCTCTTCTTCTTCTTCCTTTTTCTCTCCATTCTTTTCATCTTCATCTTTATCATTTTTATTATCATATTTATCATTATTGTTCTCTTCCTCATTTCCATCTTTTTCATCTTTATTCTGCTCTTCTTCAATATTATCTCATCCTTCTTCTTCATTTCCCTAACCATCACCTTTAGCATTTCCATTATTTTCTTCCTCATTATCTTGCTCTTTTGTGCCTTTTTCTTCTTCAATATGATCCTGAGGAGCATCATTATGCATCTCAGACTCATCTTCTCCTTCATTCTGCTCAATAACTTCATTACCAATATTAATTTCAACATCAAAATTGTCAGAAATATTTTCATTACCTGTTTCCAGAGGAACACATTCCTCAACATTTTCAACAACAACATCATCACTAGTTTTGAGCATACCATCTTTTTCTACTATCTCTCAAATAACTTTAGTTGTTTCCTTCCTCACTTTCCTTGTCAGCTTCTTGTTTCTTGTCATCAACATATTTACCCTACCCTTCATTCGAAACATTTCAACACAAATCTTCTTCAGGGATTCCAGGTCATTAGGGGTCAAGGAAGACCCAATCTTATTATATGTTGCACTTCTAATATTTTCTTCAAACACAACAACCTTAGATCTTCTTTTCATTAGATCATCCCAAATTCTTTTAGGAACATCTTTCTTTATGTTATCCCATTTTACTTCTAAGACAATGACATACTCAATAACAACTAAAAACAGTGTTTTCTTATCTTCTTCTCTAACATCATCATAGTATTGAGTTGTGGGTTGAAGCATATTTTCAAAAGTTAACAGATCATTAAGAGTTGTATCAATTTTATATCAGGAACCAGAACTTACCATAATATCTTGTTCATCTTTCTAGTTAGCAAAGGTTTCATCAGCTACCTTAGCCTTCTTTGATTCAAGCTTAGTGTGCACATGTATACCATACTCATGCTCTTCTTTATCTTCAGAGGATGTCACAATATGTACTCTTTTAGATCCAACAACATCTATGGATGCACCTTCACCAAAGGGTAAACCTCCTCTTCTTCTCCTTACAACCTTTGCTTCAGGATCTTCTTCATCATCATCTTGATCATCTGTAACACTCATGTTCTTCTCTCTTGTTTCCTTTTATTTCCTTCCTCTTTTAGCAGGGGCAACTGGAGGAGCCTCTTTCCTCTTCCTGGATCTAGTGGTTGGTCTGGAAGAAACAAGACCTTTTCCTTTATCATCCTTTCTAGGTTTAGTCGCAGCTGCAGGGGTTGTAGAGGATTTTGTAGAGGTATTTCTACTAGATCTTCTAAGACCAAATGATTCAACCTCTCTTTGTGTTGCCTTATCGCTTCCAAGGGTAATCTCCTCATTAGTAAAAGCAACATATTTAAGTGTTTTCTCCACTTTCTTCCTAATCTTAGGCTTTTCTTGTTGTATATGAATCTCCATAGACTTCTCTGCATATGTCATAATTCTAGGTTCATTGGGGTCCTTTGGATTCTTTAGCAACATCTGCACATAGCCTTTAGCTTCTTCTTCTTTTGTTATCTCATATCCAAGAGGATGAATTTAGATAGTTTGAGGTTCTATAGCCTCAATCATGCATTCATCACTGGAGACATGAAATATGATTTCACGCTTATACTTCTCCACAATTTTCCTTAGAATTCTAGCTCTTTCATTTATATTTCTTTTAAATATTTCAAAGAAATTTGTTAGGGAATCCTCTCGAGCGTTCAAATTTCCAAGACTATGCATGTGATAAAAAATTTGGTGTCCCACCAGTCTGGATGGGTTCTAGAATACATCTTCACTTTTTCACGAAAGCCTCTTCATAAATTAAAACAATAAACATATGATCAATGAACCAAACTTAAAGGCATAATTCTTTTCCTTTAATTAGTTTATGTTTTCTAACAATTGCAATTGAAGAAGCTCACAGAGGTCATAATATGCACCTTTCACTACCATATCATACCCAGTATAGATTTTTGTGGCCAAAACATAATTATCCCTATTTATGAAATATATCTTGTGACCTATCATGAGAGATGCATACTTCACTGCTAGATTGGTAATAGTCTTCATTTCTAGGGCTCTTTTGTCAAATTTTGCTCTAGTGAGTTTCATCACTACTTCGTTCTTTACAGATTTTAACATAGGTATTTTTCCTTTATCCCAAAGACCAGTTACAACCCTAATCGCTTCTTTCATTATCAAGTGTGGCCATCAATCCAAAGAAATTTATCATGGATTCTGCTTAGAACCATCTTCACAAATTTTTCATCATAGCTGAAATTAGGGAAGTTGTTCCAGATATGCAACCTTTTATCAACCACATTCGAATAGTCAGGTTTTATCCCAAAGTCATCGCCAGTAAGCTCTTTTTCCTAGAGGTCAATCAGTTTTACATTATTGTAGTCCTCAAACTTAACTCTAATCATCATCCTAGTGTCAACATTACGCTGTGTGGAATTGATGAAAATGCACCCATAGAATCATCTTCATAGACTTTTGAAGAGTATTTTCTATAGGAGGGCCTCAACCTCTTTGATATTTTCACAACTATAGGAGTTTCCATTCTACTAGTACTGAATTCAAGCAAATTTACCAAAACACAACTCAGGAATTATAAATACCTTTTTCTGCACACAAAACCGTAGCTAGGGTTTCCACAGCTCGAACTCCAATTATCTTCAATAATTCTCCAAAAGTTCTCCAATTCTTCAAATGCTCGAATGAACTAAATGCCTTGATCATTTTCTTTATAAAATAACAATCTTCCCTGAGTCACATTTGTTGTGAAAAGTTGCTAAAAACTCCTTTCCTTTTACACAAACAAATCCTAATTTGCTCCACATAGAATCATTCCTTCATATTTTCTATCGGTTCCTTTTCCAGAACCTTTGAAAACTCAAGCTTCATCTCTCTTCTTCGTTCCAGCCTCTAACACACCATTTATCCAAGGGGTTCTTACAATTTTCTGATAAAGCTCCCCCTATGACCATGCTAGGTCTAGTTATTGAATAAATCGTCTATACTGAATGAGGGCATAAAATCATCAGTTATTTCTGGTTCTTCTTTCTTTCTCCAAATCTTTCTCATCTGTTGCTTAATCTCATCTTTGTGAATCTTCTTCATAGATTCATTCTTTTCTGCTAGATTGGTTTCCTTACTCTTCTTGCTTCTGCAGACTCTTGAAACATGTCCTAGTTTATTGCAATTATAGCAGACAACATTGCTTTGATTAGATTGACTCATTGTTCTACACTGATTAGATTTATGTTCATACATGTTACAGTTATAGCAATAGCCACTAAAATTTTGACTCATTTTTCTTGCATTAAATTGATTCATCATCATGGTTTTGCATTCACTTTCTCTATTTCCAAATATTTTGCATGCAAAACATTGACCAGAGAAAGGACCAAGAAATTGATTAGTCCTACTTCTACATTCAGTTGCCCTGTGACCAAACCTATTGCATGAAAAAAAAGTTCCATTAAAGGAAGGGTACCTTTTTGCATTAGACTATCTCACCGGAGGTCTCCTAGTAGAGTTTTTGGAATTTCCTTTTTGTTTTCCTTTATCCAAAGTCTTCTGATTATTCTTAGTTTTAGAGTTTTCACTGAACTCATTTCCTAGACCACCTTTGTCTTTGCTTGGTTTCTGTCCTACAATTAGTTCATCAAGACTTTTTGAGCTAGATTTGAAATTGTTTTCACAGAGTTTCACCTTCTCCAGATCCACTTTTAGGTTCACAATTTCTTGTTCAAGCTTTGTGCAATCTTTTGACTTGCTTTGTACCAACTTTTTCAAACACTCTTCAATTATTTTCTTCTCTTCCACTTGAACTTTCAAACCGGAAATATCTTCATTAGCCTTCTTCAACTGATCAGTTACTTCCGTATCCCTGTCTTTGAATTTTTTTAACTGCTTCTTAAGTTTTCAGAAACATTCTTTTGCTTCTTCAAGATTCTTTCAGATCTATGTTTTCTCTTTCAACTTTATCAAGATCCTCAAAAGCAGTTCAAAGCTCTCATTTTTCATTCATTTCTTCCATCTTCAGGATCTCCCTCAAGCTATTAGGCTTAACCAGAGGAACCGAGCTCTAATGCCAATTGTTAAAGATCCAAGATACTGAGAGGGGGGTTGAATCAGTAATTTCTTGAATTTTTTGATCAAATACCATCCAATTACACCAATGTAAAAAATAGAAAAAATAAATAAAAACATTAACAAAACATGAAATCAAAGAACACAAGAACACCAGGATTTTTACATGGAAAACCCGAAATGGGAAAAACCACGGTGAGTGTTAGCTCACAATATTGTATAACCGGTTATAGAATATTAAAAAATGGGTGGATCACTACCAGGACTTACTATCCAAAAACAAAGGCTTACTTCCTACAAAATTACAACGATTTAATGGCTTTCAGCTTGAAAATGAACTGATAGAGTACACCTAATAAGTGAAAATTTAGTTCCAATGTAGCTCAGTAAATGGACTTAACACATTTCATTATGTTCACACTTATTTTCTTCTTTGCACACTGGTCACACACTTCTTCAAAAACTGTCCATTATATATATACTCAATCTTCTTCACAAGCATCAATTAGGTCGGCCTAATTAGATGCACTTCATATTTACCAAAAATACAATCTATCAGCTACAAGTTTCAAAAATGATAACCCACATGCTTCAACAAGTCGGCGCAGAATTAAAATAGGTCACACATATATCCGTATAACAAAACTATTTTACCCTTTGCACAATTCACTAAGGAAGTTGACCAAGAATAGATATCAAACTAAAAATCAAAAAACATTCTATATGAGCATTGGATATGTGAAGTCTCGAGAGTATGTGCTCCCAACATCTGTAAACCATTTCCCAAAACCACAAGTAACAATGCTCACCAGAAAATCGATGCAGACCAAAATATCGAAGGATTTCAAGAAAAATACCAATTCAGATACCAGACTAGAATACCAAAGTAACTTTAGTCTCAATATTTCAGCTGCAACTCATTTATCATGATGACATCAATGACAAACAAAAAGTAACAAAATGAGATGTTCTTCTTCATTTTTCCAAAAAGACTATCATCCAGATAAACAATGACAAACTTTCCCAAGAATTTCTTCAAGACTTCATTCATCAGCCTAATAAATTTACTAGGTGCATTAGTTAGTCCAAATGGCATGACCAACCACTCATACAATCCGTCGTTTGTCTTGAAAGCAGTCTTCTATTCATCTCCCTCTCCGATCCTGATCTGATGGCATCCACTCTTTAGGTATATCTTGGTGAAATACTTTTCTCCACTAAGACTATCCATGATGTCATCCATCCTAGGCAATGGGAATCTATACTTCATGGTGATCTTATTGATAGCCCTTGAATCTATACACATACTCCATTCTTCGTCTTTCTTAGGTGCAAGTGCAGTCAATACCACACATGGGCTCATAATTTCTCTGATCAATCCTTTCTTCAACTGTTCATGTATCTATTTTTTTAGCTCCATATTCTCTATTGGTGTCATCTAGTGTGCAACTTTGTTTTGCAAACTAGCTCCTAGAATAAGATCTATATGATGACTGATACTCCAGATTGGTGGTAATCCATTAGGCACATTCTCTGATACAAGATCTTAGTACTTTGTTAATAGTTAAGTGACTTCCTTCTCCAATGATTCTCTCTGCATCTAGGGCTTTGCAGTTCCTTGGAATCAAAGAAAAATACATGTTTTCATATCTCAATCCATCCAGAAATTTCCTTCCATCTACCAAAATGATTCTAGTTGTTCCACATACTTCACTTTCAGGTTCATCTTCTAAAGGTGTCAAGGTGATTCTCTTTCCATTGGATGTCAAGGCATAGGTATTCTTTTTGCCATCATGTATAGCTTTCTTATCATATTTCCAAGGTCTACCCAACAACATATGACATACATCCATTGACATAATATCACATAGTACTTCATCATGATATGATCCTATATGAAATTTTACTAGACATTGCTCAATTACTAGTATCTTGTGCTCATCTTGAATCTAGGCTATCCTATAAGGCTTCAATTTTTTTCTTCTTTCCAAATTCAAATTGGTCACCATTTCATCATAAACTAGGTTATTTGTACTACCACTATCAATGATATCTTTGCAACACTTACCTTCTACTTTGCATCTAGTTCAGAACAAAATTTTCCTCTGCGGTACTTCCTTAGGTACTTCTTTCTCTTGGAACAGTGCTCTCCTCATGAATAATGACTCTCCCTTCTCAAGAATTCCTCTAAAACTTAGTGATTCCACTGGTTCTTCCTCTACACATCCAATTCTTGTATGATTTTCAATCTTCTCACTTCTTGGTGACACTCAAATTCTCTATGTCTGTCTCTTCCGCACTTAAAATAGGTTCCTCTAAAAGATCTCTTGTCATATCCTTTCTCATCTCTCCATTATCCATAATTGCAGTAAGAATTGTAGCCTCCTCTGTTGTGGAGGTAAGAATTTTTGTCATCTCTCCCTTTATGGTATGAATTGGAATCCCTCTCTTCCTTGTAGTATGAATCTTTGTCCCTGTTTTTCTCCACATATGGTTTTTCTACTCTGGAATGTGACCTTCCTTTATGAAATCTAACTCCTCTTCCTCTTTGCCTTTGTTCATTTCTTTTATTTAGCTTGTTCTCCACCTTTAATGCAAATTGATATGCTTCCTCTACCGAATTCATCCTTACCAAACTCGACTCTTCCTGAATGTTCATCCTTAGCCCATTGATATATCTTGCCACTTTCTCCTTGCTTGCTTCACTATGTCCAGTCTTGATGATGATATTATGAAATTCCTCAATGTATTCTTTCATAGTCTTTTCCTTTTGTCTAAGATTTTGTAATCTCTTCAATAGCTCCAAGTCATAGTCTACGAGTATAAACTGGTTCTTCAATTTTGACACCATTCTATCCCATTTCATAATCTTCTCTTTACCTTTTTTATTTCTCTCCAATTAAACTTCCTTCCACCATATTGCAGCATGTCCTTTTAGTTTATTCTTTGCAAATCTCACTCTCTTCGGGTTTTCAATTTCTTCATATTCAAAGCATTCTTCAATGTCATTTATCCAATCAATCAAATCTTCAGGATTTAGATTTCTAGTATAGTTCAAAATCTCCATTCTAGGTCACTTTCCTATTTTTGAAATAGCCTTCAACATCTTCATCAGATCCGATTCTTCCTCTTCTGTAGTTTCTTCAGTTAGGTTTACAGCTTGAACTTCATTGTTATCACTTTCATCATTAGGTCTAGGGTTTAAGCATTTTCTTCTGTCTTCTTCAACAACATCTAATATTACTTTCATTGTTCACATAATTTCCATCATGTCATCCATCTTTCTAGCAACATTAATAGTAGTATGAATTCTCCTTGGTGACTTCTCTTCCTAGGATCTAGTGCAATTGCCTCAAGTCAGCGATCTGGTTACAGGGTTGCAACTACCTCACAATTGGTGATCTACTAACAAAAACAAGTAGGTTGCCTCTAGTTGGTGATCTATTCACACAAAGATCTTACAGAATTCCTTGCTTAACTTTGATCTCCTCTCCTAAGGTCCGCAACCTACTCTAATACCACTTGGTGTATTCAAGGATGGAGGGTCTAGGAATAGGATTTTTCAACCTTACAGCAAGAGTAAACACAACGGAAACTCAAAGAATTGGAATAACAATCCCACATGGGGGTATAGAGAATGATCAATTATTCACTGCAAACATGCCCTACCTTTCGGATTATAGTTTAGAGAATGATATGGCATCAAGCCTAGAAATACAATGTGGGACGAAGCCTTTATCTCCTATATCTTTCTACTTTTCTAGCACTCTATCATTGCCACCTAATACAATTACACAATGCTTATATATCAATTCCAAACTTTGGAAAAGGTCTGCATCGGCCTCAAGAGGTCCCCAAACCTTGAAGTTGATGAAATGTGTGAAGGTCGGTGAAAACATATGATTCTCCTTTGATCCTTGGATAAACATGATGTGTATTAGAAGGAAGGTTCCTCGATGGATGTGCATCCTTATGAAATGGTTTCTCGAGCTTCACAAGTCACGAGATAGGTCTGTACACTTGAAAAGCCAAGACTGGTTTTTGAATGCTCTCTGTCCAATTACAGCTAATATTTTGTTAGCGATATCTTCGTACTAGGATCTCCAAAGCACTTGAATTCTGGATATGATGTAGATATTGCAATGAAGATCATATATCCTACTCTATGAGCTCTGATGTTACAATGCAGTATAATGCAGTAAGAAATACTAAGACTGGGTTCTAATAGTTAACTACTAAAATGCAAGAAAACATGAATGCAAATATTTTTGGTTGATGCAAGATTGCTTGCAACCTGGGATGCTACTGAATCATTTTATCTATGGGTAAACATGTCACTTTATAGGTGCACCTATGAAGCTGCTTTATGACTTTGTAGAGTCCCCTTCCTAGGGTTTCCTCCATGTGAGAGATCTTGGGGGATACCTCCTTTCAAGTCTATAGGCCTGTAGGGTGCTTCTTCTAAGCTTCCTCCATGCGAGAGATCTTTGGGGTTGCTCCCCTACAGGTCTGTGGGTCTGTAGGGAACTTCCTCTAAGGTTTCCTTTATGTGAGAGATCTTGGAAGACACCTTCCCTACAGGTTTGTGGGCCTATAGGATGCTTTTTCTGAGCTTTCCCTCATGTGAGAGATCTTGAAGGATGCCTTCCCTATAGGTCTACGAGCTTGTAGGGCACTTTTTCTAGGATTTCCTTCATGTGATATATCTTAGAGGATTCCTTCCTTGCAGGTATTCGGGCCTGTAAGGCTCTTGTTTTTTGAGTTTCTTTCATGTGAAATATTTTGGAGGATGCCTTTCTTGCAAGTCTACAGGCCTACGCGGCACTTACCTCTCGAGGCTTCCTCCATGTGAGAGATCTTGGGGGACTCCTCCTTGCAGGTCTACAGGCCTATAAGAAACTTTTAATCTACAACATCATAGTTTTGTGGGGCTATGGAGTCCTTTTCTTACCTTGTTCTTTTGAGCTCGCCAAATTATGGTCTACTTCCTTGATGGTTCAGGTATAAATTTCTAACCCTATTCACTCTTTGATCTACTTTACTAAAGCACTCATCAATATTCATGCTTGCTAAAGTGGGGGGGAAATGTATAGGAGTGAATTTACACCCTTTACGCAAATTCCGCTTTTACATATCCTCACATTAAAAAACCAAATCCGAACGAGAAATTCCACATCATCTTGTTGACTTTCTTCCACTTGGCATCTATCTATTGTGTTGGTAGAAGAATATTTATTAGGGATGCCCACACAGTGCACAAATTTCTCTATGGAATGCTTACGTCCTTGAAGGATTCTTGTGTTTGAAGTTGGCAGAGGCATTACACTTCCAACTAGGAATGGTTTGTAATATCCCTCCTTGACCAACTGACCACGAAAATGGTAGATTCTCTCTCTTCTTCAAATTCTTCCATTCTTCATTCAACTTATCTTTTTTCCATCACTTCTTGCATTTCCAAGCATTCTTAGCCTTCATTTCACTCTCAACAACACTCCAACACTCCATCAACTCCATCAAGCAAGTGTGAACCAAGCCATTGCAGTAGGGGCTTGAGGTATTGCAACACCTCCCTTCATCGCAGTCGAGGATGTGGTGATTTTTCAAGCTCTTTTTCTCCATCATTGGTTAGTAAGCTCTTGGTGGAGGTGGTAATGTCTCATTCCTCTCCTTTATTATTTGGTCGAGTAGCTATATACCTTTTTGTATTTGTTATTTATGTGATTTCTTTCTTAAATTCATCATACATTTCTCTATCATTGCTATTTGGTTGTCCGTGGAGGTGGAAACACCAAAACGAGGGTTTGACTGAGGCAGGCCCCTATACAGCCCCAACAAATTTCCCCTCTTTCTTGTGTGTAGGTGGATGTGCATTTAGAGCTAGCTAGAAAATAGGCATATTTGTGAGATTATCTTCGTTACCCTACTTCTAGTCTACTTACTTTATCATTCTAGTATCTACTTTGCATAATTTCTCATTATGTTTTTGCCATCTAGATTGTACTAGCTAGGCTATTAGTAGGTATTTTTGTAATTTCTCTATGTTCACTATTTTTTGGCCATATAGATGCTAACACACCCGAGATACACCAGTGCATCACGCTAATGTTCTAGAATTGCATTTTCATCCTTGGACAGAGACTTGTCTAAGGCATAGAATTAAATCCAAAAAGTTAGCTAGCCTAGCCCAAACTAAAGTCCGGGTCTGTAGAGTGATCGAAGGACTTTATAGTCCTCATCAATCTTGTCCTTCATTTCAAACACCCCTTTAGAGTGAGGTAAGTTAGGTAAGCCTTTTTCTCTTGGCTCACCATGATCTAGGGCCTTAACATGGTTGGTTCCCCTCTCTTACAGAACTATTTGGGGCCTTGTTGCTATAAAAGCATGGTAGTTATTTTATTTTCATTAAGTTCATAATTTGTGGATTCAAGAGAACTAATTTTTTTTCAAGTTTTACTTTTTTTCCTATTTTCTATTCCATTCCAGATTAAAAAATTATATGTTTCATTTGAGATTCACTAATATCAAGGACAACTCAAAGATATTTCTTGATATGAAATCACACGTAGCTGATCCTTTGTTCCTATCGGAAAAGGCTATGTGTTGTGCTAGATTTGGGTGCATACTTATACTATCTGGTGGAAAATAATCCACATTTCTTTAAACCCTTGCATCATTCTATGCCTAGCTATGAAGCAATCCAGTGAACTATAGAGTGGTTTGCTTTGATTTAGTTTATTTCTTGAGGTAAGTTATCAAAGGAGTTTATAGTCCTCATCATTCTTGTCCTTCATTTCAAACACCCCTTTAGAGTGAGGTAAGTTAGGGCAGCCTTCTGTTCTTGGCTCACCATGACCTAGGGACTTAATGTGGTTGGTCCCCCTCTCTTATAGAACTCTTTGGGGCCTTGTTGTTATAAAAGCATGGTAGTTGTTTTATTTTCATTAAGTTCATAATTTGTGGATTCTAGAGAACTAAATTTTTTTCAAGTTTTAATTTTTTTCCTATTTTCTATTCCATTCCAGATTAAAAAAATTATATGTTTCATTTAAGATTAACTAATATCAAATACAATTCAAATCTATTTCTCGATATGAAATCACACGTAGTTGATCCTTTGTTCCTATTAGAAAATGTTGTGTGTTGTGCCAAATTTGGGTGCATACTTATACTATTTGGTGGCAAATAATCCACATTTCTTTAAACCCTTGCATCATTCTATGCCTAGGTATGAAGCAATCCGGTGAAGTATAGAGTATTTTCTTTGATTTAGTTTATTTCTTGAGGCATGCATTGATAATACCTAAGAGAAAACCTTACATTTTAGCATTTTTATGCTTTATTTTAGATTATATGCTTTATATTTCAAAAAAAATTCCAAAATTGATAAATGCATGGAGTATTATTGTAAATATTTTGATTCCATGAATTTGTTGAGTTCTTAATGCTAAATATTCTTGAATGTATACAAGTAATTTAAATTTCATGATATTTTATTAAAAATATTTTGATTTCATAAAGTTGTTAAGTGACATGTGAATGATCAAACTCAGATTATGTTTCAATATTTCAAATACCAGCCAATTTGTAACAACCATAGGCCCCTCGTGTTTAACAACAATCTACACAACAAGCCTTGAGTGCAACTAGTGTGTTAAGACCTAACATTCTTGAACCTTGGGATTGAGTTGGGATCACCTTAGATTTTAGGTTATTCCAGTGGATCTTTCAAGAGAGGTAGGTTCCCATGGTACTTTGTGGGATTTATCTGCCTATTGGTGTGTGTGTGCAACATTCACATCAACACTACACTCTTGAGGAAAAGGAGGGAATTATAAAATCTTTGCATAAATAATCGAATGTGATAGAATGGAGCTATGAAGATCTAAAGATATATGATAGATCCATAATCACTCATATTATTTTGTTAAAGGAAAATGTGAAACCTTTTTACCAAAGGCAATGGACTGCACTGAATGCATTGTTGGAGCCGGTCATCCACAAAGAAGTGCATAAATTATTATCTACCTGAATCATCTTCCCCTTTAGACATTCAATGTGGGTGGCTAATTTGGTACTAGTCTAAGAGAAAAATGGAGAAATATGGTTGTGCATGGCTTTTAGAAACCTCAATAAAGCATTAAAAAAGATAACTACCTACTACCCTCATTAGATGAGGTGCTACAAATTTTTAATAGTTCTCAAATGATGTCATTCTTAGATGGCTATTAGGGATATAACCAAGTCATGGTTGGAAATTAAGATATAATAAAGACCTCATTCACCATCAAGTGGGGTACATTTTCTAATAGGTGGATTCCTTTTAGACTAATCAATACTAGAGAAAAATTTTAGGATGGACATTTCTTTCAATGAAATAATTGAAAAATGAATTATCATCTTGTATAGGGGTGAATTTGCACCCCTTATACAAATTCCTCTTTCACATATCTTCACCTTAGAAAAACAAATTCGAAGGCGAAATTTCACATCACCCAACTTCCTTCCTTCCACTTGGCATTTGTCTCTTGCATTGGTAAGAGAATATTTTTGGGGATGTGTGCATGACGTGTAGACATTTGTGCGATGCACTTACATCCCTAACAGATTCTTGCGTCTAAAGATGGTAGAGACGTTAAACTTTCGATTAGGGTTGATTTGGAACATACCTCTTTGACCAACTGACCCCGAAAATGGTAGATTCTTCCCACTTCTTCAAATTCATCCATTCTCATTCCATTTCATCCCTTTACAAGCTCTTGCAATTTCTCAAGCCATCTCTTAGCACTTATAGCATTTTCACTCTTTAGTAGCACTTCAACACTCCATTGCAACAACACTCCATAGAATCATGGGCTTGGAGTCTTGTGAGACCTCCTTCCATCATAGTCGAGGCTATGGTGACCTTTCCAAGTCTACTTTCTCCTCCATTGGCTAGTGAGCTTTTGAGAGGAGGTGGTAGCATTTCACTCCTCTCCTTTGTGATTTTTTTGAGTAGCACTTTACTGTTTTGTAGTGTTTATTACATCTTCTACTTTCTTTACTTTTTTATCGCATATTTCTCTCTTGTTTCTATTTGGTTGTTCGTGGAGGTGGAAACACCAAAATGAGGGTCAAAGTGAGGCAGCCTCCTATACAACCCCAACAATTTTTGCCTCTTTCTTGTGTATAGGAGGACATGCATTTGGAGCTAGCTCACAAACTGGCACCTTAGTGAGATCATTTTCAATACTTTAGCCTTCGTTTATCTACTTTATCACCTACGTTTGTATTTTTCATACTTTATTGTTATGTTTTGATCATTCAAGAATAATTAGCTAGGCCATTAATTTGGTTTTTGGTAATTTTTATTGTACTTTCTATCCTCTAGCCATACGAATGTCAGCACACCTGAGAGATGCTAGTGCACTGCGTTGTCATCCCAGAACTATGTTTTCATCATCGGATAGAGAGTTGTCTAAGGTATAGTATTGACTCTGAAAACCAGCTCACCTAGCCTAAACTTGGATTTTATGTCTGAAGAGTGATTGAAGTAATTTATAGTCCTCATCATTCTCGACCTCTATCTGAATCATCCCTTTAGAGTGAGGTAAGTTAGGGCAGCCCTCCACTCTCAGCTCTCTATGAATTGGGGCCTTGACATGGTTGGTTCCCCTCTCTTACTTTTTTTGTGAATCCAACATGAACCAACGTCTACCCATTTGTTGGTGTTGAAGCTTTTCTCTAGTACCTTGTGATCATTGTACTCTTGAGTTTTGTGAAGGTTTACAAGCATCATGACTTTTGGGTACATTTTTAGGAGAAGTGTACGACACTTTCCAATGGAGAAGATGAAGGTCACTCTTGGTTTCTCTACAGGCCTTTTTCTTAGATCTATCGTTGCACTTTCTGCCTAGGAGCAGTTGTCGAGGAGCGAGGTTGGATTCTTCAATGAGACTAATGACATCCCCACACCTCCTACATCTCCTACACCATCATTAGTAGATGAGCATGAAGCTATCCACATCCCTTCAAAGTACATCTCTTCCCTTAGAAAAGGGTTGGGCGACTTGGAGAATCACCTGGAGAAAGACCCTAAGCTGGCTAGAGCTGCTAAGGTTATTAGCAAGATAAAGTATATGGTGGGAAAATAGTGAATAGGCATAGAACTCCTAGAAAGCCTCTCTAGTCTGACCAAAGCATGTTCCCTACCAAATAATGCTAACATTATACAAGGGGCCACTCTCAAAGAACATGAGAGACAACTAGGAGTGTTGATTCCTTCCACATCTGTATACATGGCTGACACAATCCCATCAATCAACACCCCCTCTACCTCCAAGAGGTTTGAAACTATCAAAGTGAATAAAACACCCTTTGGTTTTAGTTTCACCCCTCCTGTCACCTCTAGCATTGGAGGAAGCTTTGGTAGTGGCAGTTGTCTTGGCGATGGGGGTGGTGCTAGTAAAGGTGGTTCAAGTGGAGGCCATGGTGGTAGCTTTGGAAGTGGAGATGGCTCTAGAAGTGGTTTCGGTGGTGGCCACATTGGCAGTCTAGAGGTGGCTCTAGTGGTGGTTCTAGAGGAGGTCCCACTAGTCCTATGTCATCTAATGACTCTATTCTAAACACTCTTCTTTAGAATATGGGCAAGATATAAAGCCAGTTGGTGAGTCTCTCCCAAGCCTCTGCCCAACCTATCTTTCAACCTCTCTTCCAACATAGTCCATTTTCAGTAGCAATATTAAGTACTCCCTTCCCAGAAGGAATGGAGATTCCCAAATTTGAGAAATATGGTGGCAAAAGGGACCCACAAACACATGTGTTCACCTTCAATGCCCTGTGTACAAATTTCTTCCATCATGATGCATTGATGGAAAAATTATTCCCTCAATCTCTTAAGGATACAACACTCGAATGGTATTGTTCCTTACCAGATAACTCTATTTTCCCATTTGACCAACTTGTGAATCAGTTTCTATGACAGTTCCAATCCAACACCAGATTGAAGATGATCATTTTGATTTCGTCCGATGCAAGCAAGGGGATGATGAAAAGATTACTAATTTCATAGCATGGTATCAAGTTCTCTTCTCAAAAATCTTGTATTAGTTGCCTGATTCTGACGTACAAAAGGTATTCATAGGAGACTTGCAAAGACCTTGGCAGGAAAATTTTCCCCTTATGAAGTACCCCTCTTTTGTGCATATGTGTGCAATACTACAGGAGTATCAATAGATGGTAGTTTATTTTTGGTGATCCTCCTTACGTGCCCATTCAAAAGGGAAGTCCATTGTATCAATCTCTGGGAAAGGTAAGGTTGTTGTGAATGTAGTGGCCGCTACGAATAATAACAACCTCAAATGCAATAGAAAGTTCACAAAGTTATCAAAATATTATTCTTCCATCCTACAAAATTTGCTAAAGGATAAGATCATAACCTTGGAGAACCCTAAACCTCTCAAGGAACCTTATGCTAGTTGGTACAATGCAAATGTCTTCTTTCAATACCATCAAGTCAATGGACATGATACCGAATGCTATATGCACCTGCATCACAAGATACAAGATCACATTAGGGACAATACTATTCATCTCGATGGGAATAAACAAAATGAAAAAAAATTGGTGGTGAAAGTGAATAGTGAGTTGTAGATATACATAGACCCATTTCCATCACATTCTGCCAACATGATTATCGATCCCTCGAATTTTGCCACATGTCCCGAAGCATATGTTAACATGGTTATAGTTACCCCTTTTGCGCAGCCTGTAACCAGCTCATAGACATGACATTCACTTCGTAGGATATTCCCTTGAACAATAATCCCTATCCCCTCTACATTCCCACTCACCTCAATGGGAACATTGTGATAGGGGTCTTAGGTGATCCCGCAAGTCAAGTGAATGTCATGATAGAAGAGACATTGTGGCTTAATTCATTGCAGAAGGGGGAGTGTGAAGAAATGAAATCTACCATCCATATGCATGATGGTCTATCTCTCAAGCCATATGGCTCAATAACTCTACTTTTCCTAGTTGAAACTAGGGCTACAGACATAGTCTTTGATGTCATTCCAGAGTCATATTTGTTCAGGTTGAAGCTAGGCATAACTTGGCTAGCTTCCATGAATGGAATCACCTCTGTCATTCATAAATGTTTAAAGTTCTCCCATGAAGAACTTTTGCACGTAGTGCATGACACTAGGTACCAGGCTTTGGTATCCCATGGGGGATATTCATTGGATCACTTTTGGCCCACCCCGGTTGGTCCGCTTCCTCCAAAAACAAACCTACTTTATAAGAATTATGTGACTGGGGGCAAGGGATAGCCAAAACTAACCCTTCCAATAGTGCAGAAGCCAACGGCCTCCTCTTCTCGAAAGGGAAAAGAGAAGCTACCCCATCCTCAAGATGGCTCTCCTACTCATCTTTCTAGGGAAGATTTTTGGTTGAGTAGGCCTAGCTTTTTCTTGCTAAGTCTGATGGTGCTTGCCTGGCATAGACCCAAGATTAGGATATCGTATCTCCCTACCAAACCACTTGGACCTTGGTATTACTTGTATGGCAAGGGAAAAGGTCCCCATGGAGAATCCTCTATGTATCGGCCTCCACAGCCTCCTACTGCTCCTGCTCCAAAATCAGTAAATGGGAAGAGGCCCTTTGTCGAGGCACTAGAGTTGACTCCCCCCATTGCTTCTCAACCCACTCCTCCTGCTCCCATTTAGGATCTAGTCCCTCCACTAGAAAAAACTATGGTGGAAACTCCCATGGCTGAGCAGGAGTCTTCCACTCCTTCACAACCTCCGGTCTATAGCTCGAAGATTTACAGAAACTACCTTGTGCATGAATGCAAGTGCCGACGAAAGGCTCATGTACTTGAACAAGCCACCTTCTAAAGGAAGGAAGGGGAGATGACCACCCCTACTTTAGGGCCTCTTGTTGCATCCTTTTCTCTCCTCCCCTCTACTTTCATTCAAATAAGCTTCCTATTACTTCCAGCTCTTTTTGTGATTGTGCTTGAACCCAAAAAGGTGCAGGTGCTCATCACTCCTTCAGTTGAACCACCCTTGTTGATGTCCCTTCCAGACGTCCCACCTTTCCCAAAACCCATGGATATGCTGAATACTTCAGTGGTGTTTGTTGCAGTTTTCTCCTCCTCCTCTTCCTCCATGCCTCTTGCCTCATTTGTGGGGATTTATCATCCCTCAATGAAGTATAAGATGGAGAATGTCCCTTCCAATGATGGAGAGTGTAAGAGGATTCCACCCTTTCTGAAGGGTGGTTCAGAATTTGCTTGTTTTTTCTTATTGATGGAACTAGTTTTGGCTTCCCTTGAGTTTGTCACCACTCCTGAGTCACTCGATGAGCCTACTAGTAGATCTTAGGAACAACCCTCTCCATCTGTTGAGGCATGACATGGCACTCCAATGAAGTGCATGTTTAACTCTTTGGATGAAGTTTTGGCCTTGTCAGTGATTTTTGCAAAATTGTTGGCCACACCTCCACAACACCTGAGTGGAGGAGACATTGTAGGGCTTTCTTCCTTATCCCTTGTTTCTAGAGGATCAGAAGCTCCTCCTCTTAATATTCCACCACTGCAAGCTCATCCTCCTTCCCCTTATGATGATCTATAGTGGGAAGTGAATGATATCTTGGTCAATAAGTGTTAGGGGGAGTCCTCTTCTTTATCTTTAGATTAGAAGTGTGTGTTGTGATGTATTCCCCCGTACTTGTGTTGTGTGTTCCTAGATGACCCTTGTCACCCTTTTTGGTGCTTGGATATAGGCATGATTTTTGTGTTGTAAACCTTCTTCTATCTTTATCATCATTCTTCCATGTTTGTGATTTATTTTTGACAAATTGGGGATGATGCAAAGTGTTAGGGGAATTTAGGCTTCCCTTCCATGTTGATCCAACTTTGTCTTCTCATCCATTCTTTGCATGGTCTGATATAGTAGGGGGTTGATGATAGTTCATTTATATAATATTATTATACTTATATATTTATGAATAGTTTTGACCCTGAAATATCAGATCACCCCTATGCCCTTTGTTTATGTTTATTTATCCTTTGCTCTTTTCTTATCTTTTTCTTTTCTTTGCTTGACTTCTCCCTTTCATGTGTGACAATACCATTTCTATGATGCTATTATTTTCATAAAATGAATTCACTACCAATGAATATTTCTCAAAAATCCTCTCGAATATTTCTTTTTCAAAATCGCATTCACAGCTAGGACCCCTAATAGAATGTGTTTCCTTCATCATGGGTTCACAAAGAAAGAACTTGAGAACTTTCCTCTAAGGTGGAAGCAAATTTTACCTTCCCCTCACAAGGGAGCATTTTCTTCCTTTTGAATTCCTTTATGAAGTGAACATCTTTCGAAAGGATTACTTGATGATGAATCAATTTGACAAAAACTGTCTCTTTTTATACTTTCAAATAGCGTGTCCCTTGGGTGGACCCTCTTCTTACGCTAGGTTCTCAAGGGACCCCTTGAAAGCCTTCCAATTTTTTGATGATGTATGTGACTATCCACTTTATTTCCTTTAGTCACTTTGTTTCAGACATGCTTTATTCTCTAGTAAATATGTCACTTTGCATGTGCACCTATGAAGCTGCTTTCCAATTTGACTCTGCAGAGTCTCCTCCTTTAGGTTTCCTCCATGAAAGAGATCTTGGGGGATGCCTCCTTATAGGTTTGTAGGCCTATAAGGTGCTTTCATCTAGGTTTCCTTCATGTGAGAGATCTTGGGGGATACCTTTTTGTAGGTCTGTGGGCCTATAAGGCGCATACTTCATGGGGCTTCCTTCATGTAAGAGATGTTGGGGGTTGCCTCCTTGCAGGTTTGTGGGCCTATAAGGCACTTTCATCCTATAGAATTTTTCCATCATTGGTTCGAGGGCCTTTAGTGTACCTTGTGCAGCTTCATAGTTCCACGAGGCTATGGAGTATTTTTTTCTAGCTTGTGCTTTTGAGCTCATTAGATCGTGGTCTGCTTCCTCGACAATTCAGGTATACATCTCTCACCCTACTAACTCTTCGATCTACTTTACCAAAACACTCATTAGTACTTGTGCTCACTAAAGTGGAGGTAAAATGTATAGGATTGAATTTGTACCCCTTACACAAATTTCCCTTTCACATATCTTTACCTTAGAAAATCAAATCCGAAGGAAAAATTCCACATCACCCAACTGCCTTCCTTCCACTTGGTGTTTGTCTCTTGCGTAGGTGAGAGAATATTTTTTGGATTCCTGCATCTGAAGTTGGTAGAGGCATTACACTTTCAATTGGGGCAATTTTTAATGTCCCTCTTTGACCAGCTGACTCTGAAAATCAAATATTATTCCCACTTCTCCTTCAAATTCATCCATTCTCATTCCATTTCATCCCTTCACAAGCTCTTGCAATTTCTCAAGCCATCTCTTAGCACTTCCATCATTCTCTTCACTCTTTAACAACACTTCCACACTCCATTGCAGCAACAACACTCCATCAAATCCACAAAGAAAGTGTGAAGCAAGCCATAGTAGCATGGGCTTGGAGTCTTTCCAGACCTCCTTCCATCAAAGTTGAGGCTGTGGTGACCTTCCCAAGTCCGCTTTCTCCTCCATTGGCTAGTGAGATTTTGGGTGGATATGGTAATGTTTTTCTCCTCTCCTTTGTGATTTGGTTGAGTAGAACTTCACTGTTTTGTAGTGTTTATTACATCTTATACTTTCTTTACTTCTTTATTGCATATTTCTCTCATTTCTATTTGGTAGTCCGTGGAGGTGGAAACATCAAAATGGTGGTCGGACTAAGGTAGACCCCTATACAGCCCCAACAATTCTCCCCTCTTTCTTGTGTATTAGTGGACATACATTTGGAGCTAGCTGGAAAACTGGCATCTTGGTGAGATCATTTTCATTACTTTAGCCTTCAGCTATCTACTTTATCACCTAGGTTTGTATTTTTTTGTACTTTATTGTTATGTTTTTCTCATTCAAGAATAGTTAGCTAGGTCGTTAGTTTTTTTTCTAGTATTTTTTATTGTACTTTATGTCCTCTGGCTGTATGGACACTAGCGCACCATGCATTCATCCCAGAACTACGCTTTCATCCTCATACAAAGAGCTTTTTGAGGTACAGTATTGACTCTAAAAACCAGCTTTCCTAGCCTAAACTTGGATTTTGTGTCTAAAGAGTGATTGAACTACTTTATAGTCCTTATCATTCTCAGCCTCTATTTGAAACTCCCCTTTAGAGTGAGGTAAAATAGGGCAGTCATCCACTCTCGGCTCTCCGTGATCTGGAGTCTTGACGTGGTTGGTCCCCCTCCCTTACACATATACATGGATGACTTGACTGTGTTCTCAAAATAAAGAGAAGACCATGTTTTAGATCTATGCAAAATATTCCAAATATGTAAAGAGTTCGACATCTCACTCAACCCAAAAATGTGTACCTTTGGGGTCATAGAGGGTAAATTACTAGGTCATGTAATCTCTAAAAATGTAATATCTATTGATCCTGAGTGAGTCTAAGAAATCTTGAAAATCCTATAGCTAGCGAGCAAGAAAGAACTTAATTCTTATTTTGGAAAAATCAATTTTGTACAAAAGTTCATTATAGGTTTTGCAGAAATTTTCAAGCCACTAAATGCATGCTAAAGAAGGACATGAATATTGATTGGACACTTGAGGAAAAATGTGCATTTGAGGAAATAAAGCAAGTAATTGTGGATTCTTTAGTCTTTGTGAACCCCAATTACACATAAACCTTCTACATTTACTCATTTTTATTAGATCATTCATGTGCTTGAATGTTAACTTAGAAGAAAGAGAAGGGTGATGAGAATTTGATAGCTTTTATGAGTGCACCTCTCAAGGATGTTGAATTATGATATCCAAGCATCAAGAAACAAGCTTATGCACTAGTGTGATCTATTAAGAAGTTCATACACTATATTCTAAGGAGAAAACTATTTTCTATTGTATTTGATCCCGCTGTCAAGGTGTCATTAATGTAGAGAAAATTGGGAGAACATAGAGAAAAGTGGGCAACAATGTTGTAGGAATTTGACCTAGAGATACAACCAATAAAACTAGTTTGAGGGCAGGATTTGATACACACTATGGTAGAAATAGATCCCAAACTAATAGCAGAGCAATACAACCTAGAGGATGTGTCTTTGGATAACTTGTATGATGAAATCATCTACTATTCGTTAGATGCAAATGACAACAAAGATAGGGGGTGAATCATTTGTACATTAAAAATTTTAATCCCTCATTAACTTTCAAAACCTTATCAAACTTTAAACCATTATTAAGCATTAGTAGAAAGTAAACATGTGCAACAACAATGCAAACAAAATAATACATAAGACATCTTTAGCATATTTTAGACTTATCACCTTTCCAAGTTTAAAATCAAGGAGACCACTCAGAATAGCATTCCTTCCTTTGTCATCGTTCTCGTAATCCTTGATCTCATCATCACTCATTGAATAGTTAGTAGGCATAGTATACTCTTTTTCAACTAATTCCCAGACTCCAAATCCAAGAGAGACTAGAAAAGATTCTATCCTAGATTTCTAGTAAGTATAATTATTTTTATCGAACATAGGATATTTGACACATTTCCTAAGCAACATCTGAATCTACCTCAAGTAGTTAAGCTTCTTCCAAGGAACCACAACTCTGATACTGATTTTTAGATGCACATGCAAAATGAGAGGAGTGAATTAGTTGTACATTAAACCATTCAATCCCTCATTA
>VDFB02049217.1:160205927-160281200 GCA_007258455.2 Sequoia sempervirens | reverse complement strand
GACTTAGGAAGTATTATGATTGTCAAATATTTTCCAAGCTATTAATCGCTAGGAAAGAGGGTTGATTGCACCAACGAACCCAAGGGTCTAAGTTGTCACTTAAGCAACCTACAATGACCAAGACAGTCAACGACAAAATATAAAGTCTATTTAGCACCATGACTATACCCATTGGGGTTTATCTGCAAACCCTAGACCTATCCAAGAGCAAGCGTAAAAAAAATTTGAGCTCAACCTTTATCACCAAACTCTACAAGTTATACCATTGAGCAACTCTCAAGAAACCAATATCTGATATGCACATTGATTTGATCTTTGCCAACTCGAAGCCACCATTGCAATGTCATGAAAACATTTTTAGCATCCCCTTTTGACATCAATGACAACAATATGCCAACAATCTCCCCCTTTTCATTAATGGAAAAGCCAAATCTTCTATATCACTTGAAAACTTAAATTCACTTCTCTACTACCAAATAAACAAACATAGCAACTCCCCCTGAGATATACCTTTTTCTTTCTTTCTCAAAGGCATGAGAATTTTCCCCATTTTCTCCCCCTTTGATATCAATGGCAAAGGGAAACTTCATGAGCTTTGAACCAATTTTCACAATATTTCTCCCCCTTAAACCTGCAACCATCAAGTCATTATAAATTTTTAAAATTCATGTGTTTGAGACTTGATCCATTCCTCTATTCTAGGGATAAAGAAAACAACAATGAAGCACCCCCTGGACCCACAACCTATCACTAATATTTAGTGATATGAGGTGGGAACAATTACTCCCAATTTCTGCCTCAAGTATTCAAATTTTTCCTTGGTAAGAGGATTGGTGAATATGTCAGCAACTTGTTCTTTTGTGGGGACATATTCCATGTTGACTTCATTTTCTGCAACCTTTTCTCTAATGAATTGATACTTGATTGAAATGTGCTTAGTCCTAGAGTGTATCACTAGAGACTTTGACATGTTTATTGCACTTGAATTATCACAAAGAATAGAGATAGGTTCTTTGTATTCCACCTTGATGTCCTTAAGTGTCTTCTTCATCCATAGTCACTCAGTATAACATGTTGCTAGTGCTACATACTCTGCTTTTGTTGCGGATAAAGTGACTGATTCTTTCTTTTTGCTCATCTAGAAGACCAATTTGTTTCCCAAGAAGAATGCTCCTCCACTTGTGCTTTTCCTATCATCTGCACATCTATCCCAATCAACATCTATATATGATGCCAAGGAAAAATATTTTCTCTTGGGATACCACAACCCATAATCAATCATTCTTTTGATATATCCAAAAAATATTTTCACTACGTTCACATGAGACTCTTTTGGTGCAACCTAAAATCTTGCTACCATGCATACAATGTGCATTATGTCTGGCCTTGATCTAGTTAAGTAAAGTAAGCTTTCAATAATTGACCTATACATTGTCTTATCTATATCAGGTGATTCATCTAATTTTCTCAACTTACAACCATTTATCATGGGGGTACTCACTAGTCTTCTATCTTCCATATTGAATTTCTTGAGAACTTCCTTAGCATATTTAGTTTGAGATGTGAATATCTCATTATCAATTTGTGTAATTTGTAAACCAAGGAAAAATGACTACTCTCCTAACATTGACATCTCAAATTCATCTTGAATATGTGTAGAAAATATTTTACACATTTTATCATTGCTACCACCAAATATGATGTCATCCACATATACAAAAAAATAATCATGTGCTCACCTTCAGATTTAAAATATAAATTGTTGTCTACATATCCCTCTTTGAATCCTTGTTGTTGCAGGTACTAATCTAACCTTGAATACCATTCTTTGGGTGCTTGCTTTAGACCATACAATGCTTTCCTCAATCTGAAAACATAATGATCATCTTTTGACAACTAAAAAACCTTTTGGTTGTTCTATTTAGACTTCTTCTTCTAGGTTTCCATTCAGAAATGCAAATTTTACATCCATCTGATATACTTTAAATCCTTTATACACTAAGAATCCAAGAAACACTCTTATTACTTCTAATCTAGCTATTGGTGCAAATGTTTCTTCAAATTCAATGCTTCAACTTGTGCATACCCCTTCCACACCAACCATGCTTTATTTCTTACAACAACTCCATCTTCATTGAGCTTGTTTCTAAACACCCATTTAGTGCCAATTACATTTTTGCCTTGGGGTCTAGGAACTAATTCCCATGTTTTATTCTTTTCAATCTGATTGAGCTCTTCCTTCATGGATTTTATCCAGCTTTGATCTTTGTTGAACTCAACGTAGCTCTTTGGTTCAATTTGTGACAAGAGAGAAAAATTTAAAATTTCTTTGTTTATTGCAAGCCTTCTCCTTGTCCAAACACCTTCATTTTTATCGCCAATAATCTGATCCACAAGATGATCTTTTTGCTCATATTTTGTAGGTTCTTTTTCATTCTCCTCTTCTTGTTCTTCTTCATTTGCTGCATCTTCCTCAAAATCTTATTCTTCTTCAATGTCATTCTTATCATATTTGATATACTTTATATTCTCATCAATCTTGAAATTGATGCTCTCAACAATTTTGTTCAGCCCCTTGTTATAGCATTTGTAAGCTTTTCTTTGAGTGGAATATCCAAGAAATATTCCTTCATCACTTCTAGAGTCAAAGCTTCCAAAATTTCCATCTTCTCTCTTGATATAACATTTACTACCAAATACTTTGAAATACTTAACAGATGTAGGCCTACCATACCACATTTCATGGGGAGTGTTATCACTATGTGCTCTAATTTGAACTCTATTCAAAATGTAAACTATTGTATGAACCACCTCTCTCCTGTTGGAAAAACAAGGACAACCAAATGAGAGGGGAGGGTGAATCAGTTGTCACAGAATATTTTTAAATTTTCAACTTAACTTAACTTAATCTCAGATCTAATGAAAGAATAATAAACCATAAATAATTAGCACATCAGAAATAATCTTACAGATTCAATTTTGGCAATAGGGGCAAAGGTCTCTTCAAAATCAATACCTTCCATTTGTGAATACCCTTTACATACCACTCTTTCTTTATTCTAGACCACTTCACCTTCTTCATTCAGCTTATTCCGAAAGACCCATTTAGAAACAATCACATTTTTATCTTTAGGTCTAGGAACAATTATCCATGTATCATTCTTTTCAATATGCATTAATTCTTCCTTCATAGCTTCCATCCAATTTTCATCATTGCAAGATTCATTGACATCTTTAGGCTCAGTCTTGGAAATTAGGCAATACTCTTCTGCAATCTTTCTTCTAGTTTGCACACCTTTATTCTTGTTTCGTATAATTTTATGTTCATAATGGTTTATCTTTACATACCTCATAATTTTAGAATTCTCTCAAACTTCTAGTTCTTTTGTTCTTTCTTCTACACTTGCACTTGTCTCTCCTTCTTGACTTTCTTTATTTACCAACACAAATGGAAGTTGATTTACCAGAACAAATGGAACAATTTGAAGTTGATTATGTGTCTGATCATTTTTCCCTTTGTTTGTGTTGTCTTCCTAGTCATCTGAATCATAACCACGGTATTTGGATGATCTAGCAAAGTCCTCATCAACTCTGACATTTGAAATTTCAACCATTTTTCTCAATCTTTTGTTATAGCACCGATATGCCTTACTTTTAGTAGACTAACCTAGACAGATTCCGTCATCGCTTCTTGCATCAAACTTGCATATGTACTCATCTATCTTAATATAACATTTTCTTCCAAAGATATTGAAATATTTAACAGTAGACTTATAACCAAACCATAGTTCAAAAGGAGTCTTACTAGAATTGCCATTGACATTTACCCAGTTTAAAGTGTACACAACAATGCTTACAGCTTCACTCCAATAGATGTGAGGCACATTTCCTTCTATCATCATCATTCTAGCAACATCCAGAATTGTTTTGTTCTTCCTCTCTGCAACTCCATTCTGTTGAGGGGTTCGGGGAGCAGATAACTGTCTTCTAATTCCTTGCTCTTCAAAAAAATAATTGAACTCCCTGGAGGTGAACTCACCACCTCTGTCTAACCTTAAGCATTTGATTTTTAGACCTTTCTCATTTTCTGCCATGGCTTTGAAACTTTTGAACTTCTCCAATGCTTCACATTTTTCTCCTAAGACAACAACCCATATCATCCTAGAGTAATCATCAATCAGAAACATAAAGTACCTTTCTCCATGAACACTTCTAACTCTTGAGGGACTGCATTGATTAGTATGCACCAGCTCTAGTAATCCATTTGAATGATATTGTTTGCTCCAACAAGAAACTCTAGTCTATTTTCCCATCTGACATTCCTTGCAAATTATGTTAGTCAGCTTTACTAGCCTAAGTAGACCTCTTACTGCTTGAGTGAAGCTTACCTTGAAAATGTTATCAAAATTCACATGACACAACCTTCTATTCCATAACCAACTTTCATCTACTTGAGAAATTAAACAAATTTCACTAGTAGCATTCAAGTGAAAGATATTACCTCTTGTCTTTTTACCTAAAGCAATTACATTTCTAGAACTTCCATGTATCCTACATCTTCCACCTTTGAACTAAATATCATAAGACTTGTCCACCATTTTTCCAATGTTCAATAGGTTGTGCTTCAAGCCTTCAACATAAAGGAAATCATCAGTATTCTACTTACCACCAATACAAATAGTTCCTCTGCCACGAATCACACCAACATTGTTATCTCTGAATCTTACAACCCCACTGTCATACTTGTCTAGAATTAAAAATTTGATTTTGTCACCAGTCATGTGATGTGAGCATCCGCTATCAATAACCCACTCATCCTTTTCTTCAATTCAGGTTGTAAGAGCTTTCTCAACTTTAGTAGATTCGGTAGCCACCACACCATTTTCCTTGATAGCAAGGAACACCCATTCATCTTCATTTCCATTTTCTTTATCAAACTCTTCATCAGTCACTCCTTCTTCAACATAGTAACATTTCTTTTGAAATCTAGATTTGTTAGGCTTAGACCTAGGAACTCTTTCAGGACATCTTGATGCAAAATGACCTATTTTATTGCAAGAGAAACATTTAATAGGAAAAATTCCTTTATACTTACCTTGTGCTTTGCCTTTTTTCTTCACAATTAGTGCTTCCAACTCTTCCACCTCCATTTCTTCATCTTCAAGTTGTTTCATTTCTTCCTCATACTTGAATGAATTTTTGGAACACTCTCCTAGATCATATCTTTTCTTGTTTCTTCCAAATACAGAAGCCCTAAATGTAGATTTAGTCTTCGCAACATATTCACCAAATTCGATCAACTCAAAGGAAACAAGTTTACCAATCAGTGTATCTCTTGTCATATTTGTCACTGATATGAATTTTTCAATAGCATGAGCCTTTTCTTTGTAAGAGGGAGGCAATGATCTGATCACTTTAGCTACAATTTCTTCCTCTTCCAGGGTACCACCGGCACATCTAATACCCATCACTAGTTCATTTACTCTCTATATAAAAGAAGAAATATTTTCATCTTCACCCATCTTCAAGTTTTCATACTTTCCTTTCAAACTCTATAGCTTAGCCATCTTCACATGTACATCTCCTTTATAAAAAGTTTCCATCTTCATCCAAATCTCATGAGTTGTCTTTAGACCTAACACATTTGTCATTTCTGAATCTGTCAAAGCATTCAACAAAGTTTCAATAGCCCTGACGTTATTCTCAGCCTCTTTAATATCATTAGTAGTGGAAGGACCATTCTAAGGAATAACATATGGATTATTTGTAATCTTTTAGAAGGGTTCACCAATACACCTCAAATGACACTCCATCCTAGCTTTCCATATTGAGTAGTTTGTTCCATCGAATCTAGAACTGTCCTTCTTTTATGATGCCATCTTGGATCACCTCAAGCTTTTAAACTTCTTTAGAGGAACCTGCTCGGATACCAATTTTTGGAAAAATAAGGACAAACAACTAAGAGTGGGGGTGAATCAGTTGTCATAGAATATTTAAAATTTTCAAATTAAATTAACTTAATCTCTGATCTAATGAAAGAATAATAAACCATAAACAATCAGCACATCAGAAACACAAAGAACACCAAGATTTTTATGTGGAAACCCTGTTAGGGGAAAAATCATGGTGGATGTTAGTCCACAATATTATACCCCGTTAAATGTATAATGAAAAGTAATGGGAATGAAAATGCATTCAGGCACACTACCTAGAGCTCACAGCTCAAATACAAGAGGGTTCACTACCCAAGGAATACACAGTAATTCATATTAGATCCACAGGGTATGAACTAAGAAAATAGCTTCTACACAAGCTTGATTACACCTCCAGTTAAGTGCAAAAAACCTCCTTCACACTTCACTCAAACTTCTTCTCACTCTGCTCAACAATTGAATAAGTAGATCAATATTCACACACTTTCTCTTTTTTGGCTTCACTTCCCTTCATACACACTTCAATTTTGCACAAAAAATCACTCTTATATATCTGCATCAAGGAATTACATCAACAACTTCGTCAGCCAAAAATATAAGACAAGTTTACAATGTCGTCCCAAATTTACAAATAAATTTGCAATGCGAATCAAACACCGTCAGCTAATATTATGATGCGACCCAAAACAATATCCTTGAGCATGCCAAACATTGAAATTTTAATCTCCAAGGATTTGCAACACGTTACAACCATCATGTCGGCCAAAAATATGAAAACCTGAACACACATGAGAAAAATATTCAACCACGAGTACACCGGTCAATGTGGACATGGAACAAAGATAGAGAATGATCTAGAAGGATTCAAAAGAAACAAGAGCTAATAGAGAAGCATCTGTAGCAACAAAAATTACTAGAATCACATAAACTTCAATCAGGAATATTGACAAAAACCATAGAAGCACTGTCAGAGCACAACTTTTCATAGCACAATCAAATCTTCATGCAGACCTTTGAAACTTCAAGTAGATGAACTAGATACTCTCAACAATAAACAATTTAGTCCACAACAACTGATATTCAACATACAAAACAAAACACCTTCATGACCTTTACTATTCCACTAGCAACCTGCAACTCTTCCTTTAACAATTTTCTCAATATCCTTGACATATACATCCTTCACTACAACAATCCTAATAGTGTTGAAATTAATGACAACCACATATTAGTAACACAACCACAACATCCAACAATCTCCCCCTTTGGCATTGATGGAAACACATGATGTGAAAAATACCATCAACACAACTACACTTACTCCCCCTTAGGTTTTGACACTTCTCCTCAATTTCTCTTCTCCCCAAAAATATTTTTCACATTGCTCTTCTCCCCCTTTGACTTCAATGGCAAAGATAAGCACTATCTTCCCACATACAAGCTCTGAACCACATATCTACACATCTAACTACTCCCCCTGAGTAGCAACCATAAAAACATCAATCTGAATCAAGAAATATCTATGAAGCATAGGGATTGATGCAATCAAATGCATCTTTAGTTTATATTAGGATGGGTAATCACCCCTAACATCCCTCTAAGATACTCAAAAGTATCCTTCAGAAACATCTTGGTGAAAATGTCTACAATCTATTCTTTGGTAGGCACATATTCTAGTCTAACTTCTTTCTCATTCACTTTCTCCCTTAAGAAGTGAAACTTGATTGATATATGCTTGGTCTTAGAGTGTAGCACCAAAGTCTTCAATATGTTAATTGCACTTGAGTTGTCACAGTATATGGCAATAGGTTCATCATATACAACTATGATATCTTTCAGCATTTGTTTCATCCACATCACTTGAGTACAGTTATTTTCAGCAATAGAGAAATGGAATTCTGCCTTTTACTCAGCCTAGACACCAGCTTCTTCCCTAGGAAGAAGGCACCACCACTAGTACTCTTCATGTCATCTACATCTCCTACCCAATGTGCATCAGTATATGCACTCAAGGTAAGAAAATCATCCTTAGAATACCAAAGCCCAAAATCAACTGTTCCTTTTAGGTATCTAAAAATTCTCTTTATAGTAGTTACATGTGATTCTTTTGGATCAGCCTGAAATCTAGCAACCATACATATAGCATTCATAATGTCTAGTCTAGTCTAAGTTAAATAGAGAAATCCACCATTCATTGACCTGTATCTTATTTGATTTTCCTTGGGAGAATCATCATTTTGTGTTAACTTGCATCTGGTTACCATGGGAGTACCAACTAGCTTTAAATCTTCCATGCCAAACTTCTTCAACAACTCTCTCACATATTTGGACTGAGATATTAAAATCCCCTTGTCTAACTAAGTAATTTGCAATCCCAGAACTTCATCTCTCCAATCATACTCATTTCAAATTCACTCTTCATTTCATCAAAAAACTTCATACATAGATTATCATCTCCTCCAAAAATAATTTCATCAACAAAGACCTCAATTATCAACTCTTTGTCATGATCCAACTTGAAATACAAGTTGTTGTCAGCAGTACCTTTATTGAATCCAATCTTTAAAAATTATTTATCCAGTCTAGCATACCAAGCTCTGGGAGCTTGCTCTAGTCCATACAAAGCTTTCTTTAATCGACAAACCATGTCTTCCTTGTTAGTTAGTTGAAATCCATCCAGTTGTTCAAAATATACTTCTTCTAGCTCACCATTTAGAAAATCTGACTTTACATCCATTTGATAGACTTTATAGTTATTATATGCAACATAAGCAAGAAATAATCTAAAAGCTTCAATTTTGGAAATAGGGGCAAAGGTTTCTTCAAAATCAATACCTTCCATTTGTGAATACCCTTTACATACCAGTCTTTCTTTATTCCGGACCACTTCACCTTGCTCATTTAGCTTATTATGAAAGACCCATTTAATACCAATCACATTTTTGTCTTTAGGTCTAGGAACAAGTATCCATGTATCATTCTTTTCAATTTTCATCAGTTCTTCCTTCATAGCTTCCATCCAATGTTCATCATTGCAAGCTTCATTGACATCTTTAGGCTCAATCTTGGAAATCAGGCAATACTCTTCTACAATATTTCTTCTAGTTTGCACACTTTTATTCTTGTTTCCTATAATTTGATTTTTAGAATGATTTATCTTTACATACCTCATAATTTTAGAATTCTCTTGAACTTCTAGTTCTTCTATTCTTTCCTCTGCACTTGCACGTGTCTCTCCTTCCTAAATTTCTTGATTTACCAGAACAAATGGAAGTTGATTCTATGTTTGAGCATTTTTTCCTTTTTTTGTGTTGTCTTCTTGGTCATCTAAATCATAACCACAATATCTGGATAATCTAGCAAAGTCCTCATCAACTCTGACATTTATACTTTCAACCATTTTTCTCAATCTTTTGTTATAGAACCTGTAGGCCTTTCTTTTAGTACAGTAACCTAGAAAGATTCATTCATCACTTCTTGCATCAAACTTGCCTATGTCCTCATCTCTCTTAATATAACATTTGCTTCCAAAGATATTGAAATATTTAACAGTAGGCTTATAACCAAAATATAGTTCAAAAGGAGTCTTACTATAATTACCATTAACATTTACCTGATTTAAAGTGTACACAATAGTGCTTACAGCTTCACTCCAATAGATGTGAGGTAAATTTCCTTTTTTCACCATTGTTCTAGTAGCATATAGAATTGTTTTGTTCTTCCTCTCTACAACTCCATTCTGTTGAGGGGTTCAGGGAGTAGATAATTGTCTTCTGATTCCATGCTTTTCACAAAAAGAATTGAACTCCTTGGAGGTGAACTCACCACCTTTGTCTGACCTTAAGCATTTGATTTTCAGACCTTTCTCATTTTCTACCATGGATTTGAAACTTTTGAACTTCTCCAATGCTTCACATTTTCCTCTTAAGAAAGCAACCCATATCATCCTAGAGTAATCATCAATAAGTAGCATAAAGAACCTTTCTCTATGAAGACTTCTAACTCTGGAGGGACTGCATAGATCACTATGCACTGACTCCAATAATCCATTTGAATGATGTTGTTTGTTCTAAAAAGAAACTCTAGTCTATTTTCTCATTTGACATTCCTTGCAAATTATGTTAGTCAACTTTACTAGCCTAGGTAGATCTCTTACTGCTTGAGTGAAGTTTACCTTGACAATGTTATCAAAATTCACATGACACAACCTCCTATTCCATATCTAGCTTTCATCTACTTGAGCAATTAAACGAATTTCACTAGCAACATTCAGGTGAAAAATATTACCTCTTGTCTTGTTACCTAAAACAATTACATTTCTAGAACTTCCACGTATCCTGCATCTTCCACCTTTGAATTGAAGATCATAACCCTTGTCCACCATCTATCCAACGCTCAACAGGTTGTGCTTCAAGCCTTCAACATAAAGGACATCATTAGTGTTATGCTTACCACCAAGACAAATAGATCCTCTGCCACGAATCACACCAACATTGTTATCTTTGAATCTTAAAACCCCATCATCATACTTGTCTAGACTTACAAATTTTCTTTTGTCACCAGTCATGTGATGTGAGCATTCGCTATCAATAACCCACTCATCCTTTTATTCAATTCGGGTTGTAAGAGCTTTCTCAACTTTAGCAGATTTAGTAGCCACCATACCATTTTCCTTTATAGCAAGGAACACCCATTCATCTTCATTTCCATTTTCTTTATCAGACTCTTCATTAGTCACTCCTTCAACATAGTAACATTTCTTTTGAAATATAGATTTGTTAGGCTTAGACCTAGGAACTCTTTCAGGACATCTTGATGCAAAATGACCTATTTTATTGCAAGAGAAACATTTAATAGGAAACATTGTGTTATACTTACCTTGTCCTCTACCTTCTTTCTTCAAAATCAGTGCTTCCAACTCTTCCACATCTCTTTCTTCATCTTCAAGTTGTTTCATTTCTTCCTCATACTTGAATGAGTTTCTAGAACACTCTCCCCGATCATATATTTACTTGTTTCTTCCAAATATAGAAGCCCTAAATGCAGATTCAGTCTTGGGAACAGATTCACCAAATTTGCTCAACTCAAAGGAAACAAATTTACCAATCAGTTTATCTCTTGTCATATTTGTCACCGATCTGAATTCTTCAATAACATGAGCCTTTGCTTTGTAAGAGGGAGGCAATGATCTTAGCACTTTAACTACAATTTCTTCCTCTTCCAGGGTACCACTGACACATCTAATACCCATCACTAGTTCATTTACTCTTTGCATAAAAGAAGAATTATTTTCATCTTCACCCATCATCAAGTTTCCATACTTTCCTTTCAAACTCTATAGCTTATCCATCTTCACATGTACATCTCCTTCATACAAAGTTTCCAACTTCATCCAAAACACATTTTTCATTTCTAAATCTATCAAAGCACTGAACAAAGCTTCAATAGCCCTAACATTATTCTCAGCCTCTTTAATCTGATCAGTAGTGGAAGGACCATTCTGAGGAATAACATATGGATTATTTGTAATCTTCTAGAAGGGTTCACCAATACACCTCAAATGACACTCCATCCTAGCTTTCCATATGAGTAGTTTGTTCCATCGAATCTAGGACTGTCCTTCTTGTATGATGCCATCTTGGATCACCTCAAGCTTTTAAACTTCTTCAGAGGAACCTACTCTAATACCAATTGTTGTTAAAACAAGGACAAACAACTAAGAGGGGGGTGAATCATTTTTCACAAAATATTCAAACTTTTCAACTTAACTTAACTTAATCTTAGATCTGATGAAAGAATAATAAACCATAAACAATCAGCACATCAGAAACACAAAGAACACCAAGATTTTTATGTGGAAATCCTGTTAGGGGAAAAACCACAGTGGATGTTAGTCCACAATATTATATCCTTTTAAAAGTATAATGAAAAATAATGGGAATGCACATGTATTCAGGAACACTACCTAGAGCTCACTGCTCAAATACAAGAGAGCTCATTGCCCAAGGAATACACAGTAATTCAGATTAGATTTGTAGGGTATGAACTGAGAATATAGTTTCTACACAAGCCTGATTATAGTTCTAGTTAAGCACATAAAACCTCCTTCACACTTCACTCAAACTTCTTCTCACTCTACTCAACAATCAAATAAGTAGATCAGTATTCATACACTTTCTCTTTTCTGGCTTCACTTCCCTTCATACACACTTCAATTTCACACAAACAATCACTCTTATATATCCACATCAAGGAATTACATTAACAACTTCATCATCCAAAAATATAAGACAAGTTTACAATGCTGACCCAAATTTACAAATAAATTTGCAATGCGAATCAAACACCGTCGATGAATATTATGATGCAACCCAAAACAATATCCTTGAGCGCGCCAAACATTTAAATTTTAATCTCTAAGGATCCACAACACGTTACAACCATCATGTCAGCCAAGAACATGAAAACCTAAACACACATGAGAAAAATCTTCAACCACAAGCACACCAATCAACACAGATGTGCAACAAAGATAGAGAATGATCTAGAAGGATCCAAAAGCAACAAGAACTAATAGAGAAGCATCTGCAACAAGAGAAATTACCAGGATCACATAAACTACAATCAGGAATACTAACAGAAACCACAAAAATACTGTCAGAGGACAACTGTTCATAGCATGATCAAATCTTCATGCAGACCTCTGAAACTTCTAGTAGATGAACTAGATACTCTCAGCAATAAACCCTTTAGTCCACAACAAATGATCTTCAATGTACATAACAAAACACCTTCATGACCTTCAATGTTCCACTGGCAACCTGTAACTCTTCCTTTAACAATTTTCTCAATATCCTCAACATATACAACCTTCACTACAACAATGCTAATAGTATTGGCATCAATGACAATGACATATCAGCAACACAACCACAACATCCAACATCTCCAAAACATATCTATAAGCTTAGCCTCATTTAGCATAGTTTTGGCCATATCCTTGACCACTCTATTCTTTCTCTCTACAAATCCATTCTATTGTGGAGTCCTTGGTGCAGAGTATTGTCTCTTAATTCCATGTGTGTCACAATACTCAAAAATTTCACTTGATGTGAATTATCCTCCTCTATTATATCTCAAGCATTTAATTCTTCTTCCCATCTCCTTCTTGACCATTTTCTTGAATATCTTGAATCTTTCAAATGCTTGGTACTTTTCCTTTAGAAATTTTACCCATGTCATTCTTGTATAGTCATCAATTAGCAACATGAAGTATCTTTTAGCTTTTAGTCCTCTTTTCCTTTTAGGTCCACATAAATCAGTATGGACCAATTGTAAAGTCTTGGAGGTTGAATATTCTTTTGTCAAAAAAATTTCCTCTATTTGTTTTCCTTGTTGACATTATTTGAATACTATGTTTGTAGGCTTGGTTATCTTAGGAATGTGTCTTACGAGACCACTTGAACTTACTTTCACTAAATTATCAAAGTTTACATACCCGACCTAATCTTTGATGCCACAACCAACTCTCATTTGCTTGACCCATCAGACAGGTATGACTTTTAACTTCATAGATATTGTAAAGAATAGAATTAGTTCTCATTTTTTATGCAATTGTTTTTCCATCCTTCCTAATCTTACAACCATCTAAGTCAAATGTGGCCTTATAATTGTTTTCACACATTTGACTTACACTTAGTAGGTTGTGATTTACTCCTTCAACATACAAGACATCTTTAGTTGGATTTTTACCATCTAGGCTCAATATTCCTTTTCCACATATCTTTACTAATGTATTATAACCCAAACTAATATCCTCCTTTACATTTATTGATTTTGATGAAATTTCTTTTGTCTCCAGTCATATGATTGGAGCAGCCACTATCTATCACCCATAAATTTTTCTTTTTGGCATGTAGTTTCATCTGTGCAATCATCAATTTTGTGGAATTTTTCTCTTTTTCTTTCCACACTTTCTTAGGTTTCTTTTCTGCTTTTCCGTCCTTCTTCTCAGGAGTAGTTGACTCCTTGTTTACTTTAGATGGTATGTTTCTCTTTTCATCATTATGTACTTTTGGTCTCATGAACTTTGTTCTAAAATCTTTGGAAATATGACCAAAGTTGTTGCAATTGTAACACACAACATTCATATCCATTAAAGTAGCAAATGGATTTTTACTTACAAAGTTTGTACTCCTTTTAGGATTTCCTTGTGTAGGATGAGATGATCTTCTTTGTATTGACTTCCTTGTATTTCTCACCCTCATAAATCTATTAGTATCAGTTCTCCTTATGTTTTTTTCTCTCACTTTGGTGATTAGGAATTGGTTGGATATTCTTCTTGTCTACAACAAGCTTCTCTTCTTCACTATTTTTCTTGACCTTAGTAGATATATTCTCATATTTAAATGTATTGTCTTGACACGATTATTTTCCACTATAACCATAATTTTCTCCTTCCCTAAATCACTGATGCAATTTTGCAGAAGTGTACCCTTTTCTAGCCCTAATCTATATTTCTCTTTGTTAGAGGGATTTTGGGTGCTCAAAAGTTCATCAAGGATTTTTGATCCTCATTTTAGCTTTAGCCCTTTCTCTATTTTCTCCCTAGCCTTCTCAAGATATTTTCTTAGAGCAACAATCTCTTCCTCAAGCTTCATGCATCTATCAACCTCAAATTGAAGCTTGGATTTGATCAAATCCTCCATTCTCTTGGCTACTTCTACTTGCAGCTTCAATCTCACCACATTTTGGTTAGATTCTTCAAAGTTCTTGGTTAGCTTGTCTGACTCCTTTTGAGAAAGTTTCTTTTGAAGCTTATTTTCCTTCTTCAACTTCTCTATCTCATCTCTGAAATCATCTATTTTTTCTAGAGCACAAATGAGTTGTCCTTCTAGATCAACTTCTCCTTCCTCTCCAAGGTCTTCCACCTTTCCAACCTTTATTCTTTAGATTCTTTATCCATGAAAAGTATTAATTTTCTTTCATTATAAAGGCATAATATTGTTCATCATCTGAATCACTGCAGTCATTTGATACATCACTATCTTCTTGGATGTATATACTCTTCTTCTTTTTTTGAAAGCTTCTTGTCTTAGGGAAGTAGGGTTTCTTCATTTTACCATCTACTTCTTGTTCAGAGTTATCCTTCTTATTATGTGGGAATTTTGTAGCAAAATGGCCTTCTTTACCATAGTCAAAAAATTTGAAGGGCAACTTACCTTTATATTTGTCAGATCCTCTTCTTAGCCTTCTAATGAATTTTTCGTCTTCCTCATCGGTCTCTTCATGCTTGGATGAAGTTGCTTCTGCCTTGCCTTTCTTTGGTGCTTCATCCTTTTCCCTGTCCACAACTTTAAATGTAGCTTCTCTTTTGGATGGATCTGCATCTCCCATTCTCATCTTGTATGCAATAAATATTCCATGCAACTCATCAAGGGTGAGTTTATCTACTTCTCTTCCTTCTTCTATTACACAAATCTTGAGGTCATACTTATTTTTCATTGACCTTAGAATTTTTTGCACAATGGCTATTTATTTTACATCTCCAAATCTTCTAATGGAGTTTACAACCTCTTGAAATTTTAAAAGATAATCTGCAATCTTTTCTTCCTCACTCATCTTCAGACCTTCAAACTTAGCTCTTAGAATTCATAGCTTTTCCATCTTTACCTTATCATCCCCTTCATATATTTTTTTCAACTTCTCCCATACATCATGTGCAGTTTGACAGTACATCACTTTGAAAAACACTGAAATTGACAAGCTATAAAGAATAGAAAGATTTTCTTTGGCATTGTTCTCATAATATTTCTTACCTACAAAACCAGTCACAGGATTAGTAGGAGGAATAAAATTGTTCTTAACAAACATCCAAACATCAAATACTAGAGATCTTAAGTATGTCTCCATCAAAATACTCCAAAAGGAATAATCTGATCCATCAAACTGAGGTTCCTTGTTTGAGGAGGAACCTTCCTAACTAGCCATTGTGTTTACTTATCCAAGACCTACTCGAGCTGATTAAGCTTCTCCTAGGGAACCTAGTCTCTAATACCAATTGTTAGAACACACTGATCTACTAAGAGGGGGGTGAATCAGTAGATAACTTAAAATATATCCTTAAAATAACTTAATAAATTGATTTATTTTAACTTTGTTTTAGCATATTAACACAAACACAAGCAGATACATAAACATGCACGTAACACTAGATGTACGTGGAAAACTCAAGATGGGAAAAACCACAGTGAGAAGTGCTGCTATGAGATATTGTCCTAATCGAGCATCACAATCAAAAGCTTAGTTACAATGTTTAAGGGAACTAACCCTAAGGAGATAACAATCCCTTGTTTTAGGAGTGTAGAGTAGGGGGGCCAACCAAACCAAGTCTCTAGGTCATGGAGATTCGAGAGAGGAGGGCTACCCTAAACCACCTCAGGTTGGATGAGTGTTTTAGGTGAAAGATAGAGAATGAAGAGCACTCTAAAGTGCTTATGTCACTCTACTAATCTAAATGTTTTGATGGGGCTAAACGAGCCAATTTCTAGAACCTGAACTCTACCTCAAACAACTCTTTTCCCAATGACAGCATCATGGAATAGGGAAGACAATGCGGTGCGCTGGCATGTCTCTGGAGTGCTATTGTTTGTATGACCAAAAAGTTTGAAAGTATAGTATCGAATATAATAAACCTATTAATGGTCTAGCTAGCAAAGTTTAAAATACTAAACAGAATGGTGAATGATAGAATATAAGGAATAATTATAAAGATGATGAAGAAGACAATTAAAGCTAAGGTGATGAAAATTAACTCACTAAGAGTCTAGCTCACCAACAAGCTCCACACATACACGTACCTACACATAGCCAAGAGAGGAAAAATGTTGGGGTTGTATAGGGGTTTGCCTCAATCAAACCCCCATTTTGGTGTTTCCACCTCCATGGACAACCAGATAGATAAAGAGAAATAGAAACACAATAAAGGAAATGTTGGAAAGAGAAATATTAAACACTATGATAAACAAAATGCTACTCTATCAAACCACCATGAAAGAAAGATAGTGAAGCAATACCACCTCCACCCAAAGGCACTCAAGGGAAATGAAGGGAGAATGCAAGACTACAAGCTTGGAAAAGTTGACACGACCACAACAATGATGAAGGAGGTCCCACAAGACACTAAAGTTATAGCTTCTATGGTAGTACAACATGTTCTTAATGGAGTTTATGGAGCAAAAAATTTCTAAGAAATGCACAAGATCGAGAAGCTTATAGAAAATTGTCCAAGAGAAGATCAAGTTCGTGTGTAGAATCACCAAATAGATGAAGTGAATGAGAAAGATAGGCATTTCAAGAATCATTTGGAGGGAAAGAGTCATTCTTGGGTTGGTTGTTCGACACAGAGGTGTTACGCTTCATCCCAAATGGGGAAGGCTACATTGTTGCAGATTTGAGAGATAGGAATATGCTAGGGATAGTAGCACACTGTGCACATGTCCCCGACAGAAATTCCCCCACCACACAAAGGACACATTCCAAATAGATGCAAGGCAGGTAAGTGATGTGGAATTTCTTAGTTGGATTTTATTTTCTAAGGTGGAGGGGTGTAAAACGGCGAATTTTCAAGAGGGATACAAATTCACTCCTATACATTTTCCCCCCACTTTAGTGATCACAAGTGTCAATGAGTGTTTGATAAAGTAGATCAAAGAGTTTAGAAATGTATACCTAACTATCAAAGAAGTAAACTGCAATCTGGCTAGATCAAAAACACAGGGTAGGAAAATAACTCCATAGGTAATCTCTCCTAAGGAGGTTCGAACAAAGAACTTTGTAGATCCTCAGAACTATAGAGTTAAACAAAGTACACCAAAGGCCCACATACCAACAATGGAAAAAACCTACAAGATGCGACCACTTCACTGATCCTCAGACCTGTAAAGAAGACACCCTCTGGAACTCTCTCCTAAAGAAGCCCGATATAAGGGACTCTGTAGAGTCAGATTGGAAAGCAGCTTCACAGGTGCACCTAAGCAACTTGTTAATCCACAGACAAATCATGTTAGAAAACAAAAAGTAGCCACACAAAAAAGCAAGTAGATAGTCACATAGACAGTCAAAAATTGGAGAAAATTTCAAAGGGGTCCCTCAAGAACCCTTCAAAAGGAAAGGGGTCCACTCAAGGGATGCACATTTTTTAAAGTGAGAATTTTTCACAAATCAATTCAACATCAAGGAATCCTTTTGAAAGATGTTCACTTCATCAAGGAATTTGAAAGGAAGAAGGTCCCCTCACAAGGGGAAGGTCAGGACTTTTCCCATAGAAGAAGGTGCTTCCTCCTTAGAGGAAGCCTTTTCAGATTCTTTCTTTACGAACCCATGATGAAGGAAAAATATTTTGCTAGGGGTCCTTGTTGAGGAATGCGATTTTTTTGAAAAATATTTTGAAAGGACACTAGTAGAATTTGGAAAATAAATGACTAGGTGACTAAAAATTTTAGTCATATCAAGTAAAAATGATTAAATTCTACACATTTTTTGCAACTCAGCTATAAATGAGTAAATAAATGACTAATTTGGTCATTGACTAAAAAATTATTTAGTCACAGAAATAAAAATGACTAAATAGTTAATCGTCAAATCCAAAGTAGAAAAAAAAATTAAAAAATAGTTTGGCCAATTATTGGCGCAATGTGTTCATGCACATGATGTATTGGAGTGATTATTCACATTCATTGTAGATTCATGTCTTGTTCATTCTAGATTCATTTGTCTCACTTGACCTCACTTCATTCATTCATTGCAAACCTTGCTTCATTCATTAGCTTGGCATGAGGCGTTTTGACCAGTTATAGCAGCTACTTGCATGGGCCAAAAGGATTCAGAGAGGACCTGGAGACTTTTGAAAAGGTAGGCAAGGGAAAGCAATTCAGAGTTTGTTGCAACGAATTTAAATTCGTCAAGGCCTTCTATAGTGAAATTGGATTTGGAGACACCCTTTGTAATGAATTTGGAGGTAATTTGAAACCCTCATTACATTAAATTTTTTTTTGAAATGCTCATTACAATCTACTACTCTTAATAATGTTCTAATGCTTTTAATAATGTTCTTTTACAATCCTGCCATTGTTTTGCTTCATAATGTGCTCGAGCTAAATATTATAAAATTTGGATGTCAGTGCCAAATTAGAATTCCCTCAAACAATTTTGATACATTTTCACTGCAAGCACAAACTATCCTTGTACAAAGTAAACATGTGCTATATTTACCCACACATTAGGCATCTGAACAAATATGTATGAGGTATTTTGGTGACCTGATTCAAGCAAGTATTTTATTCTCCTTTGAGCTTTGAGTTCATTTGATGATGCCTGCTTCTTGTCTGCAAAACCAGAGATTCTGGGTTCTAGATGAATACTTATCCTTGGAACACACAAAAGCATTCCCCATTAGACTCACCATTTGTTGTGTCTATTGCACATGCCTCGTTCAGACTAGGGAACCCCTCTTTTCACATCAGCTTTGCCAAGTTAGGTTGCCTTTGCCTCAGTTTTTGTGCCCCTATTTTTGAGCTTAGGTTGGTCATGTGCCTAAAATTTTCCAAATTCATCTTGGCCAAAGTCATTCACCCAAGTTTCGAGTGGTTTCAAGGTTTTGCAGAAATTAACTTGCGGGTTTCCATCCTATGGAAGTTGCCCTATCCCTCATTTCCTATGGGTCCCTTGCTATGGGTTTCCCTTTGTGGGATTCCACTTCTGCTTTTTCATTCCAATGTCACTCCTCCCATGTCCACCTGTAGTGGACTTTCCGCATGCAGCTTCGGCGATCATGAACTCTGCATGAACTTTATCCCAACATCCTTTGTGCGTCGAGTTTTCACATTTCCACCAACCTTGCATATGACATGACCTGCAATTAATGTTTTCATTAATTCCCATTTGCCTATATATATCCCTCAACCCACCTATCATTTTCACTCAAAAATTTCAAATTTTAAGAGCATAAGGGAGAGATCCACATGTAAAATATTTAAAGACTACAGTTGAAGCTACTTCATATGCACAAGTGAGGTATGTATCCGATTTCCCATACTTTTTCATCTTGTTGTTGTTTGATTTGCTATGAGTTTTCAGTTAGGGTTTAAAATTACAAGAAATTTGTGGATTCAAGTTTAAAACAGTGATAACAAACACTAGAGCACAAACCCTTAGTTGCTACAATGGTGTGGGTCATTCCTCAGGGAAGCTGGTCCTTTAAGTGTCATCTAAACAGCAAAACAACAAGCAACCCCACTCCACCATCAAGCCCTAAAACCAGTAAAAATGGCCAATGTGTATTTGAAGCTTCACAAAATCCCACAAGTGGGAGTCTGTCTCACCCAGGCCATTTCCTAACGGCTAATCCACTGCAGCCCCTGCTTCACGGACCACACTTCTACCATTTTCATAGGCATAACAGGCACAACATCAAACCCACCAAGTATTTTAGGGGCCATTGGAACTACCTTGTGGGTCCCCACTCTTGAGTTTCCTCGCTCCCATGGCCTTAAGTAATGGAGGAGCCCCTACAGCCTTCCCATATTTATCTCCCGCATTGGTAATCTCGTCAAGTGGTGAATGTTGAAATCTGAAACCTCTAAGTCTAAATTTTATTACAACTCCCTCTTTACAGATGTCCCATAATGAAACTTTGTTTCATCTAAGTCATGACTGATAGCAAAGCTCAAACGGCTACCCATTTTTGTGAACCCCGCCCCTACCATCCCCACTAAACTATCCAAATGATCACTCACAAAAATGACCAAGTTAACAAAGCCTTGCAGAAATAACATTGTAGATTTGGTGTGTAGGCTATCGCTTACTCATCACCATTGTTAATGGCTAAGAATTAACAACCTTCCACCATGTGGATCTCGCACCACCCACCTCTGTGGTCTTCAAGCAAGATCAAATCTCCCAATTTCTAAGTCTCAAAATATTGTGAGTCTACCTTTGTGGACTTCCATCTATGGAATTCTGCCTCGCTAATGGTTTTTTTTAATGGAAAACCATCCATGGCATTCTACCAAGCAACCCTCATGCCTAGCTTTTCGTAGATGCCTAGGTCTAACCATTAATGGTGTAAGTGCAAACTTTGATCATTCTCTAGATGCACCTATGAAACAAAGGAAAAATCATAAGTCACAATGCCACTAAAGGTCCACTTATGTGGGCTACCATTGTCGAAAGGATGTTCCTAAATGGTCATTTTTTAATGGTGAAGCCTTCGTGTCCTTCTGTTGTGTGGGTCCCACATTCCCTATTTCTATAGATGTTAACTTTGAACTTAAACTATGAAAAAATCTCAAATTCTTGACCCACTATGGGTCTGCCTGTGCGGACCACCACCGATGGGATGCCACCCACTCTAAGTCACTTCCTAGTGTTGTAAACTTAATGGAAACCTGTCTCGCAGCTTCCACATCACTAATCCCCTCATGAACTTAAAAAATCATTTCGACCAAGGGAAATAACTCCAAATGCTTCCACCATGGATTTATGCATGTTCCTAATGGTTTCACATTAAAATTTGTTTGCCAATTGAACCTTGCAGAGATTCCTCGTCGGAATGCCACCTGTAGAACTCCATCCTCCCGAAGTCATTCCTTACAACATTCACCTTAGCGGCTTCCGCTAGGCAAAAACGTGCACTACCAAAGCTACATTTCTGTAAATTTAGGCAATGAGCTTTAAATCATAAAATGTGATGAATGTAATGGTCCTTTAAAGATATGTTGATGTATTTGATGATATGTTTGCATGGTTTAAAGCTCATTGGCTAAATTTACAAAGGACTTATTGCACCTTTTGTGTGTAGGATTTATGGAACCAACAAAGAAAGCGGATAAGGGGAAGAAAATCATGAGAACTCTGAGAGGGAAAGAGGAGAAAGCTAAGATGAAGTATGAGTTCCATGGGGTCAAGTGCACCTCGAATATTACATCTAATTAGGGAAAAGTAATTGACATAGACCTGGGTCATGTTAGCATTGATGAGTTCAATCAAACGGTCATGGTTAACCCCAGAATTGAAGAGGCATTGAGAATTAAAAAAAATTGGACTTGCAAAGGCAATGGGATTTCCTCTTTCCCCAATTGCTCCAGAATTGGTTTTTGTTTTCTAGGAATGCTATCATCCTCAGACTCATAGGATAATCACCTGAGATGGGAGAGTGTTGGTTGACTCCCATGTCCATTGGGAAGACATTTGGTATTCCCCTTTTTTATAAAATGGATGAAGTTGAGGAGTATGCTTTGAATGTATGGAAGGAAAACTCCATGAGTTGTAAGAGAACAATCAACCAAACATGGTTGCTTGAAAAGAGGGGTAGCGCTAACAAGGTGCCCCTGAAATTGTACAAAAGTGACTTTGTAGAGGAAACTAATGACTTGGTGACACTTCTGAGTACAGTACTAGGCCTCCCCACTTCCTCACTCTTGGAGGAGTGGATGTTATATTTCATAGAAGAGATCCTTCCAGGAGAAGAAAAGTTTCACTGGGTCAAGATTATTAGTGAAAACTTACACAATCAATTTGCAGCAGTAAAGAAAAATTCAAAGTTCTATATGACCTCCTATTTGGTATACCTTCTAGCAATGAAGTTCCCCTACAAAGGGTTAGACTGTCTAGGCACCTTGGGAATGATGAAGGGGAAAAATAGGGTGTACGATTGTTACCTACAGCTCTAGTATAGAAATTTCAAGAAAGATTACAAAAGGGTTAATGATGATTCCATCGGGCACATCATTCAAACCCTAGGAAGAGATTATCATACAAGAATGTCCCAATACGCCAAGGCAGTGGTAAAAGTGCTTAGGTATTGGTTTATCCAATTCCCTAAGTTCACCTACATTAGAGCAAAAGGAATATCGTGGTTCCTGTATTGGCTTCCCCGATACCCCAATGATAGAATCATATTACCAGAGCTTACTCGACAGTTGCAAACTACCCACAATTTGTTGCACAATAAGCATCGTGTCAGGGTCCCATACCCCATTACCTTTCAATAGGGGATGTATTCCTACCTTGTTGTCCCATGCACATAATACTCAAAGAAGGAGCTTGTAGAATACAACCTAGAGCTGCACACAGAGAGGGGAGGCTTGGAACCTCTTGGAAAATTAAAGAAACAAGTTGGAAAGTAGTATTCCCACCAGCCACACATCAAATATTTTTGGACCAAATGTGATGATGATCATAAGGTCCGGAGGTGGCATTACATGAGATTGACTACCAAGTTTCTAAAATCCATTAATCTATACCGAGTCCCAAAATAAATTATGGAAGATGACAATGTTCTTGATGAAAAGTATAATGGACTAATCAATGTGTTGTTTCCCATGATTGATTAGGTTGAGCCAGAGGTAATTGATTTAAATATTGTGACACCCAATAGAGAAAAGGACGAAGAAGTGGATAGATGACCAATTAGCCCAACTATATGAACAAGGAACAGAGCTAACCTATGGGGAGCTCGAAGATGAGATAGATAGTGAAACAAATAGTGGTGCCAATGCGGGCTCTTCGGGTGAGGCTCCTAAGTCTCTGCCTATTATAAGATCAAGGGAGAGGAAGGATACATTCAAGTGGCTACCAAATCAAAAATTATACACTTGGAAGTCAATTGAAGGGTTGAGGATACCAAAGAAGACTAAGAGAATGGAATTCTTTGTTCTCGATATTCCTGTCATACAAGAAGGAGGATCTTCACCTTAAGAAGAAGGAGAAGTTGAACAACCATGTTCACCATTGCTCGCTACTTCTATGATCCCATAAACCACTACTATTGCTCCATCTCCTTCCACTCCCTAATCACTTCATGTCTCATATCTGCCCATTGTGGACATCTCTATCCACCTCACCTCTACTTCTCTGACTGCTCCTATAGTAGTGCTTGATTCTTCTTCTTCCACTACTTCCCGACTGTCATCATCCTTTCTCCTACCTCTGCTACCAACCATTTCCACTCTGCCACCTTCTTTTCCCACAACATCCATGGCACCCCTTACCTTGCCAAAAAAAATTTCCTCATAATTGCAAAATGTGCCACCTCAATTCTCTGAGGTTATTCTAAACCTCAAGTCAAAATGCTCATTTCCCAACTTGTTGCTTCCTTACCTCCCCCTCAACCTCCTACTAAGCCACCTAAGATGGAGGCTACCATGTAGATTTATGAATAAATGAAGATGCTAAGTGCAAAGTAGCATAAATAAATAGCAAAGGATATTGCCAAAGAACCTGAGGACTCAAATTGTGAGGACTACATCGAGCATCCTAAGGGAGGAATAAGGATTGATTTGGAAAAAGTAGCCTTTGATGAGGAAGGGAAACAAAAGCACAAGGGTAGGAATGCAAGTAAGTTTGATGATTACTAAAATGTTGAAACTTTAGATCAAGAACCTGGAGGAGAATTGCTTGAAGGGAACAAGGATGAAGAAGCAAGCTCAAAAGAACATCATTCCAAGGAAGGGAGAAATGATATAGATGTTGACATAGAGAAAATTTATGAGCTCCCGGGAACTAGCCAAGATGTGGGACTACAGAATGAAGAAGTACCTCTCGAAAGAGAGAAAGATGAAGCAGGAGAAAATGTAAAATAGAAGGATGTTGATCCCGAAAATGATGTGGAATTTGAAGATGACAAAGAAAAGGGGGTAGCATAAGAAGAAGATACAACTGGTGTGAGAAATGAAGAGTTTGTTGATCTTGATAGGGGGAAGGCAATGTTGCAAGAGGAGGAACAAAGTAAATATGAGGAAGATATTGAAGATGCTCCTAGACAGGATGAGGAAGAACCTTCAAAAGATCAAAGGGAAGGGGAGGGTAATGAATTCACCAATACATCCCCTGAAAATAAAATGGAAGTCCCTTCATGGTTGGAGTAGCAATTGAAGAGGAAAGCTCTTATACTTGCAGATCCTAAGGCCCACCTAGAGGCAATACAGGCATAAATGCAAGTAAATACCTGGAAAGAAAAGAAACCAAAGATCAAGTCGCATATCACAACTAATGCTTCCAACTCCATAATACTATAGGTAGCTACTCCCATAGTAGACAAAGACGTAGACACCCTGGAAGGAAAATACTACTAGGTGACCACCATAAATTTGGGCCCTACATCTAGAGCCCAAAAGATTGGTGAATTCCAAGGATCTTTCTCCACCATCCTCTAACAAATGAATAAGGATTAGTCAACAAAGGAGGAGCTGAAAGCACATGTGGTAGAATTGGTTGCCTAGATACAAAAATGGACAACATCTAGAGAAGAGGATCCAATGGAATCACCTACATCCGCCCTATTGTCAAAAGAGGAGGTCAATAAAATTGAGATGAGGAATTGCATCAGGTCTACCTCAGACTGGTTCAAAAGAGTTGTTGACATGGGAAAAAAGGGAATTCATTGTGCAACCAAGATGCATAATGAATATAGGATCCTACAAAAGGAGATAGAGTAGGTAATTGATATATGTAAAGAGTTCCCTAAGCTCAATAGAATTACGTACCCAAAGCTGGAGAGCATTCTCAAGATCTCTTGGGAGATATGGGAAAAGGCATTGGCATTGTCAAAAGAGGACCATTGGCTATCTATAGCATGGTTGCATAATTTTGAGTATAGAAACTAAGTTTTGGAGAAGTCCCTAGTTGAATTAGAAACCAATCATGAATGGATTATGGATCATCAAGCTGAGTGTGATGAATTCTTAAAATCAATGACAGGATATGAGATGATAGTGCTAGAGCTAGATCGAGAAGCTATCAAGCACGAGTTTCACAAAAGAATCGATCAAGGAGATGGTGACATGTTTTCGACAAACTTCATGGATTTTGTTGTGTGAGCCTTCTTAGAGTCAGAAAAATTATCATAGCAAGACCAAAGTGCATAAATCATAGGGATCAGATGGTGGAAGGATTCAAGAGAGTTGCCTTCGAGATCTCAAAATTTGATCTCTCTGAAGAAAACAAAGTCTTGGATACTATTGGAAAGTTTGTTGAGTATGCTACTTTGCAAAAAGAAGCTGGAAACCCCATTATAGAAGACAAATATTTGTTAAAGTAGATAAAAGCCAAAATCAACTAAAGGATAAAATAGGCTACAAGACAAAATAAGGAAAAGAAAAAATAGCCTATTTTACTATTGTAAATTTTGTACTCTTATTGGGTGATGTGAAAACCCTATACTAGGATGAATTGAATCCTTTCATTGCAAAAAAATCTTGACCATTCATTCTACTTTTTGAAAACTATAAATAGGGGCATCCTCTAATTTTCAAAGGGAGATGAGCTATTGTGTAAAGGCATTTTGCTACAATATATGAGAAAAGCATTGAATTTGATGGTTTCTTGTGTATTGTTAATTATGTGTGCATGATTCATCCTCCAAATGTTTGTTTCAGCATTGTTCATTTAATTTTAAGTTTATTTTTTGTTGGTAGTTCATGTTCAACTTTAATGGTGGATGTATGTTGTAGTATTTGATGCATTTTCAGTTCATAGTTTTTGTAATTTGTTGATCACAAATTGTTGTTTAGAGTTAGTACATGAGCTTCCTTTTCTGCTGCACTTAAGTTCAATTGTTTGTTCATGCTTAATAGGTGAATGCAAAATCTGAAAATCTGCAAAGAGCCTTAGAAGATTGCACTAGTTTTGTAACATTGTAGGTTGTTCTTGGTTAAGAAAAACTTAGTTTGAGAAATTTGTCTACTACAACATCATCCATTGTTACTATTGATCATGGTTTCAAACTTAGGAAAAATTCTAAACACTTTGACCCTTTGAATTTTCTTTTAAATACAAGTTAGACATAAGTTCCTTGCATCACTACATAGCCAAATCTGATGAACAATTAAGTTTCAGATTGTTGTCATCAATTTGTTGTCATTGTTCACCATTTCTAGAATTATGAAACTTCGTCATAGACCCATGAAAATCCATGCTTATTCAACCATAATTTCCCCTTGTGATTACTATCAAATCACATTAAACCATTGAGTTGTTTTTCAAAGTCATGACCTGACACCCGAGAGACCTTAGGGTGAATTTCTGAAACTCAGTTGCAGGAAGTTACCTTTCAAGAGAGACATCACACTTGTGTGTTGTCTATGTTGAGAAGTGCAAAAACACCCATAAACACCCCCTTGCTATAAGGGATATGCCTCAGATCAACAAGCCTATAAATACTTTTTGTAAGGAATGTTAGATGGGAAATGAAACAAAGACTAGTTTCAAAAGCAATGAGTGCTTTGTTTCAATTCCATTTGAGTTGATTCACACTGATCTATGTAGAGCTACAAGGATAAGGAATTGTTGATGGTGGTTTTAGCACTGCAACAACACAAACAAAATACAAGTATCCTATCTCACTTGAAAGGTAAATTTCTATTAGAAAGCCTCAAGAAACAACCCCAAGGTCTCTAATGTCAGGTCTTGAAAATGCACAAAAAACTCAATGAAAAATGTGATTTGTTTGTTAACACAAAGGGGCATTTATGGTGAAATAAAGGCTGAAAATATTAAGTCAATAATTAGGGTTTTGCAAGATCTAAAAAATGAAAACAAACCTAATAATTTACTCAGATCTGTAGTCTAGAAATTATATTTTCATCCAATGTAACAATTAAATGATGCTTTCCAATTCCTATTCAAATAGTTATCTAAAGAAATATCAAAATATGAGGGTTTAGAGAGATTTCTAATCTAAATCCTAAGTGCAATCATGAAAGTAACAAAGCATTTAAGGTAGACCAATTTTCATCAACCAGTTTCTGCTTAACCAAGATGAGATCTATAGTATAATATAAATAGTGCAATCTCCAAAGGTATGAAATATTTTCAGATTGTGAAGCATTCAAACATTCATCCAAAATAGGATGAAATGCATAAACACCCATAATTGAACTATTGCAATAAGATTAGGTCCAGGCTAACATTACATAGTAACTTACAATCAACAAGACACTAAAAGTATGGACCAAAGATTCCTCAAACACCACAAATAATTTATCATAAACATGAAAGAACTGATCTAAATCTGAGAAAAATTTGAAACTTTAATCATTTAAAAATAACTTTGAAACATATGAACCATGCACATAGATGAAACAACACAAAAAAGAGCACCAAATCAATGTCTTCTTTTTTATTCACTTCACCAAAATCTTGCAACAATTCCAAGATTGGTCCTTACAATGATGAGAGAACTCACCTATATTGAGTTTACACCAACATTTCAGCCTAGACAAAAATAAATTAGGGCTTATAATTTAGGTTGGTGTTGTACAATTTTAATTACCTATTTAATTTTTACAACAAAATATCCAAAGTTGGCCTCAAATAATACATAAAAATTAAATAAAAGGCCTTTTGAAAAACCTTTCTATGCATGGAGGAATTGAATCCTAGCTAGCTGATGGAGTAGGAACAAAACTTGAGGTGATTAGTCTTGGTTGGCCTCCTTATCCTCTTCTTATCATCCTTATATTTATCCAAGACTTTATTCCAATCCATCTTCATTTCCTGATATTTATCCAAAATTGTGGTGTACATAGCTACATCCTCTAAATGATTTGCTGATATTGAGCCATCTTCAACCTGAGAGTACACATCTCTTCACCATTGCTTCAATAAATCAATCTTCAAATACTCTTTGCTAAGTTTTTTCCTTCCAATCACAATCTCTAAGAACAACATGCAACAATTTAAAATATCATTCAACTTATTTAGGATTTATGGAGATCCCTCCAAAGCTTTATTCATGAGTTCCCTTTTGAATTCAAATGCTACCATCCACTCCCATGGTTTATCTACATCTTCAAATACAAGAATGTCTTCTTCTACCAATATTTCTTTCGGAACCTTAGTTACCTTCATTAATTTTATTATGGATCTGTCATCTATTCCCTTAAACTTTACAACTAACTATTGTATTTCATCCTAAAAAGTAGAAGCATTCTCATTCACATATAAAATTTCCTCAAGTAAAACAATACCATTTTCATAAACCCCATTAATCAATTGTTGAGTGGTTTGTAGAGAGGCTTTCATTTTATCAATCTCATTAACAACATCCTTGGATAATAGATCAATTGAAGTTGAAATACCTACACTATCCTGGGTCTAAAAAAGGTTTAATAAGATGTTGAATATTGTATTTCTCCAATTTTTCAACCTGTTGTTTCAAATTTTCCTTTGCTTGTGTTTCCTTCTCTAACCTCTTCAAGATTGCATCCATAGAATCTTTCAACTCTTCAGCCTCTTTCTTCTTTGTAGATGGTTCTAGATTAATGGTTTCCACTTTGTAATCTACAGGGGTAGCTTCACTTTTATTCTTCTCAACTACGGGAGTGGCAATATGCAAAACCATATTATTGGACTCATCTCTTGTAATCCTAGAGATAGTCTTGGATTTCTTTCCTTCTTTTGTTATCCCTAAACCTACTAGAAATTTTCCCCAACCTAGATCTATCTCCTCAAAGACCACTAGTTTAGGCTTTAAACTTTACTTCATCCAATTAGGAGTAGTAGATTCTTCTAGATTAGTTTCATTTTGAGGACTACTTTATCCTTGGAGGTCTTCTATCTTATCCACTTGAACCTTCTCCAACCTTTCTTGCTCCTTATTTGTATCTTATTCATCAAATTGTTGTTCTTCCTCCCTTCTTGGTGACTCAGAGGGATTTTCCTCTATCTTTTTAGGTTCTTTCTCTTCATCATTTCTTTCCCCAAAGGAACTCTTCTCCAATTGATCTCCAAGATTACCAAGATCTCCATCTTTATGAGTTTCCAACTCCTCTTCTTCTTCTTCTTATCCTTTGGAATTATTATCTACATTCTCTGCTATCTCTCCCTCCTCTTTTTCAGATGGAACATGTTGATGAGGTGATTGGGGAGGAGTATTCTCTGCAGCATCCACTTTCACAAAATCACATTTATCAACTAGTGCCTCATTTTTAGTCCTTTTTGATTCATCAACCACTTTCTCAATACTTTCCACATTAGAGGGTGAAACCTTTAGGCAAGGACAAGTCTTCCTAACATAAACTTGGGTCTTTTCCCCAAAACTTTCTATTTCAATTGCTCATGTTTGGGTTTCACCTTCTTCACTATCCTTTGTTTTCTTTGGTATCTTTTAAGGTGAAGAGCCCTTGTTTCCTCATTTATCAAGTTTTATCTTCTTTGAAGGCATAGCCCTTGTGGTTTCTTCAGTGATTTCTTTTGAAGGATTCCTCATTTTGGGTTAAATTTATCTCTTTACCTTGGAACCTTTGGCCATTTCCTTAGCCCGTCCTCTAGTTCTCCTTTTTATGATGAGAGGTTGTTCGTCAGAATACTCTTCCTCTTGGGCTGCAGGCATATCTGCATGTGTTCTTTCAAAATCATCCTTTGACGATTGAGACTCTAAGTATCCCATCAGGTCATAGGTAGGCTTGATTTCATAAGCCTCCATTTCTAATATCTTATGCTTTATCCACTCCTTTGAATAACTGATCACTGGGGCATTGATCTATTCTAGCTCCACTACATCATCTTCAGCTTAGTCAATAGAAGGAAGAGGTTTATTCTGATATTGTATGTAGTCATGATACTATATAACCTCCTCTTCATCTTCAATTTGATCAGGAGCTTGGAAAACTCCATAAAGACTTATCATTTTCAATGGAATCTTGGAATATTTTCTTTTAATCACCTCAAACTCATCTATGCAATTGGCCCAATATTCTTCTATATTATCCTTGTGTCTCTATTCTCTATTGGCCTGGTTGAATGGAGATTCAAATACAAATGAGCCATTTTTGTCTCTGAGTTTTGAGCACTTTGAATTGATTAACAAGCCTCCCAACCACCAATTCTCAAAGGAAATTCTCCACCAGCTCCTGTCTTATGCATAGCTTTCAGAATTGCATCTAAAGCTACCAACTGCTTTGTCACCTCAACCAATATCATCTTATCAGATGGATACCTTGGAAACCTATAGGGGACCTTGGGGCTACCATGAACTATAATGTATGTAAATTTTGGAAATTGTATAAACCAATAACCATATTTCTTGATAAGCTTCATTGCATAAGTTGAAATTCTCATATGCAATGCATCCTACAAAATCCTTGTAATATGCATTGTAAAAACATCATTAACCATCCTCTAATTGGAGGTATTCAAATGTAACTAGGGTTATACATCATAGATTCTATCTTGGACAATTGTGCCTTTACAACTCAAACATTTATATCTATAACTCTTTGAAAGAATGTATACCACATAAGAAGTCACGATAAATGCTCTTGTATCTCACACCCTCCTTAATTTTTTGTCTATGTTATCACTAATCATTATTTCTGAATGATAATTAATTCCTTTCTCAATCTATGCTTATGACACAAAACATCTAGTCTTCAAACACAAAAGCCTTCTCCAAACCCACCACTCTTTTGAGAAGAGTGATCATGTCATTGTATTCTAGCCTAAAATCAATTATTTGCAATTGTTTTGGTAGCTTGGAATAATGAAGTTTAGGATTTTAAATCCAATTAGAATTCATCATCTCCAATGCCTCATATGTATCATCTACATATATTTTCTTTGCTAGCTCCATATTGACTTTCACCAACTTATGATGTGGGGTAATATTGAAGGCCTCTGTTATGGAATCCTCTATCAAATTGGCCATTACTCCACCTTGGGGACCCACTATCACCCTCTTAGCTGAATCATATTTGCTTGGAACACTCTACAATCAATTCTAAGCATTGCACTGAGGGATGAAAACTAGTTGTTTGAGCTAATTGTGTCTTCACCAATCTTTTGTCTAGTGGAGTGGGAGCATTTCCATACATCCTTTGCTTAAAATATTCATAATTCGCATGTCCCATGTTCATATCTACAACCTTAGACCAATGTGAAGCAATCTTAGACTCTAGGAGTCTCCCCTTAAAATCATACTTCATCTTTTTCAGCTCTCGTGGTTGGCTCCTCCTTCACAGGTTCAGTAAATTTTCCTTTTATAACTCTTGGCCTTGATAGATTTACCTACATTTAGTTAGAATAAATACCATAATCACTAAAATTATAGGAAAAACTAACTACTACATTATTGCATTATTAAATTAATCATGACACTTCATATGCAATAGTTAGTAAGTCACAATTCATCATTATAACCCAAAGAAATCAAGTTACAACCCTTAGAATTCAAGCTTTTAACACATTTCAATTTTTTAAGAACCTCGAGGATTTTGACATATGGTGGATTTTGGGGAATCTAAACCTTCAAGGATTTCACAAAAAGATATCCTCGGGGATTCTAAGATCAGAAAAATTTCATGAAACATAAAGATACTTACGAAAATAAAATGATCAACCATGTAATCCCATTCATATGGCCTAAATGCATTCAAAAACTTAAGATTAAATCTTTGTAGTGTAATTCATACATTTATCATTCCATACTACTCAACATAAGAAAACATTTGAGATCTCAGGGAATCCGAGCAGAAATGGAATCCATGAAACACAAACATTCAGGTAATTTGGGGCAATGAGAATTCGACGAAGTGCAAAATTTAGGTTTTTCTTGGGTCAAAGAATTCCCCAAAACATGGTTCATTAGGCTTTCCATCAAGGCACAGTTTTAGCAAAATACAAACCTTGGGTTTTCCTCAATCTCATGGAATTTGCAAAAAACAACACTTCATAAAATCTGAGCATAGATGGATTTGGCAAAAGTTCATAACTCAAATCATCTAACGAAAGATATGTTCCACAAAATATGAATTCCAAGCTCTAATCTCTCAAAGATAACTCGATAAATGAAAAGTTGAGCAACCTTATTTTCCAATTTTATCCTCCTCTACTAGGGTTTGGATAGAAAACTATCATAGTAATAATCTAAATCGATCACAAACCCTAGGATACTATCTTTGATGATCATTCAACATTTTAATTTTGGTTTGCAAAATAATCAACCTAGGGTTCAACACAAATGTATCTAGTGACCTCAAAACAATATGAGGGTAATCAAATCTAATGACAATTCAAATGTAATCCATCAATACCCCAATTTGTGACAATCCAAAGTCATAATCATCCAGTGTATTGGACAATAAACCCTAGTTTAATCAAATTATACCCTTGAAAAATTTCATAGTTTCAAATGCATAAAATCAACACAATATTAACCATTTTGAAATCAAGTCCAAATGCAAAAGAAAATCAAAGTGAAATGTGCACAAATCCATGCTTTTGATGCTAAACATAGAATGTAATTTGAATTGCAATAAAAAAACAAATGACCCACTCAAATCAACGCTAAATCCATTCAAAAAATTTAACAAAGCAATTAAAAAACCGTTACCTTGTGATCTAGATGATAGAAATAAAAGCACAAAACTCACACTCAAAAAAAAATAGCCAATCAATCAATAAAATCTCCACACAAGATGTAGAAACCCCAATCCTCAAGTCATTGAAGCACTTCAAAGCTCTTCAAAATGAAAAATCCCAAGACATCAAATGCACAATGATGTTGAAAAGACTTAAATCAAACCACAAATCTACCTAAAACGAGCATTAATGGAAACTTTCCCCTTCACAAAGATCAATAAATGAAGCGAAAATAAATTTCAACACATCTCAGGGAATTCACGACATCAAGGATTCTCTGAAAATGATGATTTCAAAGAATCTGCATGGAGCCGGATTTCATGAAAAAGACATCTTCAAAGATTCTGGCTCAACAAGGATTCAATGAAAAGAGAATTTGGTGAATCCAGGTGGTATCAGATTTAGCAAAAATCAAAACCTCGAGGATTCTAGACCCTCAAGGATTTCATGAAGCTTGCCCATACTTAGCCAATTTACATGTTCAAGTGATATTCCAAGGAACCAAATGATTTCAAGTATCAAAAAATGAGGCCAATTGTTGAAAAACAAACTCACCCAAAGTACAACATGATCATTAAAGCTCAAAGGTGAAGTGAACAAAAACTCAAAGGTCCTATCCCTTAAGGAGAAAAGGAAATACCTAGAGCAAAACAAAAAGCAAAAGAAAGGAAAGAGGGTCCTTGCCTCTGATGGGTCGTGTGTGCAAAAAAAAATAAAAAATGGTGACTTTGTTGGGGAAATGCTCTAGAGCATTTCAATGACAAATCAGAATGAAGAACCCAGAATCTTTGGATTTGTTCCTCGCACTAGGTAAACCATAAACTAGAGACTCAAAACCATTGGACAGGCTAACCAGTCACATACTAAAAATCCAAGTGTGTGTAGAAGTATTAATTTCCCTCCTTGAGCTACTATAGAAACCAAGATCAGTCAAGTTAAGCTACATGATTGATTCTAACTTCAAAAGCATCCTAGATAGAGCCTCGCTGCTAGTTAGGCGTCTATATCCCCAATGAGGCTCTCACTGTGACTCTTTCAAACATAGCTCTAATACTAACCAGGCATCTATAGCCTTGGTAAAGATATTCAGATCCTCCTAAAAAGATGAATTTTCTTTTCATTTTCAATATTTTCTTCTCTTTTATTTTATTTCTCTTTTTAACTTTTTTTTTCAACTTATAAGCAATGAAGCTCACACTCAAAGTTGAGAATCATAATGGTGTTGAAGCAAAAAACTAATATTTTTTACTTAACAAAACCTCACAAGGAACCTATAGCAACCTCAAGATTCTTAAGATAGGTGTAAATGGTGTAAGATTTTAGCATATTTAGGAATTAACTCAGACCAATGACTTATCCTCTTTATATGTTTAGACCATCTGACACTGAATGAAGGACCTTCACCATCCATTCCAAAAAACATGATAAGATCTTCTCAAGGAAATACTCAAAACAATCCCAGACAAAAAAAAATGAATATCATGATTGTGCATGTAAACACTCCCATAAGGAAAACTAGGGAGAACCCCATAACCAAAAGAAAAATGAAAAAACAAACCTACACTAACCAAAGAAAAAATGAAACAAACAAAATAAATAAAAGTAATCAAAGAAAACCTAACCTAAGGAAATAAAACACCTAAACTATCTATGTACAAGGTTGAGCTAAAATAGCTCAATCAAGGAAGTAATACTTCAAATATTTCCCATTGATTGGCAATGGTACATCCTCTCCAGTGAGATTCTTTAAACAAAAAGCATTATCTCCCAAAATCTCAAAAATTTGAAAGGGGCTAAGCCAAAGGTTGTCAAATTTTCCATGCCCCCCTTTCTTCTCATGGGCTTTGTCCCAGTAAAATACCAAATTAGAAATTCTAAAGACCTTGACCTTAATTTTACGATCAAACCAATGCTTAACAATACCTTGATGTTTGGAAAATTTATCTATGGCTTCGTCTCTTTTTTCTTCCAACTAAAGAAGTTCAACCAAGCGAGCCTCGGGATGTTCCCCCTCTTCATAGTATTCATTAATAAACTGTAAGGTGGGAATTCTTAGTTGAATAGGAAAAAAAGGATCTAGACCATAGACCAAATTATATGGGGAAGTCACTAGGGAAGCCTTTTGTCATGTATGATCTATCTAGAGGGAAAATCACAGCTGGGTATGCTAATCTTTTGGGTTCTTATCAATCATCTTACAAATGACTATAGTTAGGTTCTTATTTGTGGACTTAGCTGGGTCATTACCCTAGGGATAGTAATTTTAAACAAACTTAAGAATAACACCATGATCAAAATCCCATCTAGAAAATTTCAATGATGAAAAATCATAACTATTATCACACACTAGAGAAAAATGACATCCAAAATAGTTACTCAAGAAAGTTAATTACCACTTTTGTTGTGCATTATCTACAAGTAATAGCTTTTATCCATGTAGTATAGTAATCAATAGAAGTTAGAATGTACATGTGTCCTATGGAAGAAGGTGGATTGATTGGACCGATGAAGTCCAATCGCAACTGTGTGAATGGTCTTACCTCAACGACCAGTTGCAACAGAACATCAGCTCATTTCTCAGTGGAAACTGTTTGAAAAATATGGCATGATCTTTCTAAATGACTAGATCAAGTAATGCATTTATTTCCCTTTGTCTTTGCTTCAATGGCTTTGCATCTGACTTAAGAGGAATTGTATGATGATTGATGTATCATACGTCTTAAGATCCTCATAACTCCAAGCTATGATATCTCTATATTGATGCAATGCATTGACTATTCCCTCTTTCTCTTTTGGGGTACAAACCTTACCAATGAAAACATTCTTTATTTCTTTAGTAGTACCCATGTGTGTATCACATTGATTATTGGTTGAATCTTTTGTGGCCTGCTAATCCTGATCTCTTATACTATCAAAATCAAAGATTCTCTCCAACTACAACATACCTCTTGGGATTGTGTTAGTATTTAGATTAATAACTACTTCCATGTCCAATTCTACTTCTTTTGGTTCTATTTCATCAATAATCTGAGAAGCAAAAACATCTGAACTAGTAATGAAGTGCAAAATATGTTTATCATCCTTAAATACCTAGAAGTTAGTAACATTATTTGGTACTAATGGATTTGGAGTGACTCCACTATAAATCTCTTCAAACTTGATAAATACAAGGGCTCTAAAGTGCTAGCTGCTTGAGCTAAAGCATCAATAGTCTAATTTTTACTCTAAGGAATTAGCTAAATGTTGAAGGCATCAAATCCCTCTATTAGATCCCATACTCTATGCCTATAATTTGTCATTCTTCTATCATGGCATGAGTATTTCCTCTTGACCTACTTAATTACTAGCTTTGAATCCCCAAAAACTTGCAAAGCCTTAACTTTCTTTCTCAGATCCATTAAGAATCCATGAACCAAAGCTTCATATTCTACTATGATATTTGTAAAATGGAGTTGTAACCTATGTGCTGTAAAAAATGTCTTACCAATTGGACTAATCAGCTCAAAACCTACACCAGCCCCAAGTTTTGAATTGGAACCATCAAAGTGCAAAGTCCAAAACTTGGTGGGACGTGTACCTTTTGAATTTACTTCATAAACATCATTCTTTGGCAAAGGATCTTCTGCTACATTATATTTCTCATCCTCCAGTTTATTTTGGATTCTCTAATTATCAACTTGAACTGCAACTAGATTAAGTTTCCTTTTAATTTGATAAGCAACAGTCTGGAACAAGTAGCATTCAAATTCATAATGTGATGCATCATGTACCCTACACCAACAGGCAACAATAATTCCTTAAAATCCATCCTTCTTCCAAGATTAATTTGATCAAGGACAAGGAGCAGGACAAGTTAGTTGTACAAGTTCCAGAGCATGGCAACAAGTTTCTGGAGCATCGAAACAACCGTGCTGACAAGTTACGAAGCATCACAGCAGGGTGCGCTAAAATTTGTGTTTACCAAAGAAATGAAGTCTTGCAAAATATAGACAAAACTTATCCAAGTCCAAATGATGAAGTTGATTAAGAATTTGAAGAATTATTCTAAAATGAAATAAATTCACTTTTTTTTTTCTTGCAATCTCTTGGTCTCTTTTATTCACAATTGCAACTCATGCCTCAATCTCTTCTTTCTATTGGATAATTTGTGCTTCATCACTTTGTAGCCTGGTTTTTAATTCAATAGTTTATGCTTCTGATTTTTCTAATTCCTCCTCTCTCTAGCCAGATTTTGTATCCCCTATGTCCATAGAGAAGGATGGATTGAGAATTTCCATGTCAATATGAGGTGTATTTTCCTCAATTTCAAGTATACTTTCAATCTTTTCAAGAAAAGGAGAAAGTCCCCCCACAGGTTCATCTTCAATCTACACATAATGTGGAAATTGTATTTTCTCCACCTCCTATTCTTTAGGTGATGGTTTTTTCTTGTCCTCTTCCTTAGGGGATTGATCACCCTACTTTTTTGTCTCATTTATTTCCTCACTACGAGGCGTACTTTCAATTTCCACTACCCTTGTTTGAGTCCTGTCCTTCTTTCTTTTGGAAGTACTTCCTATGTCATGGGGTCCGGTTTCATTAGATCCTGAAGACAACCTCTTACTTCTCCATAGAGGAGGAGTTTTTTAAAAAGTAACCTTATTCTGTTTCTTCCTCTTGCAAGGAGGTTCTTCTTCTTCTCTAGAGTGCACAATTTTTACATCCCCTATCTATCTTAAGGTTTCTAGATCATCTAGAAAGGTTTCTGGCGCATCACCACTGGGAGTCGTTGAGGTCTATTGGGATTCAAGAGCACCCAAGGCCTCAGAGGAGGGTTCTTCTAAAAACTATTCTTTTTTCTTAAAGGACTCTCCCTCCTTGAGTGGTCTTTCAAACTCTACATTTTCAAATTTTCGCAAAAAATTTTGCCACTTCTTTTCTCAATTTTTTGCAAAAATGGTATTTTCATATCAACTGTATGAGACCATGATGTTTGAGGGGCCCTATCCCAACTTTGTATTTTTCTATCATGGAGGTGACTAAATAACATAAAAAGGTCAGTAAATTAACCCTAAGAGAAGGGTCCTTAATGTCATGGCACAAATGACTTAACAAACGAAAAGGGGGTCCCACTACTATAGTTATTTGTCCTTCACAGGTGAAATATTTGATTATCCAAGCTACAACAGTTCTCCAGGGTTCTGGAAGATACATTCTATGGAAACCTTTGTTTTGTCCCCTAGTACTAATGGTAATTACTAGTTGAGGCTCCCCTTCCTTATGAAATAATTCTACTAATCTTTGATAGGTAACATTGGCATTTTCATTCAAATCAATTCCTCTATTTTCATGACGAGAAAGATGAGCAATGGTTTTTGTACTTACCCAGAATCGCTTACCATGCACCAAGGTCTATCCATCTACAAAATTCTTGACAAATTATTTTGTGAGCTGCTCTGTATACCCTTCAAAAAAATTCATGAAGTCCAACCACCCGACTTTTTGAAATAGAGATGCAATATTGCCCAATACCAACAATTGAGCTGCAGAAGTTGGTTTGGACTTTTTCTTGGCTCCTCCCATTTTTTACTCTTTCTTTCCTTGCCACTCTATGAAATTCTGTGAAACTTTGTAATACTTTCCTTGTTGAATTATAGATGAAAAACAGACTATGTGTCGATATATCCAATGGAGGAGGAATTAATCACCTTTCTTGTCACATTACTAAGTAATTATGATGAATTTTCATGGGGAATTATGAAACCATTGTCGTACTTCTAGCAATCGTGCGATGGCACAAGTTTCAAAATTGAAAGAGGGAACAGTTCATGCCAATTAATTAGCCTTTATTCAAAATAAGTACTAACTTTTAAATAAATAAATTTGTATGCACCTTACGTCTTGTCACTAGATCGAATGTCACTTACCTGTGCTGATGTAATTGGATAGTTATATGATTTCGTGAGGGTGGTGGTGGATAATAATCACATGGATGGGATAGTTGAAATGTTAGAAAAAATTATTATGACAAAAAGGGGTGTCATAATAATTTCATTTATGACTGGAAATTTTTTTATGATATGGTGAAATGATATTAGGGAGTAGATCTCGAGGCGGAAAAAAATCAAGTGATGGGCATGCGCAGAACTTAGGGAAAATCAAAATACTAAAAAAGGAAAATTCTTACAAAAATCTAGGGAAAATCTGAAAAATGCATCTAAAGTGGAGGAAGAGAAAGTTCCAGAGAATCGTAGAGAGATGTCATCAGAACATAGCAAGAAGATTGAAAATTTTTAGAGCATCATCAAAAGATGCAACTGGAGCAACAACCAAAATTTTTTGGAGCATCGTCAAAAGATGCAACTGGAGGGAGAACCAAAAATTTTTGGAGCATCATCGAAAGATGCAGCTGAAGTAGCAACCAAAATTTTTCAAAGCATGGTCAAAGGATGAAGTCAGAGCAGCAACCAAAAATTTTAGGACCAACTAAATAGATTTTCGGAGTACCCGAGCAAATTTTGAAGCATCGCTGAAAGATGTCATTGGAAGAAGGAAACAATAGGAATTTTGGAGCATCATTGGAAGATGTTGCCAGAAGGAAGAAACAAAAAAATTCCAGAGCATTGCTGAAAGATGCCTCCAGAAGGAAGAAGGATCTAAAGTTTTGGCCTTGGCTTCCTGAAGCATCGTTGAAAGATGCATCAGAATGTAAGATCAAGGACGAGGAGCGGGACAAGTCAGTTGTACAGATTTTGGAGCATGGCAATGGGGTGCGCCAAAATTAGCATTTACCAAAGAAATGAAGTCCTACAAAATATAGAAAAAATTTAGCCAAGTCCATATGATGAAGTTGATGAAGAATTTGAAGAATTATTCTAAAATGAATTAAATTCACTTTTTTTAATTTTTTTTCTGTATTTTTATTATTATGGGAAAAACTATATTGAGCCTACCATAGCAGATTCAATGCACTAGATTTCTCCTTGCATTTCTACCATTTTGGTAAATTCTTCTTTATTAACAAACTTATGGTAGATGTGTAATCAATTTCCATTAACTAGGAGAGTTCAGGTATCACCATCAATGGGCTTCAACTAGACTGAACCATTGGCAAATACTTCAAAAATTTCATATGGTCTGAGCCAATGTGTTATGAGTTTCCCTTGATGATCCTTGTATCTGGAATCAAAAAATAATTCCCAATCCACATTATGGAATTCTTTCTCCTTGATATTTTTATCATTCTAGAACTTGCGTTGTTGTTGGACCAGTTAAGTTTGATGGACGACACCCAAATGGAGTTCATCAAATTCGCTAAGTTGTAAAACTCTCTTAATTTGGACTCGTTTAAGATCTATACCCGACTCCATCGTTGTTCTAAGTTTTTGGAGTTCAAATTCAATGGGAAAGAGGGGTTTCTTCCCAAAAAATAACTCGTATGGACTATAGCCAGTAGTTGATTTCCAAGTGGTATTGTAAGCCCAGACAACTTCAGGTAATTTCCTAGCCCAGTATTTTCTTCTTGATGAAACTGTTTTCATTAAAATGTTTTTCAATTCCCTATTAGTGACTTCAACTTGTTTGTTCGCCTGAGGGTGGTAGGGTGAGGACTTCTTGTGACTTACCTGGAAATGATTTGTGAAGGCTAATAGAACTTTAGACATAAATTGGGGGCCTTGATCTGTGACAATTTTCCTCGGAGACCCGAATCTAATGAAAATTTTATTGTAAAGGAAATAAGCTATATGTTCCTCCCTAGCAAAACGTAGGGCTTGCACTTCCGCCCACTTAGTCAAGTAGTCAGTACAGACCAAAATATACTCTTTTCCTTGTGAATGAGGGTCTATAGGGCTGATAAAATCCAATCCCCATTTTTTATATGGTTCCAGGACTACCTGAGGCTGTAGGGGCATTTCATTAGATGCAATTAGTCTTCCTACCCTTTGGCATTCATCACATTTGCAAACATATTTCTTGATGTCCTTATGCATTGAAGGCCAGTAGTATCCTACTCCCAAAATCTTGTGAGTTGTCCTTTTATTAGAATAATTCCCTCCAAAAGGATCATCATGATAGGCTCTACAGATACTATAGGTCTCATTTGCTCTAACACAAAATCATAGAAACATATCAGGTCCACATTGAAATAAGATCCCATTAATCCATTTGAAAGGGGAACTTTCTCTAACGAGGTGTTTCTTCTGTTTTGATGAAAAATGAAGTGGTGCTTCTATAGTGGCCAAATAATTTGGAATATCAGAAAACCAAGGGGTTTTAGTAGAGATGGAAAACAAATTATCATCTAGAAACTTGTCTTATACCAAAGCACAGTTGCCATCATGTTTAATCTGAGATAAGAAATCCACGATTACATTGGACTTCCCTAGTTTGTCAAAAATTGTTACATTGAATTCCTGGAAAAGAAGTAACCACCTAATTATCCTTGCATTTACCATAGGTTTAATCATGAGGTACTTGATGGCTGAGTGATCTATGTACAGTGTGACTTTGTATCCAGTGACATAATATCAAAATTTCTTGATTGCATGGACTACATCCAAGAATTCTTTCTTTGGTGTGGTATAATTCTTTTCTGTTGGTGTCAAACTTTTACTGATGAAATATATGGCATATTTTCCCCCATTCTCATCTTCTTGTCCTATAACCAATCCAATGGTGCCATTAAACACATCAGCATAAATATGGAATGGAAGGTTCCAATTAGGTCCTTGAAGGATAGGAGCAGAGATGAGTTTCTCCTTGATAATTTCAAATGAGGACTGACACTCAGGCATCCAAATGAAGTCTACATTCTTCTGAAGGAGGGAAAACATAGTGGCTTCAATTTTTTTGAAGTTTTCTATGAATCTTTGGTAGTATCCAACATGCCCTAAGAAACTTCTGACATCAATCTAAGTTTTTGGAGTCTCGAGTTGTTGTATTACTTTTATTTTCTTAGGATCAACCTTAATACCTTTGGCTGAAATGTGATGTACCATTACTATTCCTTGTTCCACCATGATCAGAAATTTCTCATGGCTTAGGGAAAAATGATCATCCTCACATCGCTTTAACACCTTATCTATATTATTAATGGCTTCATTGAAAGTTGAACTATATACAATGAAGTCGTCCATATAAACTTCCACACACTCATTTACCAACTTAGCAAATATAACTAGGATAGCCCTTTGGAACGTTTCAAGAGCATTGCATAGCCCAAAAGGGAGAACCCAATATGAAAATGTCCCTTAAGGGAAAATAAAGGTCATATTATCCTAGTCTTCTGCTACTACCTGTATCTAGTTGTATCCACTAAATCTGTCCAAAAATGAAAAATATTTCCTCCCAGCCAAGTTATCCAACACTTGGTCTATGAATGGCAGAAGGAAATACTCTCTGTGTGTTGCTTTGTTAAGCTCCCTATAGTCTACACACACTCTCCACTTCCCATTCTTCTTCAGAACCACTACCAAGGTTGACACCCACTTGCTGTCAAAAATCGGGTACATAAACCCTACTTGTAGGAGTTTCTCAATCTCAGTTTTAACAATATCTTTCAAAGCAGGATTGAATCTCAGTTATGGTTGGCGAATAGGTCAAAAATCCTCAGTATAGATATGATGAGTACACATAGTAGGGTGTATTCCTCTCATATTTGTATAGTCCCAAGCGAACTCTTTAGATCCATTCACCAGGGTGTCAAACAATTTGTGTTCTTTCCACTCAGTCAACCAACTATTAATGTTCAAATTTTTTCCTAGTAGCATCATAATGGTTTTAACTCTCGGATAGTTGGATGTGATAGTATACATGGGGCTTATCACGGTGTTGAGAGGATAGCTATGAGGTACAGTTTTATGAAGCCTGGTGACATTTGCAAAGAAACGGTGAGTTTTTGGAACTAAGTTCATCAAAGGACAAGGTAATCCTATGAAATTGTCATCATCAAATTTTATGTGATCTATGTTGATTGGGTGTCCTAGGATTTCTTCTATGTTTGTCATCTCCTCACCGCTCAAATCCATAGTAAGACTTTTCACATTATTTTCCAATTCATCCTCTAATTCTTCACCATGTTGTTTGATGACTACCATGGCTACTGAAGCCAAATTTTCCTGTCTGTTGGGACTTTGTGGTTCATCAACCCATAATTTATTGTGTTCGGAAGGCTTCGTAGGGGGATACAAAAAAAAATAATTTATTATTAGATCCATGTGAGATGATCATTCCTCCCTCTCTGTAATCAATTTTGGCTACAATAGTAGCCAACCATGGTTGTGCAAGAATTATTGGATAACTATCTTTGGGTGTAAGGGACTCAATTATCTAAAAATCTATTGGATATTCCCATCCATCCACCTTAACAAGAAAATTTTCAATGATGCCCTTGGGAATAGCTATGGATTGATTTTCCATCTGCAAGATTGTAGTTGTGGGGAGTAAATCAATAAGTCCTAGTTTTTCCATCACATCAACAGTCATTACGTTAATGGCTACTCCAAGGTCCACCAAAGAATTAGGTATTGCTACCTCATTAATTGTTACTATTATAAAGGAACTACCTAGATCATCATATTTTAGAGCAGTGGTCGTCCCAGCCAACAAGTCAGCTAGGTATCCATTTATGTGGACAATATTTATTCATTCTGGTTTTCTACCTAGGGTTTTGATACACAACTTTTTAATCAGCTGGTTTAACTTAGGAATCTCCTTAATCACTTGTAGCAAAGGGACTTCAATCTACAATTGTTTAATTTCTTGTATCAATGTAGTTTCAGTAGATGCGGTTATTTTTGGAGTATCTTTCAGAGTAATTGGTTTCAAATGCTCTAGAAAAGATTCTTTGATTTCATCCTTAGGAGTGGAATCCTTCTGAGGAAGTTCAGTTGGAGACTGATCCCCCTCCTCCTGAGGTAGGTTGAAAGCTCCAGTTGAAGATGGTGGGTCAGGCTTGTGTTGAGTGGTTTTTGGAATTTGTTCTATAGATGTAGGCATTATTGTGGTTTTCTTGGTAGACTTCTTAATAGGTTCATCTAGGATTTCCTCAATACTCAACTATGAAAGTGTTTTTCTAGACCTAAATTGCAGGTTTCCATAGTGTATGGCATTAAGTCTAGTGATATTGTCTTGTTCGGCGGAGTACACCGAAGTATTTGGGCAATTGTTATTGGGGTTTAAAACTAGTTGCATTGGAAGTGGTGGTTGGTTAACTTGTTCATTTTGTTGAGTATTCTAGGGAGGTGGTAGAAGATTTTGTTGTTGAATAGGCATCCTCCTGGGGCCAGTATAAAGCTGATGTTAAGGTTCATTCCATTGAGGAATGGGGTTTTGGGGGTACCACTGTCGTTGAGGATGGTTAGGCCACTAAGGGTTACCCCAAGATTGATTTTCCCATTCAAGTGGTCCCCAAGGATAATTTACCCAATTAGGAGGTACTGGAGGTGGTGCTTAAGGCTAGGGTGTTGACCATTGATTTTTTTTCCAATTAGGTTGGGGTCTCCAGTTAGAGTTTGAGTTCTGCCCATAGGAAAAATTTCCTCTAGTTGTTTGATTTATAATTTTTACTTCTTCCTCAACTCGGGTTGTTCTTTTCTTGGAATTCTTGATGGCATTCAGAAGCTCGCACTGATCAATGGGGTGATTTTTTTCACACACTTGACAAACACCAATCTTTTCAACTTTGTCCAAAGGACATTCCCTTAGCAAATTTTTATTTCGGAACCTGGGGAAATAAACAAACAAAGTTTTAAGATTTCATGTTTTAGCTTATATGTCATCTAAGGTGGTGTTTAACTAAACTAGAATGTCAATCTTGAAGTTGGCTAGCTCTTCACATAGTTTTCCTATTTCATTGGAACCTCTTAAGGGGTGGACTTCTGGATATCTCCTCGATTTTGAGTGAAATTCTAACATAATTCCATAATATCCTCCAGTCCCAGTTGGGACATGTATCATTTTCCCATTAAATCCAAGCTCCTTTGAGCTTCGTCATTGAGACCTTTAAGGAATAGGGTCTTCATAATATCAAAACTTATGACTTCTCCACCACAGTGTTTAGATAAGAATATAAACCTATCTAGGTAATCCTCTAAAACCTTCATCCTCATTTTTCCTTATCTTGAATAGTTATTCTTTCCTATCGCTGACCCTACAGTAACTTTGGTATTTCTTGAAAAATATAGACTCCATTTCATCCCCTGTGGTTATCGAGTGAGAAGCTAATCCCATAAACCAGCACATGGTTGATTCTTTCAGAGTGGAAGGGAAAATATTGAGTTTCTGATTATCATTCTTGTAATCATATGTCTGGCACAAGACATTAAACTCAAATAGAAATTTATCAGGTTCCTCAGTAGACAAACCTTGAAAGGTTGGCAAGAAGGTCGATGAGATATTTTTCATTGTCGTATCATCATCCGCATCAATAGCAATAGTATAAGTGAATGTGCATGGTGGTGGAGGGTTATTGTTGTTGTTAGCAGCATTTCTATGGTCACCCATGATGTTGAAGGGGACGCGATCATCTTCTAAAATTTGCTTAGTTGGGAAAGGTCCTTCAGTTTGCAAAGGAATATGCTCCTCTAAGACTATATGTTCTCTTTTTGGGGTATGTGGGAAGGTCTCAGGTTGACCCTGTTCGATCAATTCCTCATTAAGTTCTTGATCTAAGTTTCCTTCCTCCCTACTTGTTGGTACATCAATTGGAGGGGTATTTGGTATGAATCTTCTGTGGGGGCCTCATTTCCTAACCATGTAGAGAAAAATCCAAAGGAATATTTCTATTCCTAAAAGGGGTATTCAAGATATCTCCTACTAACACTAGAAAAATAAATCTCCCCGATAATGGCACCAAAAAGTGATAGGTTGTCGTTAGGTCCTAACATTTTATTTAATAAACACATTAATATATTGATCAGGTAGTGTCCAAAGGTTGTATGCAATAGAAGACATCTTGACTATCTCTCTCAGGTTTCCTAAATAACGAATAGTTAAATAAAACTCTAAACTAAAAGGCCTCTTAAACTTTGAAAGTAGGAAATCATCTATCTAGAAAACTTGAAATAATTAAACTAGAAAGCAAAAAACTATGAATCTGAAAAGCATCACCACTAAGCTAGAAAGCATGGAAATGATTAGTCTAAAGAATGTATAGATTGTTGAAGAAGTAAAACTTGTAAAGAAACTAGGAAACATTGATCTAGTGCAAAAGATAACAATCTAAACAGCTATTAGAAAAACAATTTAACAATATGAAGTAACTGAAGGAAGGTGCTCTGGAACTTTAGACACTAAATTAGAGTATAGGGACTTAGATATAACCTGTAGGATTGGTATTGAAAGCATTACATACACATGAAAATAAATTCCAATTTCCATTATTATCTACTAAAATAAAGTATAGAATGAGAATAAAATACTTATCTATCTAATCTATAACCCTCGAGTGGCCAGCTCTCGGGTGTTTCTATGGCTATCTCAGATCACATGCACTGATAATCTACAAATTAGTTCATTCAAAGAACTCCATTCACATTGTTCAGTAATTCCAAAAGTGGCAAGAAAAACTCATTTTATTAATATGAAATTTTAACTTAGAAAAACATAGTGGCAGAATAATGATATTCTTTTGTAGTCATCATTTTCAACAGTTACATATTTATATGAAAGTGGCCAACAAAATCCAACTTTTCAGTTAATAAAGTCTTCAACTGATTGTCAACAACTAATAGACTTTAAATCCCATGACATGAAATATTAAAGACGCTCAACACAAACCATAAAGTCTTTAGAACTGAAAATAACAGAAACTATGAAGACTCGGTCCATAACGTATGCTCCTGAAATTCCAGCACACACTCACTTGTCTTCAATGGTGTTGAAACTTATGTTAAACCCTTTTTGACTGGAATGGTAACCGATGGTCGAAGTTGACCTGTGGAATTCTCAAGAACTAAACCATTAAATCAGCACAAATTAGCTTATTTCAACTAATTTCAAGAAATAAATATTTCACACTTATTCATAAAAAGAGAGCAATTATTTATCCTAAAGCTAATTAATTGGCAGGTAAGTTTGGCTAAAAGGTATAAGGTTGAGTATTCAATCCATTATATTAATGAGGTTTTTTTTTTTACCTCATCAAGGACTCAAATTGTGAGGACTACTTCGAGCATCCTGAGGGAGGAATAAGGAGTGATTTGGATGAAGTAGCCTTTGATGAGGAAGGGCAACAAATGCACAAGGCTGGGAATGCAAGTAAGTTTGATGCTCACTACAATGTTGAAACTTCATATCAGGAACCTGAAGGAGAACAGCTTAAAGGGCACAAGCACAAAGAAGCAAGCTCAGAAGAACATCATTCTAAGAAAGGGAGAAATTATACAGATGTTGATATAGATAAAATTGATGAGCTCCTAGGAATTAGCCAAGATGTGGGCCTACAAAATGAAGTACCTCTCAAAAGAGACAAAGATGAAGAAGGAGAAAATGTAAAATAGAAGGATGGTTATCCTGAAAAGGATGTTGAAGTTGAACATGATAGAGAAAAATGGGTAGCACAAGAAGAAGATACTATTGGTGTGAGAAATGAAGAGTCTATTGAGCCTCACATGGGAAAGGCAATGTTGCAAGAAGAGGAATAGAGTAAAGACGAGGAAGATACTGAAGATGCTCCTAGGCATGACAAGGAAGAACCTTCGAAAGATCAAAGGGAAGGGAAAGGTAATGAACTCACCACTACATCCCTTGAACATCAAATGGAAGTCCCTTCATGGCTGGAACAACAATTGAAGAGGAAACCTCCTATACTTGCAGATCCTAAGGCCCACCTAGAGGCAATACTGGCACGAACGTAGGTAAAGACTTAGAAAGAAAAGAAGCCAAAGATCAGGTCACATATCACAACTAATGATTCCATCTCCATAATATTGTAGGTAGCTACTCCTGCAGTAGAAAAATACATAGAAACCCTAGAAGGAAAATACTACAAGGTGACCACCATAAATTTGGGCCCTACATCTAGAGCCCAAAAGATTGATGAATTCCAAGGATCTTTCTCCACCATCCTCTAACAAATGAATAAGGATTAGTTGACAAAGGAGGAATTGAAAGAACATGTGGAAAAATTGACTGGCTATATACAACAATGGATGATATCTAGAGGAGAGGCTCCAATGGAATCGTGTACGCTCACCCTATTGTAAAAAGAGGAGGTCAAAAAAATGGAGAAGATGAGGAATTGGACCAAGTCTACCTTAGACTGGTTCAAAAGAGTTGTTGACATGGGAAAAAAGAGAATTCATTGTGCAACCAAGATGCATAATGAAAATAGGATCCTACAAAAGGAGGTAGAGCAGATAATCGAGATATGCAAAGAGTTCCCTAATCTCCATAGAATTACGTACCTGAAGCTAGATATCATTCTCAAGCTCTCCCAGGAGATATGGGAAAAGGAGTTGGCATTGTCAAAAGAGGACCACTGGCTGCCCATAGTGTCATTGCTTAATTTTGAGTATAGAAAGGGAGTTTTGGAGAAGTCCCTAGTTGAATTAGAAACCAATCATGAATGGATTGTGTATCATTAGGTTGAGTGTGATGAATTCTTAAAATCAATGCAGGATATGAGATATTAGTGCTAGAGATAGATTGAGAAGCTATCAAGCACGAGTTTCACAAAAGAATAGAGCAAGGATTCGGTGACACGTTGTCAAAAGACTTCATGTATTTTGTTTCATCAGCCTTCTCAGAGTCAGAACAAATGATCAGAGCAGGACCAAAGTGCATAAAGAATAGGGATCGAATGGTGGAAGCATTCAAGAGAGTTGCCTTCCAGATCTCAAAATTTGACCTCTCTGAAGAAAAAAAAGTCATGGCTACCATTGGAAAGTTTGTTGAGTATGCTACTTTGTAGAAAGAAGCTAGAAACCCCATTATAAAAGAAAAATATTTGTTAAGGTAGCTAAAATCCAAAATCAACTAGAGGATAAAATAGGCTACAAGAAAAAATAGGGAAAAGACAAAATAGCCTATTTTTATATTGTAAATTTTGTACTTTTATTGGGTGATGTGAAAACCCTAGACTAGAATGAATCTAATCCATTCACTGTAAAACAATCTTGACCATTCATTCTACTTTTTTAAAACTATAAATAGTGGCATCCTCTCATTTTCAAAGGGAGATGAGTTGTTGTGTAAAAGCATTTTCCTACAATATATGAGAAAATCATTGAAGTTGATGGTTTCAAGTGTATTGCTCATTATGTGTGCATGATTCAACCTCCAAATGTTTGTTTCAACATTGTTCATTTAATTTTAAATTTAATTTATGTTGGTAGTTCAAGTTCAGCTTTAATGGTGGATGCATGTTCTAGTATTTGATGCATTTTCAGTTCATACTTTTGTAATTTCAGGATTTCAAATTTTTGTGTAAAGTTAGTACATGAGCTTCCTTTTTTGGTGCACTTAAGTTCAACTGTATGTTCATGCTTAATAGGTGAATGCACAATCTAAAAATCTCATAGAGCCTTAGAAGATTGCACTAGTTTTGTGACACTGTAGGTTGTCCTTGGTTAAGCAAAACTCAGTTTGGAAAGTTTCTCTACTACAACATCATCCATTGTTACTGTTGATCATGGTTTCAAACTTAGGAAAAATTCTAAACCCTTTAAAATTTTGAGTTTTCTTTTAAATTTGAGTTAGACATAAGTTCCTTGCATTGCTACATAGCCAAATCTGACGAACAATTAAGTTTCAGATTGTTGTCATAAATTTGTTGTCATTGTTCACCCATTTCCAGAATTCTGAAACTTCATCATAGACCCATGAAAATCCATGCTTAGTCAACCATAATTGTCCCTTCTGATTACCAGAAAATCACATCCAACCATTGAGTTGTTTTTGCAAAGTCGTGACCTAACACCTGAGAGACCTTGGGGTGAATTTCTAAAACTCAATTGCAGGAAGTTACCTTTCAAGAGAGACATCACACTTGTGTGTTTTCTGTGTTGAGAAGTGAAAAGACATCAATCAACACTCTCATGCTATAAGGGATATGCCTCAGATCAACAAGCCTATAAATACTTTGTGTAAGGAATGTTAGATGGGAAAGAAAACAAAGACTAGTTTCAAAAGTAATGAGTGCTTTGTTTCAATTCCATTGGAGTTGATTCACACTGATCTATGTAGACCTACAAGGATAAGGAATTGTTGATGGTGTTTTTAGCACTGCAACAACACAAACAAAATACAAGTATCCTATCTCTCTTGAAAGGTAAATTTCTATCAGCAAGCCTCAAGAAACAACCCCAAGGTCTCTAATGCCAGGTCTTGACAATGCACAAAAAACTTAGTGAAAAATGTGATTTTTTTGTTAACACAAAGGGGAATTTATGGTGAAACAAAGGCTGAAAATATTAAGTCAATAATTAGGGTTTTGTAAGATCTAAAAAATGAAAACAAACCCAATAATTTACTCATATTTGTAGTCTAAAAATTGTATTTTCATCCAATATAACAATTCAATAATGCTTTTCAATTCTTATTCTAAAAGTAATCTAAAGAAATATCAAAATATGAGGGTTTAGAGAGATTTCTAATCTAGATCCTAAGTGCAATCATGAAAATAACAAAGCATTCAAGGTAAACCAATTTTCATCAACCTATTTCTGCTTAACCAAGATGATATCTACAGTATAATAGAAATAGTTCAATCTCCAAAGGTATGAAAGATTTCCAGACTGTGAAGCATTCAAACATTCACCCAAAATAGGATGAAATTCATAAACACCCACAATTGAACTACTGCAATAAGAGTAGGTTCGGGCTAACTTTACATAGTAACTTTCAATTACCAAGAGACTAAAAGTATGGACCAAATATTCCTCAAACACCTCAAATACTTTATCATAAACATGAAAGAACTGATTTAAATATAACCTAAATTTGAAACTTTAATCATTTAAAAATAACTTTGAGACATTGGAACCATGCACATAGATGAAACAACATAGAAAAGAGCACCAAATCAATTTCTTCTCTTGTATTCACTTTACCAAAATCTTGAAACAATTTAATTGCCTATTTAATTTTTACAACAAAAATTACAAAGTTGGCCTCAAATAATACATCAAAATTAAATAAAAGGCCTTTTCACACAACTCTATATATATGGAGGACTTGAATCCTAACTGGCTGATGGAGTAGGCACAAAACTTGAGGTGATTAGTCTTGGTCGGCCTCCTTATCCTCTTCTTATCTTCTAGAAAATTCCAAAACTTTGTAAAACACATTTTTGAAGTCGGTCTAATCAGGAATTGGAATAAATCTCAGCCTTAATTTAATTGAATTTACCTCATCCTTATATTTATCCAAGACTTTACTCCAATTCATCTTTAGTTCCTGATATTTATCCAAAATTGTGATGTACATAGCTACATCCTCTATATTATTTGATGATATTGAGCCATCTTCAACCTAAGAGTACACATATCTCCACCATTGCTTCAACAAATCAATCTTCAAATACTCTTTTCCAAGTTTTTTCCTTCCAATCAAAATCTCTAAGAACAACATCCAACAATTTAAAATATCATTCAACTTATTTAGGATTTCTGGAGTTCCCTCCAAAGATTTATTCATGAGTTCCCTTTTGAATTCAAATGCTTCCATCCACTCCCATGGTTTATCTACATCCTTCGATACAATAATATCTTCTTCCAATATTTCTTTGGGAACCTCAATTACCTTCATTAATTTGATCATGGATCTATCATCTATTCCCTTACACTTTGCAACTAACTATTGTATTTCATCTTATAAAGTAGAAGCATTCTCATGCACATATAAAATTTCCTCAAGTAAAACAATACAATTTTCATAAATCCCATTAATCCATTGTTGAGTTGTTTGTAGAGAGGCTTTCATTTTATCAATCTCATTGACAACAACCTCAGATAATAGATCAATTGAAGTTGAAATACCTACACTATACTGGGTCTGCAAAGGTTTAATAAGATGTTCAATGTATTTCTTCAATTCTTCAACCTGTTGTTTCAACTTTTCCTTTTCCTATGTTTCCTTCTTTAACCTCTTTAGGATTGCATCCATTGAATCTTTCAACTCTTCAGCCTCCTGCTTCTCTGTAGATTGTCCCAAATTAATGGTTTCCACTTTCTAATCTGTAGGGTTAGCTTCACTTTTATTCTTCTCAACTATGGGAGTGGAAATATGCAAAACCATGTTATTGGACTCATCTTTTATAATCCTAGAGATAGTCTTTGCTTTCTATCTTTCTTTTGTTTTCCCTAAACCTGCTAGAAAGTTTCCCCAATCTAGAGCTATCTCCTCAATGACCACTGGTTTAGGCTTCAAACTTTACTTCATCCAATTAGGAGTAATATATTCTTCTAGATTAGTTTTATTTTGAGGACTACTTTGTCCTCAGAGGTCTTCTATCTTATCCACTTGAACATTCTGCAACCTTTCTTGCTCCTTATTTGTATCTTATTCATCGAATTGTTGTTCTTCCTCTCTTCTTGGTGACTCGGAGGGATTTTCCTCTATCTTTTTAGGTTCTTTCTCTTCTCCATTTCTTTCCCCAAAGGAACTCTTCTCCAATTGATCTCCAAGATTACTAAGATTTCCATCTTTAGGAGTTTCCAATTCCTATTCTTGTTGTTGTCCTTTGGAATTATCATCTACATTCTCTGCTATCTCTCCCTCCTCTTTTTAAGATGGAACATGTTGATGATGTTGGAATATGGTTTCTAGTGTTTTCATTGATGGCAACCTAATTCATGATTCTGGTCCGCAGATAAAGATTTTTTCATACCGGCAGGTAGGGTGAAGAATAGAGTTTTACCAGAAGTGAAAATGAAGAACAGGTTATCCGGTTAGTATGTCGATCTATATGATTCATCGGATTATCTTTTTGAGTTGTGAATCTCAGAGAAATTTGTGAAGAATCCATATTATCTTATTGTTAAGTTTTGTGATGTTGCATCAATCGGTGGTAAAGTTAGGAGATCCGGTAGAATGATTTTATGTCTATTATCTCATACTAGTTGACTCAATAAATAGGCATGTCGCGGATGTATAAGGAGTAATTGTTTAAATTTTTTTGTGATCAAGCATTTTGATTTGGGGCCACAACATAGCATTAGCCAACCTTGATGGGTACGCATCAAATATGTAATGTGAATTGAGCCGACTATTGGGAAATACATTTATTGTGCTGAAGCCGACATATAGTGAATGAATTCTTGCTAGCAGATATATATAAGGGATCAATTAGTTTGTTTTGAAGTGTGAGTTGGTGCATATTTGAAATGTGTGAATAGCAGAAGGGTTATTGAGTGATTTGGCATAGTTCCAATTGAGTAGAAGAGGATTGACATGAATTAAGGTAGAGCAGAGCAGAGTGAATTGTAGAATTAGACAGAAGGTCCAGAATATGATATATGAGCTTCACTGAAACTAAAACTAGGCATTTGTAGATGTTTTTTTCTCAGTTCAACATTTTTTTGTAATCCAAATATATTGTAAGGCAGTGAGCCTTCCTAATTTTGAGTAGTGAGCTCTAGGAAGTGTGCCTGAATGCATGTGCATTCCCATTTTTCTTCATACTTTTAATTGATTATAAATTTTGGATTAACCTCCACCATAGTTTTTCCCCTAACAAGGTTTCCACATAAAAATACTGGTGTTATGGTGTGTATATTGTTTCCTTCATGTGCTTGCATCTTTAATTTTCTTTAAACATTGTGAATGGTTTAAGATCTGGATTGTAATTTAAATATTATTAAACACTTATTCACCCCCCTATCAGTGTTCCTTGAATCCAATAGATGAGGTGATTGGGGAGGAGTATTCTTTGTAGCATCCGCTTTCATAGTTTCACACTTATCAACTAGTGCCTCATGTGCAGTCCTTTTTGATATATCAACCACTTTCTCAAGACTTTCCACATTAGAGGGTGAAACCTTTAGGCGTGTAGAATTCTTCCTTACATAAACTTGGGTCTTGGCCACAAAACTTTCTATTTCAATTGCTCTTGTTCAGGTTTCACCTTCTTCACTATCCTTTTTTTTCTTTGGTTTTTTTCAAGGTTAAGAGCCCTTGTTTCCTCATTTAACAAGTTTTCTATTCTTTGAAGGCATAGCCTCTGTGGTTTCTTCAGTGATTTCTTTTGAAGGATTCCTCCTTTTGGGTTAAAGTTATCTCTTTAGCACGACACCTTTGGCCATTGCCTTAGCCTGTCCTCTAGTTCTCCTTTTATGATGAGAGGTTGTTCCTCATAATCATCTTCCTCTTTGGCTACATGCATATCTTCTTGTGTTCTTTCAAAATCATCCTCTGAAGATTGAGACTCTAAGTCTCCCATTAGCCTCCATTTCTAATATATTATGCTTTATCCACTACTTTGAATATTTGATCACTAGGGAATTGATCTGTTCTAGCTCCACTACATCATCTTCAACCCATTCAATAGAAGGAAGAGGTTTATTCTGATATTTCATGTAGTCATCATACTATATAACTTCCTCTTCATCTTCAATTTGATCAAAAGCTTGGAAAACTCCATAAATCCTTATCATTTTCAATGAAATATTGGAATATCTTCTTTTAATCACATCGAACTCATCTCTGCAATTGGCCCAATATTCTTCTATAGTATCCATGTGTCTATATTTTCTATTGGCCATTCTCTGGGCTACTCCATAAGGATCAAAATTGTGCCTGGTTGAATGGAGATTCAAATGCAAATGAGCCATTTTTGTCTCTGAGTGTTGAGCACTTTGAATTGATTAACAAGCCTCCCAACCACCAATTCTCAAAGGAAATTCTCCACCAGCTCTTTTCTTGTGCATAGCTTTCAGAATTGCATCAAAAGTTGCCAACTACCTCGTCACCTCAACCAATATCATCTTATCAGATGGATACCTTGGAATCCTATAGGGGACCTTGGGGCTACCATGAACTCTACTGTATGTAAATTTTGGAAATTGTATGAACCAATAACCATATTTCCTGATAAGCTTCATTGCATAAGTTGAAATTCTCATATGCAATGCATCATGCAAATTCCTTGTAATATACATTGTAAAAGCATCATTAACCATCCTCCAATTGAAAGTATTCAAATGTAACTGGGGGTATACATCATAGATTCTATCTTGGCCAATTGTGCCTTTACAACTCAAACATTTATATCTAAAACTCCTTGCAAGAATGTATACCACATAATAAGTCATGGTAAATGTTCTTGTATCTCACACCTTCCTTAATTATCTATCTATGTTATCACTGATCATTATTTCCCAATGATAATTAATTCCTTTCTCAATTTGTGCTATGACATAAAACATCTATTCTTCAAACACAAAATCCTTCTCCAAACCCACCACTCTATTGAGAAGAGTGATCATGTCATTATATTCCATCTTAAAATCACTTATGTGCAATTGTTTTGGAAGCTTGGAATAATGAGGTTTTGGATTTTCAATCCAATTAGAATTCATCATCTCCAATGCCTCATCTGTATCATCTACATAGAATTTATTTGCTAGCTCCATATTAACTTTCACAAACTTATGATGTGGGGTAATATTGAAGCCCTCTACTATGGAATCCTTTTTCAAATTAGCAATTACTCCACCTTGGGGATGCACTATCACCCTCTTATCTAAATCATAGTGCTTGGAACACTCTACAATCAATTCTATGCATTGCACTGAGGGATGAAAACTAGCTGCTTGAGCAAATCATGTCTTCACCAATCTTCTGTCTAGTGGAGTGGGAGCATTGCCATACATCCTTTGCTTAAAATATTCAAAATCCACATGCCCCATGTTCGTTTCTCGAACCTTATCCCAATGTGAAACAATCTTACACTCTAGGAATCTCCCCTTAAAATAATACTTAATCTTTTATGCTCTAGTGGTTGGCTCCTCCTTGACAAGTTCAATAGATTTTCCTTTATAACTCTTGGCCTTGCTAGATTTACCTACATCTGGTTAGAAGAAATACCATAATCACTAAAATTCCAAGAAAAACTAACTACTACATTATTACATTATGAAATTAATCATGACACTTCATATGCAATAGTTAGTAAGAAAATTCATCATTATAACCCAAAGAAATCAAGTTACAACCCCTAGAATTCAAAATTTTAACACATTTCTATTTTTTAAGAACCTCGAGGATTTTGACATATGGTGGATTTTGGGGAATCCAACCTTCAAGGATTTCATGAAAAGAGCTCCTTCGGGATTTCAGGATCAAATGAATTTGGCAAAACACAAAGATACTTAGGAAAATAAAATGATTGATCATGTAATAGCATTCATATGGCCTTAATGCATTCAAAAACTTAAGATTAAATCTTTGTAGTGTAATTCATACATTTATCATTTCATACTACTCAACATAAGAAAAGTTGTGAGATCTCAGGGAATCTGAGCAGAAATAGAATCCATGAAACACAAACATTCAAGTAATCCGAGGCAATGAGAATTCGACAAAGTGAAAAGTTTAGGTTTTTCTTGTGTCGAAGAATTCCCCAAAACACGGTTCATCAGGATTTCCATCAAGGCATAGGTTTAGTGAAATACAAACCTCAAGTTTTTCTCAATCTCATGGAATTTGCAAAAATCAACACTTCGTACAATCTGAGCACAGATGGATTAAGAAAAATCTCATAACTCAAATCATCTAGCAAAAAATAGGTTCCATGAAATACGAATTCCAAGATCTAATCTCTCAAAGATAACTTGATAAAAGAAAAGTTGAGCAACCTTATTTTCAAATTTTGTCCTCTTCTACCAGGGTTTGGCTAGAAAACTCAGATCATAGTAATAATCTAAATCAATCACAAACCCTGGCATACTATCTTTGATAATCATTCAAAATTCTAACTTTGGTTTTCAAAAAAATCAACCTAGGGCTCAACACAAATGCATCTAGCAACCTCAAAACAATATAAGGGAAATCAAATCTAATGACAATTCAAATGCAATCCATCAATACCCCAATTCATGCCAATCCAAAGTCAATCAAAAGTGTATTGGACAATAAAACCTAGTTTAATCAAATTATGCCCTTATAAAATTTCACAGTTTTGAATGCATAAAATCAATACAATATCAACCATTTTGAAAACTGAATTGAAATCAAGTCCAAATGTAAAATAAAATCAAAGTGAAATGTGCCAAAATCCATACTTTTGATGCTTAACATAGAATGTAATTTTAATTGCAATAGAAAAACAAATGACCCACTCAAATCGATGCTAAATCCATTCAAAAAATTCAACAAAGCAGTTAAAAAACCCTTACCCTATGATCTAGATGATAGCAATAAATCACACAACTCTTGCTCAGAAAACCCTAGCCAATCAATCAATAAAATCTCCACACAAGATGTAGAAACCCTAATCCTCATGTTGTCAAAGCACTTCAAAGCTCTTCAAAATGAAAACTTCGAAGACATCAAATGCACAATGACATTGAAAAGACCTAAATCACACCACAAATCTACCTAAAACAAGCATTAATGGAAACTTTCCCCTTCACGAAGATCAATAATTGAAGCGAAAAGAAATTTTGACACAACTTGAGGAATTCACGACATCAAGGATTCTCTGAACATGAGGATTTCAGAGAATCTGCATGGAGCCAGATTTCATGAAAAAGACATCTTCAAAGATTCTACCTCAACAAGGATTCAGTGAAAAGAAACTTTGGTGAATCAAGGTGGTATTTGATTTAACGAAAATTAGAACCTCGGGGATTCTAGACCCTCAAGGATTCCATAAAGCCCACCCATACTTAGCCAATTTTGATGTTCAAGTGATATTCCAAGGAACCAAATGATTTCAAGTTTCAAAAAATGAGGCCAATTGTTGTAAAACAAACTCACCCAAATTACAACATGATCATTAAAGCTCAAAGGTGAAGGGAACAAAAACTCAAAGGACCTATCCCTTAAGGGGAAGAGGAAAAACCTAAAGCAAAAAAAAAGGCAAAAGAAAGAAAAGAGGGTCCCTACCTCCAATGGGTCATGTGCGAAAAAATAACATAACAAATGGTGACTCTATTGGGGAAATTCTCCATAGCATTTCGATGACAAACCGGAATCAAGAACCCAGAATCTTTGGTTTCGATCCTTGCACTAGGTAAACCATAAACTAAGGACTCAAAACCGATGAGCTAACCCATCACATATTGAAAATCCAAGTGTGCGTAGATGTATTAATTTCCCTCCATGAGCTACTATAGAAACCAAGCTCAGTCAAGTTAAGCTACATGAATGATTCTAACTTCAAAAGCATCCTAGATAGAGCCTCGTTGCTAGCCAGGAATCTATAGCCCTAATGAGGTTATCGATGTGACTCTCTCAAGCATAGCTCTACTACCAAACAAGCGTCTATAGCCCTAGTAGAGATATTTGAATCCTCCTGAAAGATGATTTTTTTTATTTTCAATATTTTCTTTTCTCTCTTTTATTTTATTTCTCTTTCCACTTCTTTTTTTTCAACCTATAAGCAATGAAACTCACACTCAAGGTTGAGAATCACAATGGCATTGAAGTAAAAAAATTAAGATTTTTTCCTTCACAAGACCTCACAAGGAACCTATAGCAACCTCAGGATTCCTAAGATAGGTGTAAATGGTGTAAGATTTCAACATATTTAGGAATTAACTCAGACCAATGACTTATCCTCTTTATACATTTAGACCATGTGACACTGAATGAAGGACCTTCACCATCCATTCCAAAAAACATGATTAGAGATTCTCAAGGAAATACTCAAAACAATCCCAGACAAGAAAAATGAAGATCATGATTATGCATGTAAACACTCCCATAAGGAAAACCAAGGAGAACCCAAAAACCAAAAGAAAAATGAAAACCAAAACCTGCACTAACCAAAGAGAAATTGAAACAAATAAAATAAACAAAAGAAACTGAAGCAAACCTAACCTACGGAAATAAAACACCTAAACTATCTATGTACAAGGTTAAGCTAAAATAGCTCAATCAAGGAAGTAATACTTCAAATATTTTGCATTGATTGGAAATGGTACATCATCTCCAGTGAGAGTCTTTAAACAAAAAGCATTATCTCCCAAAATCTCAGAAACCTGAAAGGGGCCAAGCCAAAGCTTGTCGAGTTTTCCATGCCCCCCTTTCTTCTCATAGGCTTTTTCCCAGTACAAGACCAAAACATAAATTCTAAAGGCCTTGAACTTAGCTTTATGATCAAACCAACGCTTAATGATACCCTAATGTTTGGAAAATTTCTCTATGGCTTCATCTCTTTTTTCTTCCAATTGAAGAACTTCAACCAAGCAAGCCTCAAGATGTTCCCCCTCTTCATAGTATTCATTAATAAATTGTAAGGTGGAAATTCTCAGCTGAATATGAAAAAAGGCTCTAGACCATAGACAAAATTATATGGGGAAGTCCTTAGGGAAGCCTTCTGTCGTGTACAATCTACCTAGAGGGAAAATTGCAGCTGGGTGTGCTAATCTTTCGGGTTATTATCAATTAGCTTACGAATGACTATTAGCAAGTTCTTATTTGTGGACTCGGCTAGGCCATTACCTTGGGGATAGTAATTTGAAGCAAACTTAAGAATAACACCATTATCAAAATCCCATCTAGAAAATTTCAATGATCCAAAATCATAACCATTATCAGACACTAGAGAAAAAGGACATCCAACATGGTTAATAATAAATGCCTCAATAAATTTAATTAACACTTTTGTTGTACATTATCTGCAAGAAATAGCTTTTATCCACCTAGTATAGTAATTAGTAGTGGTTATAATGTACCTGTGTCCTGTGGAAGAAGGTGGATTGATTGGAACGATGAAGTCCAGTCCCCACTATGTGAATGGTCTTACCTCAACAACTGGTTGCAATAGAATATCAGCTCATTTCTCCTTAGTGGAAGTTGTTTGAAAAATATGGCATGATCTTATATGGTTGTGTGTGTCCTTGAACAAAGTGGGCCAGTAATTCCCTTCTCATAGAATTTTATTTGTAGTAGATGGAGCCAAACCATGACCTGTCCCAAATTTATCATGAAACTCAATCATTACATGACATGATTATTCTTTTCCAAGACAACTTAGGTAAATACCTTCATGGTTTTTCTTATATAATATAGCTCCTTTCAGCATATAGCAAGCACTCTTCTATCACAAGACTCTTGGTTGCACCATACTCAGATGTGTTGGGAATTTTCAGTTAAGCAAGTAATACACAAATTCATCATACCATTCATCTGGTGAAACATCTTGGAGGTGATATTGTTGTGCTATAAGATTTAGGCCAATTTTAGCCATTGTTCTGATCAATTCTTGGCCTCTAACTAGCTTCATGGGATGTATCTCTATATGATATCCCTGTAGCATGATACCCATTTGGCTCTTCTCTCACCCACCTTATTTTGTATCAGTAAAAGCTTCACAACTAGATCAAGAACAATTGCAAACACCTTATTTCTCAAAATATAATATCTAAATTTCTTCACACCATGAACTAATGCATAAACTTGCTTCTCAACATTCAGGTATCTCAACTATGCATCCTTCAATGGGATACTCATAAATGCAATAGTATGTTCATCCCCTTGATCTGATTTCTACATCAGCATGCTAGCACATGAATGTTCTAAAGCAAACAAATATATGTAGAATGGCTTAGAGTATTTTGGACTTACCAAGTCAAGAGCCTCAGCTATTGCTTTCTTTATTTCTTCAAATTCTTTATTTGCATCAAGATTCCACTCAACTTTATTGTCTTGCTTCAACATTGCATTCAGTGGTTTAACAATCTCAGCAAAACCAGTAATGAATTTTCTAACAAAATTAATCTTGCAAAAGAATGACTTCATTTCTTTCTTACTAGTTAGAGGCTGAATTTTCAATATAACTTGGATATGCTCAAGGTCAATATATATGCCATTTGTTGAGATGACATGACCCAAATTATTGCCTTCTATTACTCCAAAGATGCACTTTTCAGATTTTCGGAGATACCAAATTCCTGCATTTTTTAAATACTTTGCAAAAATCTAAAATATGGTCTCCTCTTTTCTTGGAAAACACAATCAAATCATCCATATAAATAATCATGCATTTGTTGATTAAATCCTTAAATACAATATCCATGGCTCTTTGAATTTTTTCTCCCACATTGATCAATCTGAATAGAATCCTCAAATGTGCAAAGGTTTCCCACTTCGTGGTGAAAGTTGTCTTATACATATCCTCATATTGAACCATTACCTGATTATAGCTTGAATATACATCAAGGAAGGACATCATTTGGGAGCCATTAACAATCTGCAATACGTCATTCAATGAAGGAACTAAGTAATTATCCTTCTCAAATGCACGGTTTAGATTCTTGAAGTCTACACACAGCCTAATTTCACAAATCTTTTTGCGTACTAGAACCAGATTTGCTACCCAAGTGGAATGTTTAATAGGTAATATAATTCAAGAATATAGTAATTTCATTACCTCTATTTGAATGACTGGATCAAGTAATGCATTTATTTCCCTTTGTCTTTGCTTCAATGGCTTTGCATATGACTTAAGAGGAATCGTATGCATGATTATTGATGTATCATATGTCTTAAGATCCTCATAACTCCAAGCTATGATATCTCTATATTGATGCAATGCATTGATTATTCCCTCTTTCTCTTTTGGGGCACAAACCTTACCAATGAAAACATTCTTTATTTCTTCAGTAGTATCGATGTGTGTATCACATTGATTATTAGTTGAATCTTTTGTAGCCTACTAATCTTGATCCCTTCTACTATCAAAATCAAAGATTCTCTCCTGCTGCACCATACCTATTGGGATTGTGTTAGTCTTTAGATTAATCACTCCTTCCATATCCAATTCTAGCTCTTCTAGTTCTATTTCATCAATAATCTGAGAAGCAAAAACATTTGAACTAGTAATGAAGTCCAAAATATGTTTATCATCCTTAAATACCTAGAAGTTAGTAACATTATCTGGTATTCATGGATTTAGAGTGAGCTCCACTGTAAATCTCTTCAAACCTGATAAGAAAAAGGGCTCTACAGTGCTAGCTGCTTGAGCTAAAGCATCGACAATCTAATTTTTACTCTGAGGAATCAGTTGAATATTGAATGCATCAAATCCCTCTATTAGTTCCCATACTCTATGCCTATAGTCTATCATTCTTCTATCATGGAATGAGTATTTCCTTTTGACCTACTTAATTACTAGATTTGAATCCCCAAAAACTTCCAAATCCTTAACTTTCTTTCTCAAAGCCATTAACAATCCATGAACCAAAGCTTCATATTCTACTATGATATTTGTACAATGGAATTGGAACCTATGTTCTACAAAAAATGTCTTACCAATTGGACTGATCAGCTCAAAACTTGCACCAGCTCCATGTTTGGAATTGAAACCATCAAATTCCAAAGTCCAAAACTTGGTGGGATGTGTACCTTTTGAACTTACTACATAAACATCCTTCTTTTGCAAATGATCTTCTGATATATTCTATTTCTCATCCTCTGGTTTATTTTGCATTCTCTAATTATCAACTTGAACTGTAAGTGGATTAAGTTGCATTTTAATTTGATTAATAGCAGTTTGGCACAAGCAACATTCAAATTCATGATGTGATGCATCATGTACCCTACACCAATAAGAAACAGTAATTCCTTAAAATCAATCCTTCTTCCAAGATTACTTCGATCAAGGACGGGGAGTAGGACAAGTTAGTTGTACAGGTTTCGAAGCATGGCAACAAGTTTCTAGAGAATTGTAGCAACCATGCTGACAAGTTTTGGAGCATCACAGCAAGGTACACTGAAATTTGTGTTTACCAAAGAAATGAAGTCCTACAAAATATAGAAAAAATTTAGCCAAGTCCAAATGATGAAGTTGATGAAGAATTTGAATAATTATTCTGAAATGAAATAAATTCAATTTTTTTTCTTGTTTTTTTCTTGCAATCTTTTGGTCTCTTTTATTTACAATTGCATCATGTGCCTCAATCTCTTCTTTCTGCTAGATAATATATGCTTCATCACTTTGTAGCCTAGTTTTTAATTAAACAATTTATGCTTCCAATTTTTCTAATTCCACCTCTCTTTGGCCAGATTTTGTATCCCATGTGTCCACAGAGAAGGGTGAATTGGGAATTTCCATGTCAGTATGAGGTGTATTTTCCTCAATTTCAGGTATACTTTCAATTTTGTCAAGAAATGGAGAAAGCCCCCCCACAGGTTCATCTTCAATCTGCACAGAATGTGGTGATTGTATTTTCTCCCCCTCCTATTCTTTGTGTGATGGTGTCTTCTTGTCCTCTTCCTTAGGGGATTGATCACCCTACTTTTCTATCTCATTTATTTCCTCACTACCAGGCGGACTTTCAATTTCCACTACCCTTTTTTGAGTCCTAGCCTTCTTTCTTTTGGAAGTACTTCCTATGTCATGGGGTATGGTTTTATTAGATCCTGAAAACAACCTCTTACTTCTCCATAGAGGAGGAGTTGTTTGAAAAGTAACCTTATTCAATTTCTTCCTCTTGCGAGGAGGTTCTTCTTCCTCTCCAAAGTGCACAATTTCCACATCCCCTTTCTAAACTGGGGTTTCTATCTCATCTGGAAAGGTTTTTGGCACATCGCCACTAGGAGCTATTGAGGTCTGTTGGGATTCAACAACACCCAAGGAATCAAACGAGGGTTCTTCTAAAAACTATTTTTTTTGCTTAGAGGACTCTCCCTCCTCGAGTGGTCTTTCAAACTCTACTTTTTCAAATTTCCACAAAAACTTTTTCCACTTCTTTCCTGGCTTTTTGCGGAAATGGTATTTTCATATCAACTGTATGAGACTATGATGTTTGAGGGGCCCTATCCCAACTTTATATTTTTCTATCATGGAGGTGACTGAATGACATAGAAAGGTTGGTAAATTAAACCTAAGAGAAGGGTCCTCAATGTCATGGCGCAAATGAATTAACAAACGAAAAGGGGGTCCCACTATTGTAGCTATTTATCCTTCACAGGTGAAATATTTGATTATCCAGGATACAATAGTTCTCCAGGGTTTTGGAAGAGATATTCTATGGAAACCTTTATCTTGTGCCTTGGTACTAATGGTAATTATGGGTTGAGGCTCCCCTTCCCTTTGAAATAATTCTACTAGTCTTTGATAGGTAACATTTCCATTTTCACTCAAATCAATTCCTCTATTTTCAAGACCAGAAAGATGAGCAATGGTTTTTGTACTTACCCAAAATCACTTGCCACACACCAAGGTTTTTCCAACTACAAAATTCTCAACAAATTCTCTTACAAGCTGCTCTGTATACCCTTCAAACTTTTTCATGAATACTAGCCACCTAACTTTTTGAAATAGAGCCACAATATTGCCCAATGCCAACAATTGAGCTACAGAAGTTGGTTCGAACTTTTTCTTGGCTCCTCCCATTTTTTCCTCTTTCTTTCCTTGCCACTCTATGAAATTTTGAGGAACTTCGTAATACTTTCCTTGTTGAATTAAAAATGAAGAAGGGACTCTATGTTGATATACCCAATGGAGGAGGAATTAATCACCTTTCTTGTCACCTTACTAAGTAATTATGATGATTTTTCATGGAGAATTACGTAACCATTTTCGTACATCTAGCAATCATGCGATGGCACAAGTTTCAAAATTGCAAGAGGGAATGGTTCATGCCAATTAATTATCCTTTATTCAAAATAACTACTAACTTTTAAACAAAAAAATTTGTACGCTCCTTACATCTTGTCACTAGATCGAATGTCACTTGCCTATGCTAACATAATTGGATAGTTATATTATTTGGAAAGGGTGGAGATGGATAATAATGACATGGATGGGATAGTTGAAATGTTGGCAAAAATTATTATGAAAAAAAGGGGTGTCATAATTTAATTTCATTTATTATGGGAAAATTTGATATGATATGGAAAAATGATTATTAGGGAGTAGATCTCAAGGAGGAAGAAAATCAAGTGATGGGCATGGGCATGAGCAAAACTTAGGAAAAACCAAAATACTAAAAAAGGAAAAAGCTTACAAAAATTTGGGTCATTGCCAAAAAATGTAGGCAGAGTGGAGGAAGAAAAAGTTCTAGAACATCGTGGAGAGATGTCATCGGAATGTAGTAAAAAGATTGAAAATTTTTGGAGCATCATTGAAAGATGGAGCCAGAGCAGCAACCAAAATTTTTTGGAGCAACCAAACATATTTTTGAAGCACCCAAGAAAATTTTAGAGCATTGTTGAAAGATGTTGCCGAAAGGAAGAAGGATGTGACATTTTGGCCTTGGCTTCATGAAGCATCATTGAAAGATGCATTAGAATGTAGGATCAAGGATGAGGAGTGGGACAAGTCATTTGTATAAGTTCCAGAGCATGGAAGCAACATGTTTCTGGAGCATCGCAGCAACCGCACTAACAAGTTTCGAAGCATCGCAATAGGGTGCACTAGAATTTGTGTTTACCAAAGAAATGAAGTCCTGCAAAATATAGAAAAAACTTAGGCAAGTCCAAATGATGAAGTTGATTAAGAATTTGAAGAATTATTCTAAAATAAAATAAATTCACATTTTTTTCTTCTTTTTTGTATTATTATTATTATTATGGGAAAAACTATATTGACCTTGCCATAGTAGAGTCAATGCACTAGATTTTTCCCTGCATTTCTAACATTTTGGTAAATTCTTCTTTATTAACAGGCTTATGGTAGATGTGTAATCAGTTCCCATTAACTAGGAGAGTTCGGGTATCACCATCAATGGGCTCCAGCTGGACCGAACCATTGGCAAATACTTCATAAATTTCATGTGGTCTGAGCCAATGTGTTCTGAGTTTCCCTTGATGATCCTTGTATTTGGAATTGAACAATAATGCACAGTCCCCATTATGGAATTCTTTCTCCTTGATATGTTTATCATGCCAGACCTTGTGTTGTTGTTGGACCAATTCAGTTTGATGGACGACATTCAAATGGAGTTCGACCAATTCGCTAAGTTGTAAAACTCTCTTGATTTGGACTCATTTAAGATCTATACCCAACTCCATGGCTATTCTAAGGGTTTGGAGTTCAAATTCAATGGGAAAGAGGGTTTTCTTCCCAAAAACTAACTCATATGGACTATAGCCAGTAGTTGATTTCCAAGTGGTATTGTAAGCACAGACAACTTCAGGTAATTTCCTATCCCAGTCTTTTCTTCCTGATGAAACATTTTTCATTAAAATGTTTTCCAATTCCCTATTAATGACTTAGACTTGTTTGTTTCCCTAAGGGTGGTAGGGTGAGGACTTCTTGTGACTTACCTGGAAATGATCTGTGAAGGCTAACAAAAATTTAGACATAAATTGGGTGCCTTGATCTGTGACAATTGTCCTTGGAGCTCCAAATCTGAGAAAAATTCTATTGGAAAGGAAATTAGCTACCTGTTCCTCCCTAGCAACACGTAGGGCTTGCACTTTCCCCCACTTAGGTAGTCAATACAAACCAAAATGTACACTTTTCCTTGTGTATGAGGGTCTATAGGGCTGATAAAATCCAATCCCCATTGTTCAAATGGTTCCAGGACTACCTGAGGCTGCAAGGGCATTTCATTAGATGCAGTTGATCTTCCAACCCTTTGGAATTCATCACATTTGTGAACATATTTCCTCATGTCCTTATGCATTGAAGGCCAGTAGTATCCTGCTCCCAAAATCTTGTGAGTTATCCTTTTAGCAGAATAATGCCCTCCAGAAGGATCATAATGACAAGCTCTAAGGATAATATAGGTCTCATCTACTCTAACACAACGTCGTAGAACCATATCAAGTCCACATCAAAATAAGATCCCATTAATCCATTTGAAAGGGGCACTTTCTCTAACAACGTGTTTCTTCTATTTTGATGAAAAATGAGGTGGTACTTCTACAGTGGCCAAATAATTTGCAATATCAACAAACCAAGGATTTTTAGTAGAGATGGCGAACAAATTTTCATCTGGAAACTCATTTTGTACTGGAGCACAGACACCATCATGTTTAATCTGGGATAAGAAATCCATGGCTACATTGGACTTCCCTGGTTTGTCAAAAATTGTTACATTGAATTCCTCGAGAAGTAACCACCTAATTATCCTTGCATTTACCATAGGTTTATTCATGAGGTACTTGATGGCTGAGTGATTTGTGTACACTATGACTTTGTATCCTGTGACATAATGTCAAAATTTCTTGATTACATGGACTACACCCAAGAATTCTTTCTCCATTGTGGTATAATTCCTTTCTATTGGCATCAAATTTTTATTGATGAAATATATGGCATATTTTCCCCATTCTCATCTTCTTGTCCTAGAACCACTCCAATGGTGTCATTAGACGTATAAGCATAAATATGGAATGGAAGGTTCCAATTAGGTCCTCGAAGGATAGGAGCAGAGATGAGCTTCTCCTTAATAATTTAAAATGACGACTAACACTCAGGCGTCCAAATGAACTCTACATTCTTCTGAAGGAGGGAAAACATAGGGGCTACAATTTTGCTGAAGTTTTCTATGAATCTTCGATAGTATCCAGCATGCCCTAAGAAAATTTTGACATTAGTCTAGGTTTTTGGAATCTTGAGTTGTTGTATTATGTATATTTTCTTAGGATCAACCTTAATCCCTTCGGCTACAATGTGATGTCCCAGCATTATTCCTTGTTGCACCATGATTAGATATTTCTCATGGCTTATGGAAAAATGATGATCCTCATCACTTTAACACCTTATCTAGATTCTTGAGGGCTTCATTGAAAGTTGAACCGTATACAATGAAGTTGTCCATATAAACTTCCAGACACTCATTTACCAACTCAGCAAATATAGCCAGGATAGCCCTTTGGAACATTGCAAGAGCATTGCATAGCCCAAAGGGGAGAACCTAATATGAAAATATCCCCCAAGGGAAACTAAAGGTCATCTTATCTTGGTCTTCTACTACTACCTGTATCTAGTTGTATCCACTAAATACGTCCAAAAATGAAAAATATTTCCTCCCAACCAAGTTATCTAGCACTTGGTCTATGAATGGAAAAGAGAAATAATTTATGTGTGTTTCTTCATTGAGCTCCATATAGTCTACACACAATCTCCACTTCCCATTCTTCTTCAGAACCACAACCAAGGGTGACACCCACTTTTTGTCTGAAATCAAGTATATAAACCCTACTTGTAGGAGTTTCTCAATCTCAATTTTAAGAATATCTTTCAAAGCAAGATTGAGTCTCTGTTGTGGTTGGAAAACAATTCAAACATCCTAAGTATAGATATGATGAGTATGCACACTAGGGTGTATTCCTCTCATATCTATATTGTCCCAAGGGAACGCTTTAGATCTATTCACCAGGGTTTCAATACAATCTATGTTCTTCTAGCTCAATCAACCAACTGTTAATGTTCAAAGTTTTTCCTGGTAGCAACATAATCATTTTAACTCCTAGATAGTTGCATGTGACAATATACATGGGCCTTATCAGGGTGTTGAGAGGACAACTGTGAGGTACAATTTTATGAAGCTTGGTGACATCTGTGAGGAAATGGTGAGTTTTTGGAACTAAGTTCATCAAAGGACAAGGTAATCCTATGAAACTAGAATCATCAAATTATGTGTGATCTATGTTGATTGGGTGTCCTAGGATTTCTTCTACATCTTTCATCTCCTCACCACTCGAATCCATAGTAATAATTTCGCGTTGTTTTTGAATTCATCCTCTAATTATTTACCATGTTGTTTGATGACTACCATGGCTAGTGAAGCCAAATTTTCCTGCCCATTGGGACTTTTTGGTTCATCAACCCATACTTTATTGTGTTCGGCATGCTTGGCAAGGGGATACAAAAACAATTTTTTGCTATTAGATCCATGTGAGATGGTCATTCCTCCCTCTTTGTAGTCAATTTTGGCTGCAACATTAGCCATCCATGGTCATCCAAGAATTATTGGATAACTTTCTTTGGGTGTAAGGGACTCAATTATCTGAAAATCTACTGGATATTCCCATCCATCCACCTTAACAAAAACATTTTCAATGATTCCCTTGGGAATAGCTATGGATTGATTTTCCATCTACAAGACTATAGTTGTGGGGCATAAATTAGTAAGTCCTAGTTTTTCCATCACTTCAAGAGTCACTAAGTTAATGGCTGCTCCAAGGTCCACCAAAGCATTGGGTATTGCTACCTCATTAACTATTGTTGTTATAAGTGTACTACATGGATCATCATATTTGAGAGCAATGTTCGTTCCATCCAACAAGTCAGTTAGGTACCCATTGTTGGAGTTAAAATGACACTGAGAGGGGGGGTGAATTAGTGTCTTAATAGATTTTACCAATTTTCAAAAATTCAAAAACATAGCTTAGATTTGATCTCAATATTACTTGATTAATGCATTCATGAGTTGAATGTAATCATTCATAAATAGAATTGAGAAAAGTAATAATCCCAATAGTGAACTGAAACAACAACATAGTAAAGCAGTGAGAACTCAGAAGAACAAAGAGACACAAGATTTTTCTGAGTGGAAAACCCTCCTGGGGTATAAAAACCACTCCCAAAATGCCTTGCAGGCTTAACTTTTAATCAACTGTTCACAATGCCTTATAGGCTAATTTTTGAGCACCCACTCAAGGAGCACCAACCCCTCATTTAGAGATATCTATCTCAAGGAGTACCAACCCCTCAAATTATATTTTTGAACAATAATAATATCTCAAAGGATCTCTTTGTTTTTAGTTAAGCTCATAACTCTCTATTTTTTCTTGTCTACCTAATACCCTAAGAATTCAAAAATTGAATCCTTAAAATATTACATAGAAAAGAATATTACAATATATCTCTGCATCTTTGTTTTACAGATTTTTAATATAGAGTATTTCAATTCATTTTTGATACAGCCAAAGAACAATATTCCAGAATTACAACCAGAGAGCTTACATTGTTTTCAACACTAGTTTTTATATACGTTTCAAGTATGTCTGTCATGAAGAAGGTCTTCAAAGAATGCGTTTTTCACAAGAATCTGAAACTCAATTGCTAATTTTAGAATATGAAGCGAAATAATGACAATCTATAGATGATGGTAAAAATCAAGAGTAACGCATGTCCAGAGGGTTGCAAATAATCTGTTATTTCAAAACCACGACTGCCCACAAATGAAACTCAAAGAATACTCTGCCATGTAACTGTTCTAAGATTTGATGCCAACCAATGATGTTGGCCTGCAACTATACTTAGAAATTCCCATGTTAGCCACAGTGATTGAGTCTTCGTTAATCATTCGCTGAGACAACCCTGTAGTCCTAACGAATTCCAACGTCTCGCCAAGAAGTATCCATTTTTCCATCGATGAAATGTTATGCCAAAGGAAAATGTATCGCCGCTAGTCATCCCTCTATTTGTCGCTGTGACATTCTACTGTCGGGGAGACATTTCGTAGATAATGCTTTGTTTTACCAAAAATCATCCTTTCATTCGGTGTCACTGAGACAATTCATAATCGAGGAGAGGTCCCAAGGAATTCATTGAGACATACCGAAACACCCCACAATACATACTTGATTGCCGAGACATTACCAACCTCTCACCGAAAGCCATTCATAAGACTTTGTCAGCAAGACTTGACGGGTTTGCTAAGACTCTACATCAAAACTCATGAGTCTTACCGAAATGTATTTCATTATCAGCAGTCGGCAAGACACAGCAACCTCGCCATGACCTCACTTCGATGAAAAATTTTCTCACCGAAAAATTCTTTCTTGTGCTGGTCAGCGAGACACAATAGTTCTCTCACTGAAATGTAACCTTCATTCTCATGTGGGTCACCGTGACAAATTGTTATCGGGGAGACCATATGTATATTTCATTATGTTTCACCAAAATAATTTATCCATTCTAAGTCGCTGAAACAAAAACACACTCTTGCCGAGATGTCTCCTTCATCTGCCTTCGCTAAGACAATGCATAGTCAGGGTGACTTCTAGTAGAGCATCATGTGTCTTACCGAAAGCCCACATGATCATTCCTATTTGCTGAGACAACTCAATGCCTATGCCAACAAGGTCCATATGTATTCCATCGGTGAGACCCACAGGGTTTGCTATGACATTATATCAATGTCGCAACTCTTGCCAATGTGTTCCCATTCAACCTTCAACCTCTGGTTGGTGAGACATAACAATCTCGCAGTAACTTCATACCGACGGTATAACTCCTGCCGATAAGGATCACCCTCTATCACCGAAACCATGGAGAAGTCCTGCCGAAAGCTACCTGTATGTAAAATCCAATCATCATGACATCAGAAACATCTTGTCGATAGGCAACACAGACGTTTATCAGAAAAAAGGATAGGGGAGACCCTAGCATTGTCATGTCAATATGTTCTTTTTTCGTCGCTAAAAAAATGTACAAAATAGATAACCTGAGACTATACGAAGCTCAAACTGATCAGTACCATAAGGTATTAAAATTTTGAATGTAAACTATCCACTGAATTCCAAGACAAGTAAACCATATAGAAAAAAATATACCAAGATAAAGCATGAGAAACCAATCTGAAACTGTCAACAAGTAGAATCAACTGAAAGGGATTTTGTCATCAAGGACAAACCATATGATCACAACTAAGAACCAACACCCATTTATGTGGACAGTATTTATTCATTTTAGTTTTCTCCCTAGGGTTTTGATACACAACTATTTAATCAACTGGTTTAACTCAGGAATTTCCTTAATCACTTGTAACAAAGGGACTTCAATCTGCAATTGTTTAATTTCTAGTATCAATGCAGTTTCAATACATGTGGTCTTTTCCAGAGTATCTTTCATAGTAATCAGTTTCAGATGATCTGGAAAAGGTGCTTTGATTTTGTCCTCAGGAGTGGAATCCTTTGAAATTTTAGTTGAAGACTGACCCCCCTCCTCCTTAGGTAGGTCAAAAGCTCCAGCTGAAGATGGTGGGTCAGGCTTGTGTTAATGGTTTCTAGGACTTATTCTATGGATGTGGGTGTTATTGTGGTTTTCTTAGTAGACTTCTTAATAGGTTAATCTAGGATTTCCTTAATAGTCAGCTATGAAAGTGTTTTTCCAGACATCAATTGTAGGTTTCCATAATTTATGGCATTCAGTCTAGTGATATTGTCTTGTTCGGTTGAGCACACTGGAGTATTTGGGTGATTGTTCTTGGGGTTTAGAACTGGTTGTGCTGGAAGTGGCGGTTGGTTAACTTGTTCATTTTTTTGAGTATTCTACGGAGGTGGTAGAAGATTTTTGTTGTTGATTAGGAATCCTCCTGGGGCCAATATAAAACTGATGATGAGGTTGATTCCATTGAGGAATGGAGTTTTGGGGGTATCACTGCTATTGAGGCTAGTTAGGCCACTAAGGGTTACCCCAAGATTGATTTTCTCATTCAGGTGGTCCCTAAAGATAAGTTCCCCAATTTGGGGATACTGGAGGTGGTGCCTGATACCAAGGTGTTGTCCATTGATTATTGTTCCAATTAGGTTGGGGTCTCCAATTAGGGTTTGAGTTCTAGCCATAGGAGAAATTCCCTCCAGTTCTTTGATTTACAATGTTTAGTTCTTCCTAGACTAGGGTTGTTCTTTTCTTGGAATTCTTGATGGAATTCAGAAGCTCACACTAATCAATGGGGTGATTTTTTTCACACACTTGACAAACATCAATCTTGTCAACTTTTTCCAAAGGACATTCCCTTAGCAAATGTTTATTTCTGCACTTGGGGCAATAAATGGAAAAAGTTTCAAGATTTTGTGTTTTAGCCTGTATGTCATCTAAAGTGGTGTTTAACTGAACTAGAATGTCAGTCTTGAAGTTGGCTAGCTCTTCACGTATTTTCTTATTTCATTGGAACCTCTTAAGGGGGTGGAATTCTGGATACCTCCTCAAGTTCTAGAGAAATTCTTACACAATTCCATAATATCGTCCAATCCCAGTTGGGACGCATCTTCTTTCCCCATTAAATCCAAGCTCCTTCAAGCTTCATCATCAAGACCTTTAAGCAATAGGGTCTTTAGAATATCAAAACTTATGACTTCTCCACCACAACATTTAGATAAGAATATAAACCTATCTAGGTAATCCTCTAAACTTTCATCCTTAGTTTTCCTTATCTTGAATAGTTCTTCTTTCCTATCATTGACCCTACAATATCTTTGGTATTTCTCCAGAAAGACAGACTCCATTTCATCCCAGGTGGTTATTGTCTAAGAAGCTAATCCCATAAACAGGTGCATGGTTGAGTCTTTCAGAGTGGAAGGGAAAAGCTTGAGTTTCTGATTATCATTCTTGTAATCATATGTCTGACACAAGAATTTAAACTCAAATAGATATTGATCAGGGTCCTCAGTAGAAAAACCTTGAAAGGTTGGCAAGAAGTCTAGTGAGATATTTTTCATTTTCATATCATCATCTGAATCAATAGCAATAGGATAAGTGAATGTGCGTGGTGGTGGAGGGTTATTGTTGTTGTTGGTGGAATTTCTACAGTCACCCATGATGTTGAAGGGGACACGACCCTCTTCTAAAATTCATTTAGTTGAGTGAGGTCCTATAGTTTGCAAAGGAATATACTCCTCTACGACTATATGTTCTCTTTCTTGAGCATGTGGGAAGGTCTCAGGTTGACCCTATTCGTTCAATTCCTCAGTAAGTTCTTGATCTAAGTTTCCTTCCTCCCTAATTGTTGGTACATCGATTGGGGTGGCCTTGTTTCCTGACCATGCATAAAAGAAGCCAAAGGACTATTTCTATTCCTAAAATGGGTATTCAAGATATCTCCTACTAACACTAGAAAAAGAAAGCTCCCTAGCAACAGCACCAAAAAGTGATAGGCTGTCGTCAAGTCCTAAAACTTTAGTTAATAAACACATTAATATATCGACAGAGTAGTGTCCAAAGGTTGTATGCAATAGAAGACATCTCGACTATCTCTCTCAAGTTTCCTAAATACTGAACAGCTAAATAAAACTCTAACCTAAAAGGCCTCTTAAACTTAGAAAGAAGGAAATCATCTATCTAGAAAACTTGAAATAATTAAACTAGAAAGCAAAAAACTATGAATCTAAAAAGCATCACCGCTAAGCTAGAAAGCATCGAAATGATTATTCTAAAGAATATATAGATTGTTGAAGAAGTAAAACTTGTAAAGAACTAGGAGACATTGATCTAGTGCAAAAGATAAAAATCTAAACAGCTATCAGAAAAAAACAATTTAACAATTTGAAACAACTGAAGGAAGGTGATCTAGAACTTCAGACACTAAACTTAGAGACTATGGACTTAGCTATAACCTGGAGGATTGGTATTGATAGCATGACATACACATGAAAATAAATTCCAATTTTGATTATTATCTACTTAAAGAAAGTACAAAATGACAAGTAAAATACTTATCTATCTAATCTATAACCCTCGTGTGGCCAGCTCTTGGGTGTTTCTACAGCTATCTTAGATCACATGCACTAATAATCTCCAAATTATTTCATTCAAAGAACTCCATTCACATTGTTCAATAATTCCAAAAGTGGTGGGAAAAACTCATTTTATTCATATGAAAATTTAACTTAGAAAGATATAGTGGCAACATAACGATATTCTTTTGTATTCATCATTTTCAACAGTTACATATTTATATGAAAGCATCTAACAGACTTTATAGCCCATGACATGAAATATTAAAGAAGCTCGACACGAGACATAGAGTCTTTAAAACTGAAAATAACAGAAACTATGAAGACTCGTCCCATAATGTATGCTCCTGAAATTCTGGGGCCCACTCAATTGTCTTCAATAGTATTGAAACCTACGTTAAACCCTTTTTGATTG